>BTHU01000010.1:11726751-12311751 GCA_036184795.1 Tokudaia tokunoshimensis | reverse complement strand
CAATGGAAGCCAATCTTGTTTCTGCAGCTCATTAGTTCTAAAGCCAGCAAGGCCGCTGAGCCCCCACTTTTCTTCCTCCACAGTATACGAGGCTTGGAAGATGGAGAGTGAGTTGACAGACGTGGAAACCTGCCTGGCTCTGGCAAAAGCATCTGTTGGAAACTTGTTTGTAATTTCCTGAACACTTAGGGTCAGAAGTGGGAGGACAACCCGAAATGGAAGAAAATTCTAGTCGCTTTGGTGTGGGAGGTAAATAAGAAACACACAGACTTGAAAGAAGGATGGTGAGTGGGTTCTCAACTCAGGCTCAAGGATAAATGTTCCCCCAAACACTCCTTGCCCAGAGCTTGAGTGCTAACTGCTTGAGAAAATTTATTTGGCTGGGATGGGACCATCCTTGAATGAGAAGGATGCTCAACACCGCCCCCCCCCAACAGAACTGTTCTCTGCAAAGATAGGATGCCTTGGAGACTGGGTAATACATTATCTTCATGCCTTTGACCATTTTTTTAAAAATTGGTTTTATTCTCCAGAATGTTTTCAGTTCTTGGAGCAGTGCCTGATACACAGTGAGTGCTCACCAAGTATTTGCTGAGTGAAAGAAAGAATATGGTTTCCATCCACAGCTCTGTCTGAAGCCCCTGTCACTCTGTCGACTACATAAATGATGCACAAAGTAGAGGTAGGAAAGCTAGGGGGACCTTGTTCCCTGTGATGGTTTGTATATGCTTGGCCCAGGGAGTGGCCCTATTATGAGGTGGAGTGTTGGAGTGGGTGTGGCCTCTTTGGAGTAGGTGTGTCACTGTGGGCGTGGGCTTTAAGACTGTCACACTAGCTGCCTGGAAGTCAGTCTTCCACTAGCAGCCTTCAGATGAAGATGTAGAACTCTCAGCTCCTCCTGCATCATGCCAGCCTGGATGCTGCCACACTCTTGCCTTGACGATAATGGACTGAACCTCTGAACCTGTAAGCCAGCCCCAATTGAATGTTGTCTTTATAAGACTTCCTTGGTCATGGTGTCTATTCATAGCAGTAAAACCCTAAGAAAGACAGTCCGTAAACAGAATTGGAGAGAAAGAAACACTAGGGAAGCTGGGAGAGAGTCAATATGGATATATGTGGCAGTAGGAAAGCTGCGGGGTCCTGGGAGACCTTTGGAAGGTGATTGACAGGAGATGTGTACAACCCTTGATTTGAGCATCACCTTCAAAGCACTGATGATATCTCGATTCTTTGGCTTTAAAGCCAGAGCTTTTATCCCAAGATAAAGGATCCCCGCTCCCTTTCCTTTCACCTTTGCTGCAGGACGTCTCTTCTCCACCTCTCCCCCCAGTTTTCCTTGAGGACTAGGAAGTAAGACAGGCTTTGCAGGTGACCCATTTGCTCAGCTCTTCCTTATTAGGGTCATGCATTCCTAGCTCTCATGGGCTAGAATACCACTGCAACAGCGGTTTTCCTGGGGACCACAACTGCACATCTTCATAAAGCATGTGGTGTCTGCATAAAGCGAAACCCATTCTGGACTCCGTGGGGCTGGGCCCCTGGAGGTCACTGGGAGAATTTGGCAAATGCATTTTGTCAATCTTGTCAGCACTAATGGCTCTATGTTCATGTCCAGGAGGGCCTTTGTCTTTCAGATTGTAAATGAGGTCGCAGAAACTATCTATCTCAAAATCACCTCCTGGTTTGTCCCTCTGTCTTTGAAGCCTACTTAGCAGACCTGTTATGCATTAGAAAAGAGCTTGATTCCTTTAGCTGGAGAAAGATGTGAAAATGTAAAGACAGCTTGCCTCTCCCGAAGCTCTCTCAGCTCAGGCAGGGTGGAAAGGCCTTGCCTTTGGTGCTAAAATAATTCTGTGGTATCTACCCTGGTGAGGCTGAGAGGAAGGGACAAGAGAGGGGAGAAAGGAGACTCTGCCAGAAGAACTGGGGCGTAGCTCACTTGGTAGCTCAGTGGCTAGAGAGCTTGCCTAGGATGCAGAAAGCCTCAGGTTTGTTCCCCAACATAAACTTGATCTGTTGGTACATAGCTGTCACTCCAGAAGTGGAAGCAGGAGAGTCTGGAGTTTGAGGACACCTATGACATAGTGAATAAACGACCAGCCTGTGACACAAGAGACTGTGCCTATAAATATGTAAATGAATGAATTAACAAGTATAAACCATTGTCTCACAAATAAATGAATATATGAATAAAAAATTCCTCCATTTAAAAAAAAAGAATTTGCAAGAGTAGAAAGAAGGAGGTGCTGGGATGTGGCTCTGTTTCCTATGCATCCGTTACATCATCATTACCCTTGCTCTGAAGGCACCTGCCATTAGCCCTAGGCAAGGTTTGTTCTTCACACTTGAAGAGAACTCTCACTGGCTAGTAGCCATTCTCTTTATGGGAATATTTCTGGGATTCAGGTATGAAGCTCACGGGATCTGGAGGCTCCATTCAGCATGGCGGAACCCAACTCTGTGCATGCAAGAGCAAAGGGACAAAGAGTTGTAAGCCCTTTGGCAAAGCCAAGTCTTCCCAAAGGTCAAGCTCCATATACTTCAGTCAGATTCTCTTCCTGAGGATTTGTTTTAAATAAGTAAAATCTTGACCAGCTATGAACTCTGGAAACTATATAAACAACCAGCCTGTCGAAACATGGTCACTGATACAATATTGGTCTAAGGTCATGAGAGTTAAGACCTGCCCCACAAATGCCTGGCATTGTTATTGATATAGTCACGAGATAAGGAAGCTTCATCCGTATCGGCTAGCTCTTATAGTATTGAAAGGTGCTGTACACACCTGCTGAAGAGACATGAAACCAACAGTCTTACCAAGCTATGAGTCCTGTGAGCTATAACAACTGGCCTGACAAGACATGCCTGCTGGTGTAATAATGGTATGAACATCCTGGGAGGTACCAGCCCCTTTCTGATTGGATTTAAGTCCCATTCTACAGGATGAAACTCATACCTGGGCACCATTATCAGGCCAAGAACCTGTGTCTAGACAATTAATAGACCCTGGTAGAGAACATTACTATTACTCTACTAAATGGACATAATATTAAACCAACTCCTAATGGCTTATCACTACACCCATAGATTATTACATCTATAAATCCTCATTAGAGAAGTTTCTCATTTTTTTTTTGTAGAAAATGGCGGTTAACACAGAGACTCATAACTGGTCACCATTCATAGGATAAGAATAATTGGGGTGCTCATCCCTGAATTGGAGATCCATATTACATCCCTCCTCCCAGGGTTCAAGGATCACCATGAAAGAGGGAACAGGAAGGTTGTAAGAGTGATATAGGCTTTGGATGAATAGTTTGAAATAATGTTTTACAGACACAAGACAGTTTCACATCTGAGCTCACAGCAGTTGTGACAGCAGCAAGCACAAGATTTATGCACACCCCAAAGAGGAAAAAAAAAACCAAACCTCTGCATGGAATGGGGGTGGGTGGATGGGTAGGTATAAAATCCCACCCCTAGCTGAGGAGCTATTGGCAATTCCTGGCTGCTTGAGAAAGAGTTAGTTCCCTTTAAGGGAGAGACCTCTGGTAGGTTGACCATGCTCCAGTAGGTGACCACACAGATAAGAGTATATAGATTGAACAAATTGAACTCAATGGGTTATTTTTTTAAAAAGAAGACACAAGACTTGGGGAGGTAGATCTGGGAAGAGTCAGGAAGAGGAGTTCAGATGAATATGGTGGGAATTATGAAATTCGCAAGAATTAATAATATTTTAAAATAGGAATATATTAAAACAAATCCCTTCTTTCCTATGTTGTTCTTGTCAGGTATTTTGTGATAACAATGACAAAATTAATACGGAAAGTAGAGTTTTTGAGCCAAAAGTTTCATCATGGATGGTAGTCGCTCTGCAGACTTGTTATTGTAATATTAAAACATATAATATACTACATATTATATATGATTAGTCTTATGACACTAGCTTTGCCCTTGTCCTGGGCATGGCTCCTAGATGCGGAGTCATGTTTTGTAAACCCCTTCGTGCCCACAAGTACACCAGGGCTGGGCTCTCCTACCTTGCATATCTTTTAGTAGTTCTGTTTTGCCGAGGAGGGGTCCTTCCTCTGCAGACCTGCCTTCTCCTGCCTCTTCAGTTCTGTTCCCAGGACTCCCGACACCCTCCTTGTCCTGCAGCATCTGACCATGGGGTGAGTGGTGGCCCTCTGGAAGCTCTTCATGCTTTTTGTTTTCCCTTTTCCTCTCGTGAGAAACCCTAAATGTGGAGAAAAACACAAGTCCGCCTTTAGGTGTGTTCTAAATGACCCAGTGACCTATAAACGACTCAGCTGGTGTGTGGCCAAATGAGGAAGAGATTGGACTGGGACCTTCAATGTCATGAAAAGTTGTTTAATGTGGATAGAGAAGAAATCGATTAATGTCAGCTGTTTCTTGAAGAAGACAGAGCTGGGAGAGGGTTAGCCGTTACAGCTTTTTAGTTATGCTTCTTACTGCTATGACCAAATACCTGACAAGAAGCAATCTTAGGAAGGGAAGGGTTTATTCTGGCTCGCAGTTTGAAAGCAGACAGTCCATGACAGTGGAGAGACCATGATGGAGGGAATGGGAGGCTGGCAGGTCACCCGGGTGGGCGGCACAAGTCCTCAGGGAGCAAAAAATCTCCAGGCCCACCCCAAAGATGCACTTTGTCCAATGAGGTTCCATCTAAAGGTTCTACAACCTTCTCAAACATCCGCCAACTGTCACACAAACATTTAAATTGATGAATTCTATGGGGGTGTGGGGTGGGGTGGGGTGGCATTTCGTATTTAAATCAGGGCAATTTTGTGATCTGGGATGCTCCCCCAGACCCCATGTATTGAAGTTACCTAACTTGTGGTACTTCAGAGAAGTAGTAGAAATGTTCGTAAGCGTGGCCTTAGCGGGAGAAAGCGGGTGCTTGAGACCTGTGTGCCTTTGAAGGGCGTAGTCGCCCCTGACCTTTCTGCTCCCTTCTCTTTCTGCCTTCTGATGAAGAAATGAGCAGCTTTGTCCTTCTTCCCGCTTCTCACCGTGACGACCTCGCGGTGACGCTTTACTTCATCTCAAGCTCAGAGACAGTAGAGCCAGCTGTCTCAACACTGAAACTGTGACCAGAAATAAACCCTCCTCTCCTTAAAGTTGATATGGTATTTTGTCACAGCCATGGAACACTAACCTATCAAGTTGCTTCATTTTTGTGGACTGAAGATATCAGCCGTGGACATTTTCCTCCACATTAAATTGTGCAACTTTTAGGATCTTCTAACACGGGTCTTCAGTGACTCCTAAGGCTCCCCCCCCCATCTCATTCAGCAAAGGTTTTCCTGTCTTTCCTGATCCAAGTCTGCTCACACCTCCATCCTCTCTGTTACTCCCTCCCCAGTGATGTTTCAGGCTCCAGAGCCCTTGGTGACTTGGACCAAGTTTCTCCCTCTGTCCAGAATACAGCAGTTTCCTTCCTTCTTTCTACTCCACTCCTATCCTCATTCTCCTGGGAGTGTCAACAGTCACTTCTTTGTCTTCTGTCCAGGACACCTCTGATTCTCACCTTCATGTACAGACCCATCTTTCCCCTGGTCATCACTTGTGAGTAAATTCGCTTTTGTAACAACCAGCCACACTTCAGTGTTCAGGCAGGTCACATGTCTATTCTTTTATGAAATGATAGGTTCCATGAGGCCCTGGGTTCTGCCTACTGTGGACACAGGCATTTCTCTGTCATGTAGTGCTTGCTGTACCTGCCAGGAAGTGGACAAACTCTATTTCATGGGCAGATGGGAACACATTGGGTGAGGGTAGAGAAAAACAGATAAGTAATTCAAAATATTAACTACAGGGGAGAGTTGAGCTGTCCGTGTGTGTGTGTGTGTGTGTGTGTGTGTGTGTGTGTGTGTGTGTGTGTATTAGGCAAGCATTCTGTTAATGGAGCCACATTCCCAAACCCAACGCCAGCCAGCCTTTTTAATCCTTATTTTCATTTTGGTTCAGGGTCTTGGTAACTCACCAAGGCAATTGAACTTGGAGTCATCTTCCTTCAGTCTCCCAAGTATAGCTGAGGTTATAGGCCTATACCACCAGGCCTGGCTTGCACTGCGTTTTTTTGATCCACCCCAAATCCACAGTCATGACCAGAAAATCAAAGGAATGCATTTCTATCTGAGAAGATTGTGTCTGGGATTAGTTAAGGAAGCCTTGGGATTGAGTCAAAGTATTTTAGCTCTGGCTAACGGTGTCCTGAGATTGAATCAGCCTGTTTTGGGATTGATTAAGAGTGCCTTGGGATTGAATCAGAGTATTTTAGCATTGGCTAAAGGTGTCCTGAGATTGAATCAGGCTGTTTTGGGATTGGTCAAGGGTGTTCTGGGGTGGGGTTAGGCTAGCCTAGGATTAGTGAATAAATTTTTAGGGTTGAGTCAGGGTGTTCCATAATTGGGCCAACGTTCAGAACTTTTCTTCAGTTTTATGAGGTTAGGCCATCTGCAGGAGTACTAAGTGATAATGTTAATTACTGGCTTTAATTAATTGTTTTTCTGCCCAAACCAAAGAAACTAAGTCTGAACACCATCATCCTAGATGTGGTCATTAGGATTGAAAAATAACAGACTCCTGGATGGCCCCTCCTGTCCTCATCTGTCTCTAAACTATCCACACTGATCCTGGACAGACAACAGGGCATTTTCGTCCAGCATCCTGATGTAAAAAGCCGTACCATTTCTCTTTTGTGGGTTTGAACTTGGTTTCGGACATTGTGGTTTCCAAAGCCTACATTCTCTTCTGATGCGTCTCTTGTTTCTCTCCAAAGACCCAACTTAGCAATTCCTGTATACACAGTGGCGGGAAGCTAGGGAATTTTTTTTTCCAAAGGAAAACAAAATTGTTAAGCTTAGGAAAACATCTGCTCTGTGTCCACTCGCTGGATTTCCCAACATTTCTAGCAAGCTGTGACACTTGAACAAAGCCAGAGCATACGTTGGCACATTAAGGTAATTGATACTCGATAGACAAGTGATTGTGTATTTCTCCAGGGACCTCCTCTGGATGTGTTCCTCACACCTTGCGATTCTTGCTTACAAAGCTGCAGTGAGGCTCTGGCAAGTTACTTTATTAGGCACATATGCAAATATATCTGAGCCTACAGGACTCAAGCCAGGCCTTGTCTGGAGGAATGGAGTTGTTCAGGGCCTGCTGGGGAGCTGGGATACTCTTCCACAGAACTGCTACTGACACCTACAAATTAGTCTCATGAGATACTGATGAAAAAATAATGTTTAAAAGGCCCCAGAACCTAGTAACTAACAGGATGTGGCCAGATTTCTTCTCTCTGAATTTAAACATGTTTATTACCACACCCCCTCCATGTAAACAGAAAATATCTTCGGCAATCTTAACAATTTTTTAAAAATTATTATTAATATAATATTATTTTATTTATTTATTAAATATTATTAATTTATTAAATATTATTAATTATTAAATAATTATTTATTTATTAAATATTATATTATAAATATAAGTTGATGCGGCAGTAGTGGTATTTCTTTCCCCTCTCATATATGCTTTATTGAAGGGGGAATATGTTGTTCATTGGCTTTATGCAGCAATATTTATTTTATTTATTTATTTTTTGGTATCTCTTCTGCCACCCCCCACAGTTCCTCATCCCGCCCCAGGATCTACGCTAGTTGTTAGAGGTATAGCAGGATCAAGTCAGTAAAGAAATCAGGTAGAAACTATAGTTTATGGAAGGTGCCAGAAAGAAATACAGGAGATGCGGAGGGAGAAGTTGAAATTAGATGGTTGTAAAAGGCCCTTTGGCAACAGAATTTAGAGCAGAAACTCTGGGGTTCATGGCAGCCACCCAGATGGAAATCGAGCTTCGCAAAATGTACACAGGAGAAACAATGTCTTTGAAGCAGAGCTGAAGAGTATCCGAGGAATAGAGAGAAACCACTGTGGTCAGAGTGGCTGAGATGGGGAGCAGCACGTGATGAGGCTAAAGAAAAGCCCGAGCCAGGCACAAGGCCTCATGGGTAATAACTATGATTTCAGATTGTAGTCTGAAAGCGATGGAAACCAAGGGAAGAAGCCATGGTGGAATTTGCATTTTATGAAAGTTAATCTGACTGACCTTTGAGGAACATACTGAAGAGGAAAAAGATGAAACAGGGAGGGAGGAAGGGGGAGGGGAGGATGCGGTAGAGCGCACAGGACCAGTGTCACAGGAGATGGAGAGAGGAGGATGGATGAGGGTTCTGGAGGCAGGACTGATGAGACTCGCTGATGCATCGGATTGAGGGGATTGAGAGAGGCTAGTGGAATTCTTTACATATGTATATATTCGTGTGTATGTTCTGGTGCACAAGTCTTTACATCTGCATGTACATATAGAAGCCAGAGGACAACCACCTATGCCATTCTCAGGAACTCCACCCTTTGAGACACGGTCTCTCATTGGCTGGAAACTTTTCAGTTAAGCTAGCTTTCAGTTAACTGGCTGACTACCGAGTCCTAGGGATCCTCCTGCTTTGACTTCTCCAGTATTAGGATTGCAGGCAAATGCCACTATGCCCAGTAATTTGGGATGGGGGGGTTCTGCACTTTAGGGGAGGGGGTGTTCTGGTGACCAAACTCAGGCCTTCATGCTTCCAAGGCAAGCACTTGAACCGCCGAGCCACCTACCCAGCCCCATTGCTGGTGCTTGGAGACAAGTAGTGGGGGTTCTTCGTGTCATTGGCTAATGGAGAACTCTTAAGGAAACTTTTCATAGGAAGCTTGGGGATGAAGACACGGATGAAGACACAGGCGCTCGTAAGTTGAGGAAACCCGTTGCTTGTGCTATGGAGAAACGAAACCCTTTGGTCACACATCATTCGAATGACGTGTCTTGTCATTTATTGCTGTTACTCTCAACACTATGCTAGAAATATCCGAAGAGGTCACAGAGCTTGAGACACCTAGTCTGCGGGCATCGGAGGCGATTCAAGGATCGACAATACATTTAGCAAACGGTGTAAGTGCGCAGTCATAGGTTTCTCTTTCTTGCAGCTTGCCTGGTCAGATTTTGTTATTGCTTTTGAACTAACCAGGCTCAAAGATGTACAGGTATAGGGAGAGTGACAGCTGTGCTGAAGGGGATGGCCAGAGCATCTAGAGAGAACAAGGATGCTTCCAACGAGAAGCAAATGAGCCAGCAAGATGGCGGCATGGAAAGGAGTTTGCTGCTGAGTCTGAGGGCCAGAACTTGATCGCTGGGAGCCATATGGGGGAAGGAGAGAACTCTCTCTCTCTCTCTCTCTCTCTCTCTCTCTCTCTCTCTCACACACACACACACACACACACACACACTACTCACCAAATAAGTAAAAGGTGATAAATAAAAGGCAGAGTGCTTGATAGTCGTAGTTGGCACAACTTATTAATCACGTAGCCCAGAGTTTTAAAATAACCTACTCTTTACAGTGAAATTCTCCTTTATAAACCAAGTATTTCACAAAAGGTGAAAGCCCAAAAGCCATCTGTGGCATAATTCAGCAGAACTGCCTTCCTATTAAATTTCACCGGCCTGTTTGCTCTCCTGCCCACTTCCGAGGACACGCTGTCCAGGGCTCGGCTTTGCTTATCTCTGCTTCTGTTTGCTCTTCTGACAGGGTCCGTGGTACTTTCAGGAAGCATAATATTTGTTTGGATGGTCGGTTAGCAGGCGACAGAGCAGAATGCGTAATTTTGAGGTGTACGGAGGGCAAGGCACTCGACCCGGAAGAATGGATCGTTGCAGGGGCTTCTGGTTTGTGCATCTAGAATCTTGGCACTGTGCAGGGCCCAGCTCTCTGCGATTGGTATAATACACTTAAGTTTTGGAGTGAGAGAGAAGCCTGCGTTCAGTGCTTAGCTCCGCTGTTCTCTGCTTTGTAACTTTAGGCTTGTGGCTTCATGTCTTTGAACCCTGTGTTGTCAGCAAAGTGTGGATAGTTATAGATATGCAAATTGCAGGGACATTGGGAAGGGTAATCTCTGTAACTCATGCAAAGTGCTTAGCATACTACTTAATTCATACTAGGAAGCACCAAGCCTATCCTGTCCATCATATTATAATAATTGAGCTTGCAAACATGGCTCCCAGTTTGACGGGAAACACATTTTGGGTTTGGAACCCTGGAATGGTCATTGGTAGCCCTGATGTCACAGGTGGAGGGTGTTGTGATGGGGAAGTCTCTCTACTATTGTCGGCAATGGTTGTAAACTGGAAACTCCTGGCGCATTATTCTCATTCGGCTTTCAAATTCAATTAAAAATTTAAAAGCAAACAATTAAGGGTGGATGGGCATGGATAAGTGGCTATATTACAGGCATGGATGAAGTATGCTGGTAGTACCAGCACCCAGGAGAGCCAGGAGGGTGAGGCAGGAGTCTCCTGAGTTTGAAGCTTATCATGGGCTCCTTGGAGAGCTGTTATCATGGGGACGGGGAAGGGAGATAACTTAATTGTTGAAGTGCTTGCCTTGCAAGCTGGAGAGAACCTGGGTTTGATCCCTGAAGGTCAGTGGGTCAGCCACCCTATCCCTACTTGGCAAGTTCCAGGCTAGTGTTTTATAAATCATGATGGACGGTACCTGAAAAATGATGCTAGAGATTGCCCTTTGGCCTCCAAAGGTATAAGCACATGAGGATGCAATTGTCATGCACACACATATAGATAAAGAAGAACTTCAGTGGCTAAAAATGGTCCCTTTCCTATCCAGTGTAGACTCTTAGAACCAAGACAGAGCCACGACCCCCATCGGAGGTGGCTACTCTCAGCCATGACTTTGAAGGCCATCGTTCCCCATGTTTCTCTTCCTTCTCCAGCTCCATGTCTGACTCAGACAATTTGGTTTCCGTCTTAGACCTTTTAACTAGTGCACAGTCGTATTCCTTTGTCATCTCCTTGGCTCCTTAGCTTTTAAAGCCTCAGCTGGCCTATCTGTTACCTGGTGATGGAAATGATGTTTATCACCAGAAGGATCTTATGAAGATAAAATAACCAACTTGAACAGATTTGCCAGGAAGGACAGAGACTAGCCACTCTTGCCACCAGAAAGCCTTGCTAAGTGGTGGGCATCAATGTGAATTTCCTAATAACAGGTTTATCATGAGTTCTTGGAGAAGTTGGGAGAAGGACTTATATCCCCTTGGAGGAAGTGGCTCACTGTGGCTGCATAGTCTTGGTAACACAGAGGGAGGTACTTATGACATGACGAGTTTGGAAGTAGTTTTGGAAAGATTTCCCAGTGGTTCAGTGGGGTGAGACAATGAGGGATTAAGAATGTTTCCTGGGGCTGCAGAGATGGTGCAGTTGCCATAAGGCATGAGGGTCTGAATTTGGATCATCCTTGTAACCCTACAGATGGAGACAAGTGGATCCCCAGAGCTCAATGGACAACCCACCCTTGGTGGATTTGATACAGGATTCTGTGAGAAACTCTGTCTCACAAAATAAGGTGGAGGATTAAAACACATGAGGAGACATCTGACACTGGCTTCTGGCCTCCACATGTACTTAAGTGTGCATGCATCTCCCTGCATGTTGACACAGAAGTAGCATTGTACACGTGTATATACCACAACATACATACATGCAATACACTCATACACCCACCAAATGTACAGATTCTCTTATGTTTCACAATAGTGGCTAAGTACATGGAGATGCTGTTGGCTGAGATCTGTGGGGTCATTCTAATGCTTGGTCTAAACCCCTGATATATCTCTCCACATTCAAGAATTCTGCAAGCATAGGTTCCAATGGTTGTGGAAAGGCTTCAGAGGGAAGAACGCATAGGGCATTCATGCACATGGGTGGTGGACCTATTTCCATGCCCTCATCACCTAAACAATGCAGCATAATAGTAATTTTCTGTTGTATCAGGATGACAGCATGCAGAGGAGGCATGCACATGCTACACCAAGTGTTTTCCCCATTTTAAAATAGATTCTTTGATGATTTCATGTGTTTACAATATGCTTTCTTCATATCAATTCCCCTATTTCCCCTCCAGCTCAATGCAGATGTCCTACCTCACTCATTTCCCAATTTCATGACTGCTTGTCATGGTCCATTGAGTCCAATCCGTACTGTCCTTGTGTGACTGGGTGTTGGTCCACCCACAGGAGTGTGGGCAACCCAACAAAGACCAGTTCCCTGAAGAAAACTGATTCTCCCTCTCTTAGCCACCTTCAACTGCCAAAGCTTCTCAGCTAAGGCTGGGACTTCATGAGCCCCCCTCCCATCTGTGTTAGAACATTGGTGGGTTTGATCTTATATAGATCTTATGCCGGTAGCCATGCTGCTGTGGGCTGGTGATTACAATGGCTCTGATGTGTCCAGAAGACATGACTTCTTAGGTTCCTCCCTAATCTCTAACTCTTACCACCTTTCTGTTGATTCCTATGCTCTATTCTCTTATGCATGAGCTAAATGTGGAGGGGGCCTACTATAGATAACTTATTTGTGTAGACTGATCATTTCATAATTATTCATCCTCTGCCCTCTGACCAGTTGCTTGGCTTCTGTATTGATTGCTATACTATGCAAAAATGAAATCCTTACATCATTATATATGTATGTATATATATACATACATATATATGTGTGTGTGTGTATATATGTGTGTGTGTGCATGTGTATACATGTGTGTGTGTGTGTGTGTGTGTGTGCGTTGAGCATCTATGCATGAACCAAGCTCCCAGGGATAATTATTCATTCATAGATGATGATTGACTTGTCTCTGGCATCCAGCTAAGTTGGGCTATGGGCTGCTCCAGTGTGATCTGAAAAGATGCTAAAAGGGCAATGATGTTTATATTCTAACTTCCGAAGACGGCTTGTGGTCCTTAGGACCTTAACTGAAGGCTATCACTCCTCTTTGTATACTCTCTGCTGAGTTTGATGCCCATTCCTTGAGTTCAGCAGGCCTTGGGCCTCGGGTTGCTAACAATTATGTAGTCAATCATTTTTTGTAGTATTCCTATATTTCTATGGTATCTTGTTTTGATTTACCTTAGCTTAATTTCTCTCCTGCGTTTCCCTTTCCTTCTCTTTTCCATATCCTTTCTTCCTTCCTTCCCCATCCCTCTTTTTTTCGTAGCCCTGTCTGTCTTTGAACCTATGATCTCATCTCCCCCAGCTCTCCAAGTACTGGGATTATAAGTGGATTATAGCAGTGCTCCGTTATACCAGGCATGAATTATCTTAGTTTGAGTAAATAAAAAGTGATGATGTGTCCAAAGGCATTGAAAAAATTAGGATGGCTAAAGTAAGAAGTGAAAAAAGGGAATCAAGTTTAATGTTCTAAATATCAAGATGGCATTTTGAATCCACGGCAAGGTATCATTCCAGAAATAAGCCTCTACGGAGAAAGAACATGGTTTTCCAAACATCTAGAGTATTTTTTAAAAAATATGTAAGGAGTCCAGCTAGATCCTGTAGGATCAATGTTACTGTATAGAGCAAGCAGAGATTATGACTGATAGAAATTTCTAGTAGAGAGGAAGAAGAAATGGAAAATATTAACAAGGGAGGAGGGAGGGGGAGGAGGGAAGAAGCAAAGAGACTCTGAGAGAGACAACTGGTCATTGAAGAATGAGTACGAGCTTCCTCCCTTTATCACTCTTAAGCAAACTTGAGACAGAGATTGATGATACATTAAAATCCCAGGAACCCCCAAGATGGCGTCAGGAAGAGTCAATCCTTCCTAGCATCTCCACTGTGTCCACCATGGCTGAGAAGGGTTCCTCATGGTCTGGATCTTCTTCTGTTTCCGTTAGAGGCCACCCATGTACCGAGGATAACAGTCTTGGCACAGGCTTGGGACCAGGGCAAGGAAGCAAGAGGGCACAGAGAGCAAGGGTCTGAGTGATGTGAAAGCCACAGGGACCTTGGGCTTCAGCAGCAGATGACAGCATGGTACTCCACAAAGAACAACAGAACCAGTTAAACTCCAGCAAACACTAGTCAGATGCTTAGGGACAAGGGCAATCTTTAGCCAGGGACACCAAAGGCTCCAAGGACCCTTGCGACAGGACATTTCTACTTTCTTCTTCACCTGGTAGAGTGGGGGAGCTTGCAGTCTTTTCTCAGTGGCTGGTTGTGCCTACCCAGAATTGCTCTTCCTCCTTGCCTGCTGAACAATGCTTTCTAGTTCCTTTCCCTATCCTCTGGAAAGTTCCTTTAGTTGTTTTTTTTCCTCTGCCTGTGTTTAGAAAAGAGGAATGGGCAAAGGGACTTCTGAGAGGGAAAGTTTCATTCTTTGAATTTAGTAGCTGTTTTCTCAATGGAGTTTGAGTTTATGTAAGTGACCTGTTATGATGTAACAGGGGCATCATAATTAAACCTCCATTGACAGTTTTCAATCATCTCCATTATTAGAATAGATGGAGGCACCAGAGGAAGAAAGCAATGACTTTATAAAGAAATAATGAACCAGGTTTTATGGCACATGCCTTTAATCCCAGTGTTTGTGAGGCAGAGGCAGGAGAATCTCTGTTAGTTCTAGGCCTGTCTTTTCTACATTGTGAGTTCTAGGCCAGATTAAACTACATAAAGAGACCTTGTCTAAAACACAATTATAATGAATTTTATCTTCTTAGGAAAATGTATGTGTTTTGTGTAAGTTTTAATTCTATTTTTGGACTCTCTCACAAGGCCGATCCTTACCTGGACCTTCATTTTGACCCACGAGGTCAATGTAATTAGTGAGGCAGGTAGCTTTTGTTGACCATAATCACTACTTCTACTTACAAAGTAACTTTCAATACAATGGCCTGAAAGGAAATTAATACAAAGAGACAAATATCTATCTACAAAACAAAAGCATCCTTTTGATGTGTCCTTTCTGTGTGAAAAGTACTGGTTGGCTGGCACACCAAACTTTCTGTCACAGTAAGTCTGTGGTACCCATCCTTTGCTCACACCTGTGGGCTGGAAGCAAAAGAGAGAGAGAGAGAAGAGCAATTACCTGATGCTGTCATGTGACGTCAAGATCTGGCTCATTTGGATGCTCTTCCAATTACTGAAATGGGACATTCTCGAGATGGTGTCCGGACTCAACAGTGTTGACAGGGGTCTTGCTTCTTAGCCGTTGCCTTTATACAAAACCCCAGGATTTGTGGAGATTGTTCTCCATCTTTTCTCTGGCATCCCAGATCCTGACTCTGAGGCTCTGGACTCCTTTGGAATGTTGACATTGTGATGTAATGGAAAGGGTGCTGGCAATGTCATCCCTAGGGTTCCGCAGATGTCAGCTCTGTGCGACCTCTGCACGGTCCCCCTGTCATGTGTTCTATGTAGCCCATGACATTTGAGAGAAGCGTTTCCCTTGGTCCACTGAGGAATGGGTTTTGCACAAACACACAAACCTGGTTTTGTTCTCATTCTTCTGATCTGGAAACATCTAAAGTTTTAAAGATTGCTTTCTTTAGCTTAGAACTCTGGCCACCTCTGGAGGGGGGGGCAGGGGGTTCCTGTGCCAGCAGCAGCAAACTCTCAGAGTTAATATCCAACTTTGGTTGTGGAAACCACTACCTAACTTTCACTGTGCTACCAGAGATGAGCACATGAATCAAATCAAATGTGCTTTGTTCATAATTTCCATCAGGCTTTCCTTTCTTACCCATAAAGAGTTGTGTCTCTGCCCCTCCCCTCCCCTCTCTTCCCACCTTCTCTTTTAAAAGGCCATGCCTTTCTTCTTCTTCTTCTTCTTCTTCTTCTTCTTCTTCTTCTTCTTCTTCTTCTTCTTCTTCTTCTTCTTCTTCTTCTTCTTCTTCTCCTTCTCCTTCTCCTTCTTCTCCTTCTTCTTTTCTTCTTCCTCTTCCTCTTCTTCTTCTTCTTCTTCTTCTTCTTCTTCTTCTTCTTCTTCTTCTTCTTCTTCTTCTTCTTCTTCTTCTTCTTCTCCTTCTCCTTCTCCTTCTTCTCCTTCTTCTTTTCTTCTTCCTCTTCCTCTTCTTCTTCTTCTTCTTCTTCTTCTTCTTCTTCTTCTTCTTCTTCTTCTTCTTCTTCTTCTTCTTCTCCTTCTTCTCCTTCTTCTCCTTCTTCTCCTTCTTCTCCTTCTTCTCCTTCTTCTCCTTCTCCTTCTCCTTCTCCTTCTCCTTCTCCTTCTTCTTCTTCTTCTTCTTCTTCTTCTTCTTCTTCTTCTTCTTCTTCTTCTTTTCTTTCTCTTTCCCTTCTCTCCTCTCTCTAATTCATTTACTATCTTGATACTTATTACGATCAGAGATTATAATCTATGTGGCTTTAAATGTATTTATTGGAACATCCTTTATAGCCTGGAATGTGCACAGTCTTTGAAAATATTTCCCGGACAATGGGAAAGAATGTAGATTATCATAAAAGTAGACAGAAGGTTCTACAAATGTGTACACGATCAAGTCAACTTCCACCACCATTAATTTTTTTGATGACTTAATCAATTTGCAATAGTTTGATATTAACATCATACTTAAAAACATCCACAGTTTTATATGTTGGCTGACTTTTTGATTTCAACCCATTGCTGTTTAGTAGACAAAAACCAAACACAGACACAAAGTCAAACTCTGGCCTGGCTGTGTTTCAAACCAACGTTTTAAGCTATTGATGTTTCTTGGCTCAAAATTGTTAGTTTTCTGATATATTATGCAATAGCTTTCCATCTCACTAAATAATGTTACAGTCTGAAATTCATTTAACCTGAACTTCTATGATTAAAGTGTCTTAATTTTTATTAGTATTTTAAAAATATAATTTATGTTTCTTTGTCCTGATTTCTCTTTTTGGATTGATGTTTTGTTTTGTTTTAGCTTTTTGTGCTGTGCATCAATTCTTTATTCCCATCTATCTTTACAGCAAGCCAATTCTCTTCAGTGTGTTTCCTTAACACTATTCTTTTAGAAGTTACTTATTCTATTTAATAAGCATTTCAATAGGTAACTTATTTTAACATGCTAAACAAGCACCCTGCCACCTAAACTCCATCTTGGCTCTTTCCTCAGGTTTATTAGAAGCCTAAATTGTGAGCATTTTAATATTAAGGAAGTGTTTTGGTTAAATCAATGTCTACTTAGTTGAATTTCTTCCCCTCAAGCCATTACCATTGCTTGTTATAACAATTGTCAAAATTCGTTTTAATCATTCTGACACAAACCTAGACTCACTTGGGAAAAGGGAATTTTAGTTGCCTCCACCAGATTTGTCTATGTTCATTTCTGTGGGTATCATTTTCTTGATTTCTGATTGATGCAGAAGGGCCCAGTCCACTGTGGGTGGTGCCATTCCTAGGCAGATGAACCTAGGATGTAGAAGTAAGGTAGCTGAGGAAGCCAAAGGAAGAAATCTAGTAAGCAGTAATCCTCTGTGGTTTCTGCTTCAAGATCCTGCCTTAAGCTCTTTGCCCTGACTTGCCTCTTGTCCGGATGGTAGACTGTAACTTGTAAGATGTAATAAACTCTTTCCTCCTCAAGTTGCTTTTGATCATGGTGTTTATCATAGCAACAGAAAGCAAACTAGAACAACCATATATTTAACATATTAGAAGTACATATCTAGACCTCATTCTTACTTCACTCTGATTGTAACCCAGGTCGTAAACAAAATCACACAGATAGAAAAGAATGCTCCAACAACCTCATAAATAGCTGAGAGAAGCTATGAAGGATGTGAAATTCCTCAAGCCAAGAGCACCTTTATGGGTTCAGGCCAAAAGATTAAGAACCTCTAAAGCTTGTAACACGTTTTCTCCTACTTTATATGTTTGTTCATTAAGAAAAACTCCATGTAACCCTAAGATTTATTTATTCTTTCTTTATTTGGAGACACTGTCTTACTGTGTGGCTCAGGCTTGGCTACATTCCTTAGCAGCAGTTACCTTCAGATACTGGACAGTAATCCAGATACTGGAGAAAAGGGCCAATAAGCAAAATAAGACATTGTCTTTTGTGTGTGTGTGTGTGTGTGTGTGTGTGTGTGTGGGATAAAACTTGTGGAAGATTAGTCATTTTGCAGAGCCCGGTTTGTTAAATCCCATCACCAAACACGATGCTTTTTCTTACTAGGCAAACATTAAGGAAAATATCTGGAAAATAATTAACTTTAGGGACTCTGGGCTTAAATAGTAAACAAACAATCAAAAGGCTGAAAGTTAAAATCCTCCTGAAGGCCACGCCTCTATCCTTAATCACATCTCACTAGGTGGCAGAGATTGAAGCTTGACATGGGACTGCCCTGCCCTATCTGCTTCTGGTCTTCTCCCTAATGTGCTCCTGCAGCTTTTATCTGTGAGTCTGGGTAAGTCACTCACCTTCCCTGTGTTCCGGTCTCATCATCTTAATGGCTCCTCCCCAACAAGTGACCATGAAGGTTAAATATGCTAACAGCTCAGGGACCTAGAAAACTATAAACCGGATGTCCAATAAACAGTTGCTATTATTCCAGGGTCAAAATCTTTTTGCTAGTTTGAAAGGATAGGTGGCCACACAGTGTAAGTTAATTAAAATATCATCTGTATTCATATGTACATAAAAAAGATGTAAAGGATTGCCTTGATTATGGCTTATTGTATCATTGTTGCTTTGTTTTATTTTTTCTAAAATGACTGCGTATTGTGTTTAAAGACATTCTGAAGTGGATCTGCTTGTGTTTTTTCTGTATGTGGATTCAAACAATCGGGCTGTAATTGAGAGAGTCCACAGTTGAGGCTGTCCGTCTTTCTGGCTTCACGTTTTTAGTAGAAAACCTTTCAGACACGTAACCTTTGTCTAACAGAAAACCTTTCCCAGAATTCTAAAGCTTCTTGGTGCTTAGAAAGGACTTCACAATTCTCAACAATGCCCAGGATAGGATTTCATCAGAGAAAATCAGGTCATTTTCCTAAGGCCCTTAGGGAACAAACTATTTTGTATTCTATTTATTGGGGGAGGGAAGGAGAGTTGGATCAGAGAGTCCACAGGGAGTGGAAACCAGAAACTCTGCCTAATAGTGTAGGTTATCCAAAACACCCTTGCTTAATCATCTACTCCTCTGATGCTTTTTGTCCTTCTTTAAAAACAAGGAAAAAATTGTTCTTCTAATTTTAGGGAAGCAAACATGGCAGATTTCCTGAGAAGCCACCGTTTTACGCCGTTGTTTCAGTTGTAATTATTTATCTCCGTTCTCTTCATTTTCAAAAGCACTGCAGGTTGGAGAAAGCAATCCTATGGAATGCCTTTTGAAGTCTCATGTGACTCTTGACTTCTGGTGGGTTAGCTATGTGCCAGACCTAAGCTGTGCTGATGTGGCAACTGCAAACTGAGACATAAATACTGAAGCAAGAAATAGTATCAAACTGACTCTTAATGGCGTGTCATTATGCCCATGTGTGAGAGATACACCATCTCTCAGCTCTCACCTGAGAAGCATCTGTTTGCAGTAGATAGCCATTAACGCAGAGACCCACAAATGGTCATGATGCTGAGCATAGCTGTGGACATCCTTAAATGAGCCTTCTCTATTATTTATCTCCTTCCCAAGACCCAGAGATCATGGCAGATAAGGGGCCATAAAGAGTTGAAGATTGTCCGGGCGGTGGTGGCGCATGCCTTTAATCCCAGCACTTGGGAGGCAGAGGCAGGAGGATTTCTGAGTTCGAGGCCAGCCTGGTCTACAAAGTGAGTTCCAGGACAGCCAGGGCTACACAGAGAAACCCTGTCTCGAAAAACCAAAAAAAAAAAAAAGAGTTGAAGATCCAGAGGTGGTAGATGACTATAAGGAAATGCTGTTTTCTGGACACAGAGGGCCAGCTGTCCCTATGAACTCACAGTGACCATGACAACATGCACAAACTCTGAGCAAGTTCAAGCCAGACCAAATCCCAGCCTGAAGAGGAGAGGTGGGAATGAATTCCTACTCCTAGAAGAGGAGCTATCGGCAATGGACAGCTTCCTGGAGAGGGGGAGTTAAATAATTTTTAAGGAGTGTAGCCCCTGGTAAGTTGATCACTCTCCAGTGGAAGACCACACAGGCAAAGATTCATCTGCAGCACAAATTGGACACACACAGACACAGACACACAGACACACACACGCACACACACACACACACACACACACACACACACACAAGGACACAAAGTAGAGTGGGTAGGGAAGGTGATTGGGGTGGGTCTTCAAGGAGTAGGATCGGGGGAGAAAGGACAATTAGAATGAAAACACAATGCTGAAATTCTCAAAGAACTAATTAGACAACAAGAAGAAAACACCAAAGCAGGAACTGGAAGATGCTTTAGAGAACACAAGGACAGGATCTCAGATCTTCAGCATCCAGATAAAAATCCAGATACAACAGCATGTACCTCTAATCCCAGTGCTATGGGAGAAAAGTTCTCCAGGGCTGACTGGTCAGCTAGTTTTGCTGGAATGGTAAGATCTTGGTTGAATGAAAGTTCTTTAAAATAGAGAAACTGCAAAGAAAATGCTACTTTTTTTACACATCCAACACACAGGACCAGCAAAGGAGGGGATGGGGGATGGGCAGGAAACTACCAGGGAGGGACTTATAATTTCCCTTCTTTCCACACACCAGAAGTCCTAAAAACACTGAGACTGCAGAGGCCAATGTCTTCTGCACAAAGCACCTCACAGTGCCAGAGAGATGGGAGACTTCCACCTTTCAGTTCAACAGAGCTATGTCAGTGATTCAGCCCCTAAGTGAGTATTGCTTTCAATATCAATCAGAGATGCTTCTTTTGCAGTGGGCAGTCGTGATTGCAGAGACTCATCACTGGTTAGAATAAGAGACTTTTGAATGCTCAGCCCTCAATGGGACATCTATATCAAGCCAAGCTTCCTGGCAAGGCTCAGGGAACATTGAAGAATAAGGGGTAGAAAGAACGTAGGAGCTGGATGTGATATGGTTAATGTAGACATATACAAGATTTTCAAAGAACAAAAGAGAGATTTATAAACATCAACAAATTACAGTACAGAGTAATTGAAGAAGATACTCAACATTGACCTTTGCATGGACACAGACACAGACTGACAGACAGACAGACAGACACACACACACACACACACACATGTATACACACACACACATATACACACAAACATATACACGGGCATATATGCACTCCCGACCCCCCACAGAAGAGCATTAGCTATTCTATAGAGGAGCCTAAGGATCCTCTGGACAAGGCCTGGGGCCTTGCAAATGGGTCAGTGCGGAGAGACAGCAATCAGCTAAATGAGGCTGACCTGGGAGTCATGTAGTAGAGACCAGGAAATGTGAGAGAGTGGTATAGAGAGAAGTTGCCTGGCTTCTGGAGGGCATCCAGAACTTCTAGTTCCAGCCCATGCTGGGGTTAATGTTGTGTGTGACAGGCCCTGAGCAGTACCTAGAATTTTGTTTCCCGTTTTCATAAGGCAGTTGTAGAGAGTTCCTTGCCCTGCACACAAATGCTCTGGGGATTTTCTCAAATTGCTTCCTATGGCCCCTCAGAACTCTTTATGACTAGTCCTTTAGCTGGCTTACTTGATTTTATTGGAAGTTTGCTCTGGTTTAATAGTAGCAGGGTGGGTGCGAGGAGCCCTAGCATTAGCTATGAGATGGGCGCTTGGCTTCCCACCGTTGTTAATAATCATCGGCTCCAGTCCCATAAAGAGAATCACAACCCTGCAGTGGCGGAAGGCATCCTTTGAGCCTTCCCATCTTGAATCTCAATTTCTCAGAGAGGACTAGGGTCAAGACCTTCCTTTTAGATGCAGGTCACAGAGGCTCTGAGGAGAGAATAACAATAATATCACGTGACTGCATTTCCATTTCTGAATGTTTGCTGTGGAATATCAAAATAAGAGATTTCAGCCCAAGAAACCAAAGCTTATTGCACCAGGACTCAGCAATTTCCTCTGAGTGCAACTGGATGTCATCTGAGGCCACATAAAACACTGAGTTTCATATGATTTTTTTTAACTATAGAAGAGAAATGTCTCTCCAGTTAATAACAAAAATGAACTTAGAATTTTGATCTCTTGATTCCAAGCTCATCATTCCACATATGAAGCTACCCTAGTGTCCTCTGTAGTTAGGGGTTCAGGAATGTAATCTTTTATGAGGCACTCATTTTAAGTGATCATATACAAATTATTATTATTAATTATTGTTATTGTTATTATTAATGTTTGGGTGTGAATGGGTGTGTGCAGGTCAGGTGTGGTCCTCAATCACTTCTTGTCCTAGTTAACTTTCTATTGCCATGATAGACAACATGACCAAAAGGAATGTATACAGAAGAAAGCTTATTTGGGGTTTATAGTTTCAGCAGGTTCGAGTCCATAATGGCAGGGACAGCAGGCAGCAGACATGGAGGTCAGAGTTGGAATCTGAGAGTTCACATCTCAAATCACTAAACTGAGAGAGAGAAAACTGGAAATGGTGCAAGTCTTTAAGCTGTCACCTTCTACCCCCACAGTAAGGCCACACCTCCAAAGCCTTCCCAAACAGGGCCATCCAGGGAGGACCAGGCACTCTAATGCCAGAGACTATGGGGGACATTTGTCATTCAAAACACCACATTTCCCCACTTTATTTCTTTGAGACTAAACACTAGTCCCTCACTAACCCTGAAGCTCTCCAGTTAGGTTAGCCTGGCTGACCTTCAAGCTGAAGGGTCCCTCTTGTCTCTGCCTCTCCAGTACTGGGATTATAGGTGTGTGAGGCGATACCAGGCTCTTTACATGGTGTCAAGGATTTATTCTTGTGTGATGTGCGCTTTACTGACTGAGCTATTTGTCCAGACCCACAAATTATTTTCTTTTTGACATTTCATACAGTATATTTTTGTAGTCGTCCAATAGTCATGGATGAACTGGGTAACCTGAATGGGAAACTGGAAATGAAAAAGGACTGGGGTGAGAGAAAAGGATGAAGCCAAGACAAAGGTTTCTGGTCAAGGCTCTAAGTTTAACAGTCAGCACTGCATTTATATAGGGAGAGTCCACATACCGCCCCCCCCACATCCTTTGTTTCAGCTGGATTGAGTTGCAAAGCAAGCTCAGTGGGCTCCTGTAGGAAATTGACTCCACCAGGGTCGTTAGGGTCCAACTGTGGCAAACACTTAAGGTCTATTTAGCCTGCTCAAGGCTGGGGGAAGAGCACATATTTTGATCATATTGTTTCTCCTTTCCCAACTCCCCCTAGGTCCATCCCACCTCCCTTCCACCCAAGTTTATGTTCCTTCTTTATTTCTATGACTCTCTGTCTCTCTCCCTGTCTCAAAAGAACTCATCAAAAGAAACACACAAAAACCCCACCAAAAAACCCCAAAAATCCAAACAAAAATTATGACAGGAAACTACAAAAGACCGAAGCACACGCGCGCGCGCGCACACACACACACACACACACACACACACACACACACAGAGACAGAGACAGAGACAGAAACAGAGACAGAGAGTCTGTCCATTTTGTAACTATCTACTCCTGGATATGGGGCCTGTCCTGGAGTGTGGTTGGTATACCCAGTTTACATAGGGTATTCCTGTATATCCCACCATTTACTTTGTGTGTGTGTACAGGGGGTTGAACTCAGGACCTTGCACATGGTGGACACTCTACCACTAAGCTTTAGTCTCAACTCGAGTGTGACTTCTGGTGAATTCTTTAACTCTTCTATGCTCCATGTGGCCATTTTAGGCTAGGTGTGGCAGCAGCCACACGGCCTGCCTTCCAGGCTAGCAGGGAAAGTCAGCGAAATAAGCTACTGTGTATTGGGTGAACCTTGAAAGTGTTGCACATGATAGAGGCTCTAACTAAAGGAGACGAAGCTGGTGAAGGACCATCGGGATTGTGTGTTTGAAATTTTCTGTAACAAAGTTAAGAATACTTCTTTAAAAGTCCTTTACAATTTAACAAACAACTCTGTGGGTCAGGGAGATGGCTTCATCACTACCTGCTTGTTGTTTAAGCACAAGGACCTGGGGAATCCCTGTTTTAAAAACATGGAGTGTGATAGTGTCTGCTTCTAATCCTGGTTTTGAGGGGGCGGGGTAGAGTCAGGTGGCTCCCCTCCCGTAGAGCTGGCCTAGCTGACTGTGAGTTCCAGGCCAGTGAGAGACCTTGTATCAGAACAATAAAACAAAGAATACCAACCAATAAAAAATAAAACAAAGCAGACAATCAGAAAAAAAATCTTCCTTGATTGGTTATTCCAGATGGCCTAAGATGGTACTTAGCAAGGATTCGGTAGCCAGAGTACACAATGGCTGCAGTGTGAGTCCGCTGAACAGTGCTGCCTCTCAGCCTCATCTATAGCACAGTACCTATCCCATGGGATTAACAAAGAATTGAATGAATTGAGATTTGCTAAGCAGTGAAAAAGTTAAATTCAAGTATTTGATAAAATAAAAACTCTTCTGGATTCCCAACTGTGAGTGTCTATAAGTAACACCAGACTTGCAAAATTCACACACACACACACACACACACACACACACACACACACACGATTCAATATCACAATTAACACTGGGTTGTGGATGTTTCCTTCTGGGTCTGTCATCTGCAGAGGTTTGACTCCCTGTGCCAGGCTTCCTGCCGCAGTTTTAACTGGGTCCTGGTGTAGCTACTGCAATGGTATTTATCTAGGACTGAATGGAGGTCTTCAGGGACCCTGTTTGCTGATGGGCTGATTATCAATCACACAGTAGGGTTACAAATACAAACAGCAGTACTCTGTCAGCGTTACTCCTCACCGTTGATAAAAAGTCACCTGCATTTCTCTTTTGATCTCTTCTCTTGCAGCAGGGCTGAGTATTAAGCCCTTTATAGAAACTAAGAGAACTTGCTGGGGGTACTCTGGAAGACACTATCCAGAGATTCTAAGTTCTTTCTGGAAAGGGTGAAAGGGGGCAGGGGCGGGGGCGGGGTGGAGATGTAGCCTTAGAAACAATCTCTGGAAATGTCACTGGACCTTCATGTTTTTCAGTATGATCAGGAGTTAGAGAATCAGACTGGAGAGATGACTCAGCAGTTAAGAGCATGCATTGTCCTTGCAGAGGACCTGAGATTAATTCCCAGCATCCATATAGTGTTAGGGGATGGTTTTGCGCACTGTGTATTCAGATGGGGATTTCTACATCCAGACATTTCCTTGTGGTCTGGATGATGGCATGGCCAACCATCTCTGGTGTTTATGTTATATAAAAATTGTTTTCTATCTCATTTGATTGATTAATAAAAGATCTGATCATGAAATTAGCTTGGCAGAAGAGAATAGGGTGGGACTTCTGATCCCAGTCAGGGATGGTCCCAAAGAGACCAGAGAGGGAGAAGAGCAGAGAGGGACTATGAGGAGAAGGATGGAGAAATCACATGGAGAGAGCAGGAGGATTCACCATGAGGTTGCAATGACACGTGGACAAGAGAGAGCCAGGGCAAGACCAGATGGCAGATAATGGAATATTTGTCTGGTATTAGCAGTCTAGTCAGGTTAGAATAGCTCAAAACCTGCCCGTCTAGGCTTGCAGCTTGTTAATAAAAATACCAGGTCTCTGTGTCTTTGTTCTGGAGCTAAAACAGACTAGAGAAGGCATAGAAACACCTGCAGTTATTTGTGAACAAAGTGGATGTTAGAAAACACCCCAAAGAATTACTTTTACAGTTTAGCATCTCACAGCTAGCTGTAACTCCAGATCCGGGGGCTCTCCTGGCTTCGATAGGCATTGTAAACATGTGGTAGACACTCATACATACCGTTTGTCTTAGTCAGGGTTTCTATTCCTGCACAGAACATCATGACCAAGAAGCAAGTTGGGGAGGAAAGGGTTTATTCAGCTTTCACTTCCCACATTGCTGTTCATCGCCAGAGGAAGTCAGGACTGGAACCCAAGCAGGTCAGGAAGCAGGAACTGATGCAGAGGCCATGGAGGGATGTTACTTACTGGCTTGCTTCCTCTGGCTTGTTCAGCTTGCTTTCTTATAGAACCCAAGACTACCAGCCCAGGGATGGCACCACCCACCAGGGGCCCGCTCCTCTTGATCACTAATTGAGAAAATGCCTTATAGTTCGATCTCATGGAGGCATTTCATCAACTGAAACTCCTTTCTCTGTGATGACTCCAGTTTGTGTCAAGTTGACACAAAACCATCCAGGACCCGTTAAACACTCATTACACAAAATAAATGAATGAATGAATGAATGAATGAATGAAAGTGTAAGAGAAACAATCATAGACAGGCCTGGGGTGCCCATACCTCACCTCATCATTCATCCTTTATCAGGATGTGTGGTCACTCAGTGTCAGTTTTCATGTCCTCAAAGTCTCCTGTATCAGACGTGCATGTGATCATACACACACACACACACAAACACCCAAACACACACATAAACACCCAAACACACACACTCACAAACACACACACACACACACACACACACACACACACACACCAACGAATCCAGGGCACGAGTGTGATCCGATTCCTTAGGAGCCCACAGAAGCTCTCACGGCCTGAATGCCTGCAGCCCTTCTGCAATTATCTTGTGCCATATTGTGCTAAGAGAGTTACAACTGTCTATAATTCATCAGCTCAAGAGTGAAATAAAATCAGAACCAGGCAGATTACCTAGGCTGCCTCCATCATGTGTACGATGGGAACTTTCCAGTTTTACTTTAATCTTTTCTGGCAGAATGTTCCTTCTCTTTGTGAATCAGGCTGCTCTGAGCTCATTCAAGAAAAAGTGTCAGTCTCATGTAATGCCCAAGATAAAATGAACACAGAAATGGACTTAGACTCCTCCTTATTCTTGAAAGAGAATTATGAGAGGGCTAGTTACTCTGTCTTGAAAGAAACTACTCAAATAAAAACACAGGCAGCATGTACATGATTGAAAGATTTCAATGCTTTTCTGTCTGAACGAATCATATCTGAGGATCAAAATTAAACATTTAAAGGCTGCACTATGACATTTCCATGAAAAGAAGGATTTTAATGACTCTGATATGGTGGCTGTCTACCTGCCATCCAAGGGTCTAGTTTGCTTTTGGTTGCTGTGATAAACACCATGATCAAATAAGACTTGGGGAATAAATAGATTATTTGACTTACACCTTCTGACCACAGTCCATCACTGAGTGACTCAAGCAGGACAGGTGAGTGGAGGTAGGGACGGAAGCAGAATTGAAGCCATGGAGACGTGGCGGGCTGGCTGGCTTCCTGCGGCTTTGCTCAACCTGCTTTCTTACAGAACCTAGAACCACCTGCTCAGGGGTGGTACTGCCCACAGTGAGCTGAGCCCTTCCACAACAATCATTAAACTGCTCATTACTAATTAACTGATCATTAATTAAGACAAGAAAATGCCCCACAGACCAACTGATGGAGGTAGTTCCTCAATTGAGGTTTCTTCCCCGGGTGACTCCAGTTTTGTCAAGTTGACAGAAATTGACCAGTGCATCCGGTGAGGGCATAAATGCAGCAAGACTCCAACCTGCAACACTCCTCATTGATAAAAGTCACAGGTACCAGCATCACTCTTCATTGATAAAAGTCACAGGTACCAGCATCACTCTTCATTGATAAAAGTCTGGTTATATCTCCCAGAGCCTTTCAGGCAGGAGAGTTCTCGTCAGCTTTCCACTTTGGCAGTTGATACATCCTGGTGGGTCTAGCTAGTCATGAGATGTGTTATCAGTAATTTTACTACTAATAAAGAGGATGAGTTGTCTTAGAGAAACCTAAATACGAGTGAACTCAATGATTTTTTTTATAGTGACCCTTTAGATTTTCCTAGCTTTATGAATTGTGAAAGTATAGTTTTCTACTGCTTTTGTTGTTTCTTGTTTCATCTGCCCAGTGCCACCTTCTTCTTATGTAGGAACTGATTGCTTCATTTCACTTGATACAGGAATAAGAGAGGTGCTGATCTGTGTGTGTGAGTATGCGTGTATGCATGTGTGTATATGTGTGCATGTGTGTGTGCATGTGTGCATATGTGTGCATGTATGTGTGCACGTGTGTGTATGTGTGCATGTGTATATGTGTGCATGTGTGTATATGCATGCGTGTGTGCATGTGTATATGTGTGCATGTATGTGTGCACATGTGTGTATGTGTGCATGTGTATTTATGTATGCATGCATATATGTGTATGTGTGCATGTGTGTGTATGCATGTGTGCATTGGTGTGTGTGTGTGTGTGTGTGTGTGTGTGTGTGTGAGAGACATATAGCTCCCTGGCTCAGACTCTGTGTCTTTCTCACAAATGCCAGGATGATTATTAAATGCAACACCATTAATGGTGACATTACTATAGACACTGGAGAGAGAGAGAGAGAGAGAGAGAGAGAGAGAGAGAGAGAGAGAGAGAGAGAGAGAGAGAGAGAGAGAGAAAGAGAGAGGAGAGCAATGAAAATGAGTAAAATTGTTGGATAGAGTTGATCTAAGTTATGTCTTAAAAAGTGAGTACACCTATGACAAGTGGTTTTGGGGTATAGGGGCATGCCAGTACTAAAGGATTTGAGCCATGCTGCCTAAGAGGGACAAGATGACACATGTTGTATGAGTTGCTCTATCAGAAACAGAATAGTGGGGAGGGGAGAGGATTAGCAGTGCTTCTAGACTAGGCAGGTAAATTTCTTGGGGGCCAGTAAATGGAAGATAGTATTATTAAGATGGAGAGTCATCCAAGTTACTCAGATGGGGCACATGAACAAAATAGTAATAGGTGCCAGATATAGAATAATTCTAAATGGCTCTTAGTGTGTCTTTCCATTGTTTGAAATCTTTAAATACTATTTCTAAACATAACATAAAAGCTAACTCTAGAACTGCTTTCTTTCTCTGTTCATCTATCTATCTATCTATCTATCTATCTATCTATCTATCTATCTATCTATCTATCTATCTATCTATCTTTGTTGCTGCAGGGTCTATATCCCAATCTGGCCTCGAACTTGCTGTGTAGCCAAAGATGACCTTAAACTTCTGATCCTCCTGCCTTTACCTCCTGAGGGCAGAGATTAGAGGTGTGCTCTATCATGCCTGATTTATGTTATTCCAGGGATTGAACTGAAGGCACTAAGCATGCTAATAAAGAATTCTGTCAATAGTGACCCTAACGTTTATCAGCTATAAAACTGACTTATTTGTGCTTCATTTTCTCATCTACAATAGAGCAAGCAACATCTCGTAGATTCATTGTACCTTGAATAGGTTGAAATACAAGTGCTTAGAGCTTTGTACAGAAGAAGCACTCAGTACATTCCATCTGCTGATAAAATTGCTGTTGACAGTACTGTTTTGTGCATTCATATGTGTGCACAGGCATTGTGGTGATTTGAATATGCTTGGCCCTTGGGAAGTGGCACTATTAGGAGGTGTTGTCTTGTTGGAATAGGTGTGGCCTTGTTAGAGGAAGTGTGTCACTGTGTAGATGGACTTTGAGGTCTCTTAGTGTTCAAGGTCTTCCCGGAGCTGAAGAGACTCCTTCTGGCTTCCTGCAGATGGTGGTCTCTTCCTGGTTGCCTTTGGATCAAGATGTAGAACTCTCAGCTCCTTCTCCAGCACCATGTCTGCCTGGATGCTGCCATGCTTCCTGCCATGATTGATTATAATGAACGGAACCTCTGAAACTGTAAGCCTTCCCCAATTAAATGTTTTCTTTTATAAGAGTTGCCTTGGTCATGGTGCCTCTTCGCAGCAATAGAACTCTAAGACAGGCATGTAGAATGTTATGGTTAATGTCAACTGTCTTCCTCAACCTCTCTACATTTTACTTTTTGAGATAGTCTCTCATTGGACTTGAAGCTCACCGATTCACATAGACTGGTTGACCACCAAGTTCTAGGAATCTGTCTGCCTCTGTTACCTCCTCCACACCCATTCCAGTGCTTGGTTTATAGGTGTGATTCACCTTGCTTGGATCTTGTATGGGTTTCTGGGATCTAAACTCAGGACCTCATACTTATACAGCAAAGCATTTTGCCCACTGAGCCATCTCCCAAGACCCCATTAATAGGAATTTTTTGGGGGGTGGTCAGGAATATGCCTTGGGGGTGTTTCTAATGGTGTGAATAAAGTAGAATCGGACCTTATCAAAAAAACACATACATGTTGAGTGACCATTGTAGGCACCATGCAGGGTTCTGGGGACCTGGAGAGGAAAGTCGAGGACACAATCCTTGGCAATGTTGCAACATTTGAGACAAATGAGACACACAAGTTTGCAAAAAACGGTGAGCCATGAAGCAGAATCTTAGTAGCTGATTAGATGACATAACCCAGTGCTAACTGGTGTTTGTGACAACATCCTTCTCATTAAGGATGTAGAGAAAGAAGAGATGGCATTAGTTGAGTGTTTGGGGGAAATCTGAAACACTGAGGACGGGCTGGCCTAAATACGATAATGAAATGGCTCTTCTGACTTTCTAGATGTATATTATCAATACAGCTTTTCATCTTTATACCCTTCCATTTGCATGCTGTTTGGCAGTTAAAGGCATTATCTACATTTTCTCAAGTTCTATGTTTTCCCCTCTACGTGTGCGTCTGTGTTTCTTGCATTGTGTTTATCCTTGCAGAGACTCCCCAGGCTGCTGTGTAGGGCTCTGTTGCTAGGCTTCTAAGAAATGACCTTTTTCTGCTGATGGTATATTGGGGATCTCTATGTGCTTCAAGTCTGCTGGAAAAAAAAAGCCCGAAAAGCTTCATAAAATAAGTTCTCCTGCAGGGCCAAAAGAGGGAGAATAAAAGGAAAGGAATCTGGAAGGAGGCAGTGTTGTGTATCTAAGGAAGCCAAATATAAGAAAAATAGAATCCAGGAGTATTTTAAACAGGAAGTTGTCAGGGAGAATGCTGTTCCCTGCTTATAATTATTTTGTCATTATCTTTAATTTCTTGTGATGGGGACAGAGTCCACGGGAGGAGGAACTGCATGTGACACAAAACAGGTGGCCTTGTGTGTGAGGACATGTAGAGTGTCTAGGTCAGCAGGTCTGTACCTTTGTAGGGGATAAAGGTACGAAGGAGGAGAGTCACCAAGAGAGCAGCAGATGGCGGATCCCATCCTGTGAGCAAGGGTTCCTAAAGTATCCGCACTCAGCAGTGCAGACATCTGATGACGGAAGGACCCCAGCGATATGGCAAGGCTAAGGGAGTTGGATGAAGGAATGTGTGGTTTAATAACATGGAACGTGAAGGGGAGGCAATCAGACTGATCTCCAGTGTGTGTTACAACTTAATGGTTTAGGAAGAAATGTCTCCCATGGGCACATGTGTCATGGTCCCTGGTTGGTTGTGCTGTTTGGGGCGGTTATATAACCTTTAGGAAAGAGAGAGAGAGAGAGAGAGAGAGAGAGAGAGAGAGAGAGAGAGAGAGAGAGAGGCAGAGACAAAGAGACACAGACAGAGTCAGAGAGACAGAGACAGAGACAGAGACAGAGAGAGCCTTGTTGGAGGAAATATATCATTGGGCTTTGAGTGTTTATAGCTTTGCCTGATTTTCTGATCTATCTATCTATCTATCTATCTATCTATCTATCTATCTATCTATCTATCTATCTATCAATCACCTATCTCCATTTCCTGTCTGTCCATCCATCCATCCATCCATCCATCCATCCATCCATTTATCCATCCATCCACCCCATCCCCCATGTATGGATGAACTTGTGATCAGCTAGCTTCCTGTTCCTTTAACCACATTTTCTCTGACTGTTGCAATGCCCTCTTTGAAATGCTGGACTTTATCCCTCTGGAACTGTAAGAGAAAATAAATCATTTTCTTCTTTAGCTTGCTTTTGGTCATGGTATTTAACCACAGTCACAGAAAAGTAATCAATGCATCATCATAGTGAATGATTCTATAGCTTAACTTACTGAGCTACAATGCCCAGAAACATGGTTCAAATGTTTCTGTGAGGGTGTGCTCAGATGGCACTGACCTTTAAATCCATGTGGTCGTCTTCAACTAGAGCAGATTTTTCTTCTACAACCTCAATGGACTGCATCCTATCTGTCAAAGCCTGACAACCCTGAAGAGGAGGAAGCTTTGCCTTTGGCTTTCTTTGTAGCCTTGGGACTTTATGGTTTATTAGCATGGTGATCAGCCTTTCTGGTCAGAGTTTGGGTTTACAAAATCACCTCCATCACATGGACCAATTCTTTTTAAAAAATAACCAAGCCAAACAAAAATCTGCTTATCTCCTGACACCACCTATTCATCCTCTGGAGAGTTGTGAGAACTTCACTGGGCAGTATTGACCCATGGGTGCAAACATTTCAAGGTCTAATGGCTACCCAAGGTAGAGAGAATATTCTAATCCAAGACTCTCTAATTCCAGGTTCATGTTTTCTCTCTATTCACATGCACTCCTTGGAGTCCATGAAATGACTCTGGAAATATGCAAAGTTGTGTCCACGACTTCTTGTTGACATGAGACTCCCAATGGGAACTTGACCTGAGGGAGTCTTGATGGCCAGCTAAGGTACAGTCGAGGCTATCCTCTAGGGCTCTACAGGCTCAGTCTGGAGCCTTGGGCATCTCAGACTGGGGGGATCTGATCTTTGTGAGTCGTCCTTCGGTGGAAGGCCAGGCCAAGGACTTTTCCTGTCACAGCGCTGAGAAGCTCATAGAACAGCACAGAGAGGGGAAGAAGGTCTGAGATGAAGGGCTTTTCTTACAAGTTCTTCCTCCCTTTGGGCAGCTTGGAGCCCCAGGACTATAAAACAGCAGATTTTTCCAATTGCTTTGAGCAGCAGAGGGAGGTCCAAATGTCACACACTTGAACTCCTTCACTTCATGAAAGGAGGGCCAACTGCTGACAGCTAGCAGGCAGGGGAGTTGAGGAGCCTCTTGGTATGAGGGAAAAATAAAATCCTTCACACTAGCCAGCTTGCGGCTCCTCGGGGCCCTGCAAGAGCAGTATGCTGGCTTTATTTGAAGGGACTCTACAATTTGACCATAAATATTCAGTCTGCCAAAACCTATGCATCCCGGGGAATACTAAATACATTAATCCTTATCAAGTTCTACTCACAGAGACCCAAATCCTAATGGAATGTAAGTTTTCTGTAATCACTCTCTCTTGGACTTCATTCAGAACATTGCGCAAAAAGCAATGCATTTAAGAAAATTAAAATCAACCCCAATGTAGCTCGTCATTTACTATAAATGGGCTAAATACCATAATTTAAAAAAAAAAAGACTGGATAACAAAACAGAATCAAACCCAGTCTAAGCAGCGGAAGGAGATGTATTTAACACAGAGTGGCTCGTGGACTATAAAGATAAAAGCACAAGAAGAGAAATACCCGGGAAAAGGAAAGTTAAAAGAAAGTGTGACATTAAAATGAAGATGAAGGTGCTCCGCTCACTGCTCTTCCAGAGATCCTGAGTTCAATTCCCAGCAACCACATGGTGGTTCACAACCATCTGTAATGGGGATCCAATGCCCTCTTCTGGTGTGTCTGAAGACAGTGACAGTGTACTCACATACATTAAATAAATAAATAAATAAATAAATCTAAAAACAAAACAAAACCCCAAGTCAAAGAAATCAAAGACATCAGCTAACCCCACTCTCTGCCACAAAACCCCAAGAACAATACACAAGCGATACTTTATAATCTTAAAGACAATCATGTTTCAGCCCCAGTATGTCCCATGGTCCACAGGGCCACGAAGAGTAGTTTTCTTTCTTCTCATGTATATGTGTAAGAATCTGGATTCAATCCCCACCACAAACACAAACAAATAAACAAAATCTCAAAATAGACACTGTAAGAAAGGAAAACAACCACTGGTGTCCGTCTCACGTGGCTGCTGCTGCATGTGTTTGTAAACAATGTTTAGATGGAACCCAGGCATGACCGCTTGTTCAGTGACATTTCGTTATTGCGTTCACATCACCAGGGCAGAATCCAGTAGCTGTGCCGGTAACTGCCTGGTGCATGAAGCCTAACAACTGTAATGTAACACAACACAAAACGTTCTGTGGAGGCAGCAGAAGTTGCGGCCCCGAGGTTCAAAAGTAGGAAGAGGCCGGAGGCGCCACATTTGGTTTCTTCCCCTCGGGGAGTTTGCCTGCCTACCTCACTGGTCTCTGAGAACAAACCGAAGTTGCCTGCAGTTTGCTGCTGTTGTGTTGGGCTGGACGGTGAGTTCAGCATCACCAAGGGGGAAGCAGGACTACAGAGGCCAGTGTCCCCCGGGAAAGTAAATGGCAGGAGCGCGAGCAGAAGGTTTTAAGTGTAGCTTCCCTTTGAAGCAGTTGCTGACTTGACTCCTGACCTCCGTGTTCTACATTTTTTCTCGTTCTTTTATTAGTTCTTTGACGATTTTGTACAATTCATTTTGAGGATATTCACCCCTGTCCCCCAACCCTTCAAGGTCCGTTCTTCCTTCCTAGTCACTCAAAGTTGTGCCCCTCTCCCCTTTTCAAACTCATTTAATACAGTTTGTAGCTCTTATAACTCTTGGATGTGTGGCCTTCTCTCTAGAGGATGTTCTTTCCACCAGAAAGAAGGGTACACCATTAAAGAAAATGTCTGTCTCTCCCAGAAGTTTTCAGCTTCCAGTGGGTCCTTAGCTAGGGGTGGGACTTCACGCCCACCATTGCGCTCCACGCTGGGATTTTGTTTGACTTGAGCTGGCCCAGTCTTGTGCATGCTGTTTCAACAGCTGTGAGGTCATTTGTACAGCTGTCCTGCTATATCCAGAAAACAGTTTCCTGGTGGCCAGTCATACACCAACTCTGGCGCTTAGAGTCCTTCTGTCTTCTACCAAAATACTGAGCAGAAGAGGGTAGCAGGACAAGACGCTAGATGGAGGTTGTGGGACAAATTCGCGCTGATTTGGTTTTGTTTGGTTTTTTATTTGTTTGTTTGCTTGTTTTTTTAAAGGCTTGATAAGCTTTCCAGGAGGGTCGGATAAGCGACATCTTAGGTCGGGTTTGGTAGGCATCCCTGGGCAGATTTGCTAAACATCCAATGAAGGGTTTGAGAAGGACCCTGGGTTCTCAGTTCAATCCCCTGACATACTGTTCACACATATCCCTCTGTGCCCAAGATCCAGGGCAACTAGAAATTCACCAGCTTTCATGTCGCTTATAAATGCTATCAGTTACTCTATTATTTTTAATTTGACTTTGTAACACCCTCCCCCCCCGCCCCCCGCCCCCCCCCCCGCGTGCCCGCCCCGCACACCAATAATTGAGACGGAGTCCTACTAGATTTATTTAATCAGCTTTAGCACAATTACTGGGCGAATTACCTCTAATCTATTTTTCTAAGGCTAGACTGTCTAATTCCCAGGCTGTGCTCCCCAAGTACTAGCTGTTTGAATTTTGCCCGGGGTTATTTTTGCTCCATCAGCGGGTCCTCAGGGGGCATTTCACTGCCACACACTCCTTGCCCAATTAGTCTAACTGAGACCTCCTGTTCTCTCTGTACTTTCTCCTTCCCTTCCTTCCTCCTCTCTCTCTCCCTCAGGGTCCCTACCTGTGACCCCCCACCCCCACCCCCAGCCCAGGAGCCAAAGCCCCGTTTACCTCTATTCTCCACAGTAATTGGTTGCAGTCACTTATATTTAACCAATAGCTTTGAATTGGGGAGCAAGGTTTTATACAACATCCTTTGGTAAAAATGTGCTCCTGGTATTGATCTTGGGGACTAGTATTTAGGATTTGAATACACAGCAGCACCGACGAATCCCCAACCCTCTTACAAAGTCTGAAGAGAGTTCGGTGTGACCTTTGTCTCCAGGTGGAAGTGACTTAACTAAACATTTATTTAATCATCGTCAGAAGAAAATAACATTATCAAGAATCTCCCAGGGGTTTTGGTTTGGTTTGGTTTGGTTTAGTTTTGTTTCTTTGTGCTTTGTTTTTGTTTTTTAGTGCTGTGTATCAAACCCAGGACCTCACACATGCTATTTAAGGTAAATATTCCACGGTTGGGCTAAATCTCCAGCCTGAGACTTCATATTATTTTTAATGTACAACGCCTGACAGCCAAGTAAAAATTACCAGACATGCTCAGAAACAGGGCCAACTGACCTGATATTAGAAAGGAAACCAGACTGCAGCGAGATGCAGACATTAAAATAAGTATGTTAAATTTGTTTAAAATAGATTGCAATCTGGAGAATTTCAGTAGGGAAACTGGAAACGATCTCACTTATGTACAAAACGAGTCAAGTCAAAATTATTGATTTAAAAAATAAGAAATTAGGAACACAGTAGGTGGATTTAATGGGAGATTAGAACCAGAAAAAGAAATGATTATCAAGTTGTCCTTAATTTTTTTGTTGTTGTTATAGAGAGTTATATAAAAGCTGCTTTAGAAGATGGTTGTTAACGGATGGGGAATAGATCAGAGTGCGGGTATTAAAATGAAGAATGGAAAACACATCAAAGAAGCATAAGAATCATTTCTGAAACTAAGATGTATAATTCAGAAATTTTCAGAAAAAAAAAATTCTGAAACTAACATGTATAATCGATGTGCCAGAAGGAGGAGGGGTAAGGCAAGGAAGGGAATAACCGAAGAGATCCTAATTGATGGGTTCCCTGTTCACAGGTGACATCCATGGACAGCTTCAAGAATCTTGTCCTCTAAGCAAAGTATGTAGAGAAAACCACACCAGAGTCTCTCCAAACGGGGACAAGATCAACAAAACAATAAAATTAAGAAAAAATTTACAATACTGAAAAAAATTACAAAAAAAAAAATAGAAAAGAGGCTTGCCATATAGAACTACAACTCCATCCCCTTAAACTAACAACATCTGAGTTTCTTCCTCCCCAAATACGGTCACATTCATAGGTCTAGAGACATCTCCATATCCCTTGGGAAGGGGCACAATTTGATATACTGTGATTATTAAAATAAACAAACAAGATCTGATAAATACAATAAAGGAAGCTGCAGTGGGCAGTCCAGAAAGGAAGCTAAACCATAAGTCATAGTTCCCTCTCAGAATTCGGTTTATCAGAATCAGACAGTCTCCAGGACGTGACTGGACCTTGCCGTGGGTGGGAGAGCATTAGACAGAAACCACTCATTATTATATAGAGATAGAGACTTGACAGGGCCTTAAAGGGAGAGAGAAGCTTCACTTTAAAGGCTGGAGAGGGGCTTTCGTTAAGAGAAACACAGAAGAAAGCCAAGTGTGGTGATGCACGCTGTTAATCCCAGCACTCGAGGGGCAGATGCAGGTGGCTCTCTGAGTTTGAGGCCAGACTGGTCTACAAAGCAAGTTCTGGTACAGCCAGGGATATATAGAGAAACATGGTCTAGAAAAACCAGTGTGTGTGTGTGTGTGTGTGTGTGTGTGTGTGTGTGTCTGTGTGTGTGTGTGTGTCTGTGTGTGTGTGTGTGTGTCTGTGTGTGTGTGTCTGTGTGTCTATGTGTGTGTGTGTCTGTGTCTGTGTGTGTGTCTGTGTGTGTGTGTCTGTGTGTGTGTGTGTGTCTGTGTGTGTGTCTGTGTCTGTGTCTGTGTATTTGAGTGTTACCATATCCCTGTAGTACAAGGACAATGTTCTTGGACACTGCCTTGTGCTCCTGTTGTCTGAGCATGAAGGAAGAAGATTGATTGCCTCTGGCAGCCAGAGGGATTCTGAAACAAGAAAGGAGTTTTATCTTATCTCTGCCTATATCGTTTAATGAATATTTACTGGATTCTTATTATGAATTAAGTTCAGAGGATATAAAGATAAATAAAGCATGATCTCTCCCTGCAGGGAACACTTCCGATCAGGCATGTGACTTGGTAGTTAAAGTATCGTGTGATTTGGGTTTATGAAAGAATCGTGGAAACAACCCCATGTCTTGTACAACAGGGAAAGGATTACATTTTTCTTATCTTTTCCCCTGTTTTGTAGAGATGCTTAGAGAAGATGAGCAGAGGGAAAGACCAAATGTGTTTAGGAAACTTGAAGCCAGATGGCACTATCGGAGAAAAAGAGCAAGGCAGAGAAAGGAGAGGACATAATATACGGCTGGGGTTGGAGCGGGTGTGAGAGGACAGGATACCGAAGCCACAACATTAGATAGCACTGTTTAAAGCCCATACTACAGAACCTGGATTTTATCAGTTAAAGAGGTTTTTAGCATGGACATGATAGAATCAGTTCGATATAAAAGAGAACCTTGGATCAGAATATATTGTGTGAGAAAGAAATTATCTTTAATTTAAAAAAAATCTTGGAGAAACAAAATGGCAGATGACTCAGAAGATGGAGGTCTTGAACTTTGATGGCAGAGGTGATAGGCGAGGCTGAACTGAGGAGATGTGGAGAATGGCTCAACGTAAGAAACATCTGTGTCAGCCGGGCGGTGGTGGCGCACGCCTTTAATCCCAGCACTTGGGAGGCAGAGGCAGGTGGATTTCTGAGTTCGAGGCCAGCCTGGTCTACAGAGTGAGTTCCAGGACAGCCAGGGCTACACAGAGAAACCCTGTCTCAAAAAACCAAAAAAAAAAAAAAAAAAAAAAAAAAAGAAACATCTGTGTCAACAAATATTTATCAAAGCCCTGGGAGTGTTATTATTGTGTTTCTTGGAAAACATTTTAATGGCGTAATTGTGGGGGAGCAGTAGAAAGTAAAGAAAAATGAACGTACTTCAGATCATGGTGAGGGCTTTGAGGGGCTGTGTGGTGGGGAGATAGGTGATGGTGAAGAAGCAGAAGCCTATACCAAAGTTCTGGGAAACAGCAGCCTGTGGCAGTAAGAGGACTGTCTGATTCCGGATCAACAGGAATCATGGGGCTCTGGTTTCTGGGAACTAACTATGGCTCCAGTTTAGCTAGGGAAGCTAAGCTACAGCCTAGGAGGTCTTGGCCACAGAGCAGAGGCCTACTGAGCACTCCCATTGTGCTTCTGTGTAGGGCCCTGTCCCTCTTCCATTCTAGCAGAACATTGTCCTGACCTCAAGGCACAGTAGGAACCTCTGAGATCAAATATTTACTTTCAGGACCAGGGAATGACATTAGTCCAGCGGTTTGCACTTTGGGAGTGGGAAGGAGCCTGGGAAGAGAGCTTGGGCAGCAGATACCTAACGACATTGGCGGTCACACTCATGCATCTCTCCTCAACCCTGCATGCCAGGGGCAATGTGAAGAAGCTGTTTTCTCAATTCTTCGGGGATTCCTAAACTTGACTTTATCAAGATAAACCCTGTCTTTCCTCCCCTCCTCTTCCCTCCTGAATTGGAAATTTCTGGTTTGGTTAACAATTCAGTTGTGTCACACGATGTTTTTTTCTGGAAGCTGTCTTGTGAGAGGGCATGTATGTGATGTTTTGCTGAAAACAGACTCTTGAGAGGGTGTGTGATGTTTAGAAAGAATATAAATGGAACCCCACAAACAGTGGGAAGATGCTCTTGCTTGGCTATACTATGCAACACTTTGCTTCTTTGTTGGTCTTTGCTGGTCTTTGCTGGTCTTCCCTGGTCTTTGCTGGTCTTCCCTGGTTTTCTCTGGTCTTTGTTGGTCTTCCCTTGTTTCATTTCCTGCTTCTTTGCTTCTTCACCTGCCTTTGCTGGTCTTTGCTGGTCTTCACTTCGTAGAGAGAAATGCATAAAAGAACTTCTCGTGGTGTTATGGCTAATTCTGGCCACTTCCACTGACAATTGAATTTGGCGGAGCCTTGCTGTTTCTGCTGGATTGTGCCACTGCTACTGATTTGTGTTTGGTGTTTGCTATTAAACTGGACTGCTGGTATCCTGACAACAAAGAGTGGAATCGCCCCAAGGAACTACTTCTAAACAGATCCACAACTCCCTTTTCCTATTAACCTTCTTTTTCCCCTACTTCTGGTTGGGGGTGGGTTAGGCCATAGCTCCTAATAGTGCCACTCAGTATACAATACCCCACCCCACAGTTGGTGTATTCGTTTCATTATTTTATTGGGTTCTTATACCCTCTACTACCTTTCCAACACTTATTCTACCCTGATTCCTTCCAGTTCCCCAATACTAGGTAGGAGATGAGGAAGGTTAGAGTGGAAGGGGGGAACAGACCAGTGTAGGCTACTTCCTGCTAACTGCAGTCATCAGATTTCTTGGGGCAAGCCCAGTCTTCATTGTCAGAATATCTAGCAATCCAGCCATAGCACCACAATGAGGCAGCAACCACAGAGGCATCCACAGGGGCATCCGCAGGGGCATCTGCAGGGGCAGCAAGGCAGGCCCTCTCAGGGCTCTCTCATTTATTCTCTCTCTAGAGTCCCCAGAATTAAACTATCTGCGGCTGGCAAAAATCAGGCTCTTACCTCCCCACCAAACACAAGATAATCCTAATTAATGGCTGTGGACAAACTGAAGCAGGGATTAAAACACATCTGGAATTAAAACAAAAACATAATCATATAACTGAGTTTTTAAAAGAAACCAAAACTCTCATCACACACACACACACACACCACACATACACACACACACACACATGCAACACATATGTATGTGAGTGCATGTGTATGTGTATACATGTGCCTGTGGAGGTCAGAGGCCAGTCTCAGGTGTCATTTGTTCCAGGGGGCAACTCATCATGTTTTTTTGCTGTTTTGTTTTGTTTTTGAGACAAGGTCTCTCCCTGGCATGAGCTCTAACGTAGGTCAGCCTGGCTGGCCCTGATTCAAAGGGGCCTGTCTACCCTTGACTCCTCAGTGCTGAGATTACAAGCACATGCCACCACACTGGGAATTTTTTACACGGGTTCTAAGGAGTGAGCTCAAGTCCTCACGCTCACACGTTACCAAGTGAGCGATCTTGCCCTGTAGCTTTTCAGCTTCCCAACATTTCAGTGTCACGAGGCATATGCCGAACAACACTCCCACATTCATAGAAAACAGACTCTTGTTAGTTTTTCCTCGGACGGAGCGGCCGTAGCCAGCCTACGAGATGGCCTCATGTGGCATCTGCCTCCCGCTAGTCTAGTCGCCTTTTTGTGTCTGCTCTCTGTACGTTGACAGTTACACAAATTTAGGCAGAATAGATGACTTGCAGCCATTGACAAGTCGTGAGCAACCTGTGGAGAGGCCCAAGTGGCAGCAGGGACTAATCCCTCCTTCCATCCAGCGTCCTGTGCATGAGCTCAGAAACAGATCTGGGCTCGATGACAGGATCCCTGGCTGACAGCTCGTGCCTCAGGAGAAGCCCTGAGCCAGAAGCACCTAGCTACGCTATTCGTGAGTTCCTTGCCCTTAGAAGCTTAGTGTGTGTAAGGTGATACACACACACACACACACACACACACACACACACACGCATGCTCTGTCTAACGAAATGTTAGAGTAATTTAATACACAGCAATAGATAATGCAGGCAGTTTCTCATGCTTCAGATAAACATTTTGTCTTTTATAATAAGATTTAACCTGTCGAGAGTGTTCTGGGGGTAAAGGGTGTGTGTGTGCCGAACCATTCTAGTCATAGAACAAGCTGGCTTGCCTCGGAGCAGGCAGGGCTATAGTCTCTTCCGAGTGTGTCACACGCAAGCCCTAGCTGCAGAAAAGGGACACCAGTTCAGTTGTGCTGGGTCATTTCTGACTCAGGACAACCCTATCATTGTCTCAAGGCTAGGCCATCACTAACCACAAAAAGCCCCAGATGTAATTATCACAGGACGCCGTGACACTGAGACCCCTCCTGAATGTCCCTCTAGAAACTCCCCTCTTATAAAAGCAACCCCTTGGAAGGCTATGTAGACATGGCCCCTGAATTCTCCCCTGCTGTGGTGTGTTAGTGCAGCTAATAAACTACTTCCTCATTCCTCTGTCTTTGGTGAATTCACTCCCAGCCTGGGTCTGTCAACTCTATCTGCAGCATGACACAGCCGAAATGGCTTCATCAACGTCACCCCGACTCAAAATTCCATCCTTCCTAATGCCTCTCAAAGAAATTCATTTAAAGAAGATTCCTTAGAACATTCTTGCCTGTCTGTAACACCTCCTCCTCCTTCGCTGTAATTTCACCTTTCAGTTGGTCTGTTAGGAGAGGACAGAAGTGGACGTTGGTACCGAAGCTACAGGGGCTTTGGAAGGGATGGGTGTTGGCATTTAGTCTAGGCTCCGCCCCACAGTTACCTGGCAACAGGTAGGTGTGTCTGACTCACTATAAAAGGGGCTGCTTGTCCCCTCCTCTCTCTCTTGCTCCTTCCTCTCGCTCCTTCCTGATGTGTTTATACAAAGGTAAAGGGATAGGGGATATATGTTTGGTGGAGGTGTAGCCCGATATGGGGAAAGGGGGTGCCTCAGAGGGCCCATGCTGAGGCATTCCTTCCCCCTGAGGGACCAGCCACGCGATGGTATGGTATAGTATAGAATAGAGTTTGTTCAGGGCATGGGGAGAGGAGTAAGAGGGTAATGGAGACAGACAGAGAGAGAGAGAGAGAGAGAGAGAGAGAGAGAGAGAGGGAGAGAGAGAGAGAGAAGAGGCTGACCATGAGCATGTGGAGGGAGGGAATGGGGAGAGAGCTTATGTGGGGCGGAGCCTAAACAAAATGCTAATACCCTCTCTCTCCACATGCTCATGGCTGGCCTCTACTCTTCTCTCTCTCTCTCTCTCTCTCTCTCTCTCTCTCTCTGGCATTCCTTCCCCCTGAGGGATCAGCCACACATTGCATGGTATAGAATAGAGTTTATTCAGGGCATGGGTGTGGGGGGGAGAGTTAAGAGGGTAGTAGAGGCAGAGAAAGGCAGAGAGGGAGAGTGGAGAGGGGGGGAAGGGAATAGGGTGAGAGAGGGAGCAAGAGGGCAAGAGGCAAGAGAGAGGGAGGAGGGGGCAAGCAGCCCCTTTTATAGTGGGCCAGGCCTACCCGGCTGTTGCCAGGTAACTGTGGGGAGGAGCATACCTGGCTGTTGCCAGGTAACTGTGGGGCGGAGTTTAGACAAATTGCTAATGAGAAGACATTCATGGTCCTTTGTTCATGGGGTCACTGAGCTCTGCCTCTGGTGACAAAGACCCTAAGGAACACATTTGCAAATCCAGCTGTGTGGGTGATGGCCAGGGATGACTTCCCAGAGGAGGCAAGCGGAGTCAAGCCTTAAGAAATGAGTCCTTTGCTTCATTTAACAGGACTCAAGTCAATCAAATTAGCTGTATTTTGTCTCCTTAAAATTTCAACCGTTCTCCTTTAACTACATGGATCCTGACTTTTAGAAGCAAGTATTTGAGTAGGGTTGTCTCTAGATTTTGTTATTGGTCCCATACGTTTAATGATCTTTGTTTGGGTTTGGTTTTCTTTTACTTTTTTGATTTATTTGTTTTATATGAGTACTCTGTCACTGTCTTCAGACACACTAGAAGAGGACATGGGATTACAGATGGTTGTGAGCCACCATGTGGTTGCTTAACCTCTGAGTCATCTCTCCAGCCCTTTTTGTTTTTTAAGATAAAATTAACCAGCCTCAAGTATTTTGTTATAGGAAGGAAAGGCTAAATAACACAGAGAGTTACAGTTGACACACCTAATCTTAAGCTAAAAGATCATTGTAATCTTATCATTTCCACACAGTAGTCCAATGACGCTAAGATGAGGGTGGGGTGTGAATATCAAAGCCCAGTGAAGTTTCATATAGGTTTCCACAGGACATTTTCATCAGTCACAGACATTTCATCATTATGTTGGATGAGTTGGTTGGAGATTTAGAGATCATGTTTGATGATCTTAGTTACTGTTGGAGTTATCATAAAATACCAGACAAGAAGCCATTTATAGAAGGAAGGATTTGTCTTGGCTCACAGTTGGAGGATGCTGTCATTTGTGGTGGGCACAGGATTCTGGGGAGGCATCTGGTCACATGGCGTCTCCAGCCTGGAAGTAGAGAATGAAAATGAAAATGCTCAGCTTCAGCTAGCTTTTTCCTTTTTCCTGCAGGGCCCCAGCCCACAGGAAGGTACTGCCTCAAATCAAGGTGAGTGTACCCACCTCAGCAAACTTAGCCCAGAGAGTTCCTCAAAGGCATGCCTAGACTTTTGTCTCATGAGTGATTCTACTTCTGTCAAAGTGAAAGTCAACATTAATCATCTCACTGACCAATCAAAGATTTCTGCCCCAAATGGCTTGTTCTACCAAGTCTTTGTAGTTATTTAAGGGAAAACTAAGGTTTTCCTGATGTGAGATCTTCAGGGATCCACAAAGTAGAGCCCCAGATGAGCCTAAAGCTTCTTGGGAAGTCAGGAGAATTTGCCTAGCATGGACGGTCACTTGGTTCCAGAGAGCGTCTGTTTCTAAGTTAGTGGATTTTTCTGAGATAAGACAGGAAAAGACTGCAATTTGGAAACTTGACATTCCATAACCATTCCTGACCCACAGGGTCATTTTGATAAGACCATTAGACTCTGTGCCTTTGAACTAAATCTGTGTCTTTTCCTATTTTCCCCCAAGACTTCCAGGGTGGCATGAGACACTTCAGTCAAGCTACATAGCTAGCTTGGCCTTGGATCGATAGAAAGGATGATGGTTGTGCTCTTGCAAGAGAATTGGGACTTTTATCATGGTGAAGAAGAGAGCAGGCATCTCAGGGCAATGGTGTTGTCTTAGGGCTGCATGAATTAAGTATTCTGGAATATTTATTAATCAAATTGCTTTTAGAAGCCCAGAGTACCAAACGGTCTTTTAAAAGACTTGGAGTAGGAGCCCTCTGTTGATGCTAATGGTGAACCAGTTGGAAGAGGACCCTAGGATGGAGATGCCCATGTGATCTGAAAGGAGGCTCATCCTAAGTACTGCTTAGGTACTGTTTCGTTTGCCCCTGCTCTACAGCCTCAGGATTGCAAAGCTATCAGAGGGCGTGGGACCTGCCAACCCTCAGGATGCGCTACACAAACTCACAATCCAACTAATTCTAACTGTTCTCTGAGAGATTGCTTAGCATGAGCTTAGTCAACTACTGGAGTGAGAAAGGTGATCCTATATGTTGAGTGTGGCTGAGCCTCTGTCTTAGGGCTTCTAATGCTTCACAAACATCATGACCAAGAAACAAGATGGGGAGGAAAGGGTTTATTCAGCTCACACTTCCACATTGCTGTTGATCACCAAAGGAAGTCAGGACTGGAACTCAAAACTCAAGCAGGTCAGGAAGCAGGAGCTGATGCAGAGGCCATGGAGGGATGTTCCTTACTGGCTTGCTTCCCCTGGCTTGCTCAGCTTGCTTTCTTATAGAACCCAAGATCAGCCCAGAGACCATACCACCCACAGTGGGCTCTCCCCCACCTTGATTGCTAATTGAGAAAATGCCTTAAAGCTGAATCTCATGGAGGCATTTCCCCAACTGAAGCTCTTTTCTCTGTGATAACTCCAACCTGTGTCAAGTTGGCACACAAAACCAGCCTGTACATCCACCAAGTATTCATGTACTGGAGGCTTAACCATCAGTGTGGCAAAGGAGAAAGTGGTGGAGTCTTTAATGAACAGCATCTCCTGGAAAATCCTTAGGCCCACTCGGGCGTGTGTCTTCAGAAAGGATTTCCCGTTAGTTCTTCTCTTAGTTCTTAAGAGAGGATGATGCTAAAAGTCTAAGCCTGGACCTTCTCAGCCTCCCATGGGCTTGTCTCTGATGTTGTAGCTCACTCCTATATAAATACCTGCTATTGTCTTTCACCATGATGTGATATAGCCAAGAGGGTCTTCTCTAGAGATGATCCAATGCACGTGTCCCCTTGAACCTTAAGTATCACAATAAGGGAACCTCTTTAAAAAATATAAACAACTAGTCTGGGGTATTTTCTTACCAATGTAAAATTGACTGATACAGGTCCACCACCTAACCCAATGCCAAGCAGAGATTAAGGAACTTACAAGCCATGCCATTCCAAAGACATTAAGTGGAGAGTATTCTACAGAATTTACTGTATTTCTATTCCTGTAAATTTGGAAATTATGTTAACAACAACAAAAAAAAAAGCCAACTCGTTTATTTTCTAGAGGTTTGCATAGAATGTTTTCTCTACTGTCTGGAACCTTATCTCTGAAAGGGAGACTGTCTGTATGAAGTCAGTTTATGGTGCAGTAGCAGCCAGTGCTGCTTTTGTTTTTCCCAGGCTATGACACTGCAGCAAAGACGCGGGTCAGTGTGAGTAAATGGACGAGTGGACAGAAGTAGGAACTGGTAAAGGGAAGAAGCTTGCTTGCTTGTCAGAAATTCAGGAAGGTTGGCATCTCTGAGTGCAAGTCAAGACTCTTTTGTGTGTGTGTGTGTATATGCATGTGTATATGTATGTGCTATACATGTGTGTATGTATATATGTGTGTGCATGTATACATATGCATATGGTAGGAGCCATCTAGGATAAGCTCAGGCTAGCAGGTGGCCTTTCTGGAGGTAGCCCACCGGTTTTGCAGAGTCTTGGGTGGGTGAGCTCTATGAGGCAAGATCTCAAAGAGACTTTGTCTCAGGATTACTTCTTGCAGCTGATATGCCTTCTGTATCTCCCATTTATGTAATGTTTTATCTATAAGGTAATTTTCTAAAGAACTTTTTTTTTGTCTAAGAAGGTGTATAAATTAATATAATAATCTCTGGGCATTAGCCCACCCTATTGATCAGATTCCCTGCAGATCAACATAAAGATGAACTTTCATGAATTAATGCTGTTTAGACGAATTAATGATTCTATAGAATTTCTGATTTGGATTCAAATAAATTTAGGAAGAAAAATTTAAGAGACGGTTTTAGATGCTTTGCTAGAAATATGTAATAAAGTTAGAATCAAGAATAGAATATGCCCACTCCTCATATAGTAAGTAAAGGCTGCATAATACGAAATACACTGAGCTTTCATAATCACACTAAAAAGGGAAATAGACTTGGGACAAATTTGTGGTCAAGGAAAAACATTTAGGTCCAAGGATAAAGCCACAGGTGTGCACTATGATAAGGCAAGACCATGGAAAAATGGTTGCTTCGAACTTATAATGAACTTATAGAATGAAACACACCCCCATGAACCAGGGTCACAGGGCCATGTCACAATGCCCAGCTTGCATGGGTGCTGGGGAATCCAAACTCAGGTGCTCATAAGGAGCAGCAAGTATTTCACCTACTAAGCCACACCCTCAGCCCCAGAAGCCATGGCTTCTGATCTAATGTTGACATTACTCCATATACCTGGTTCTGTTTCCTCATTAAAAGCATAAATGTAAAAAACCTGAAGGCATTTTAAACCTTTCTTGCAGAAATCACATGACTTAGAGAAACCCATGAATTAAGACGTTTTGAGACCTGTGGCTAAGTTCGGGGTTTTAATGACAGGCTAGAGTTCTGACCGCCAGCAGATAAACCAAGCGGTTGCACAGAGGCACAGACAGATCCTGCCCCCCAAGGATTGTGGGCAGCAGACATCCTGGGCGCAGCCTGAGTCATGTCCGGTGTGCAAAAAAACAAGCAAGTAAGCAGGCTGCAACTTGGGTTTGGGTGACCTGAGTCCTTAGAGCAACCTTGACGATCTGGAAAGAAAGAAGACACAGCTGTCTTTTACTGTAGAGAGAATTAGAGAAATGGGATAGCCAAGCTTCAACAAGGACACCACCCCCTCTCCTGCTGGTCCAGGGGTTTCCCACTTCCCTGGAGAAATTTTGTGGGACTTCTTTTAGCTCATGCAGGAAGGCCGCGTCTAAACAGGTACTTTTCTAGACCACAGAGACTGTAAACTTGCGTCTACTGGTCCTCAGCAGTCTCCTCGGCTTAAATTGCCTGCTTCTGCAGCTGCGCTTTCATTGCCAGCTTTGAAACCACTGTTAAGGCACATCTCTGGATTTGATCTTTTCGCCAGGAGACCTGGCTCGCTGAGATGGAGCAGGAGCGCCACCGTGTGGCTATGTGATTATGGCAGGTTCTTTTCTTGGATGAGATAGGGTGATGGGCCACTGGCTCATTTTTGTGACAAGGAAAGCAGGGTATCGGGGCCTAAGTGTGTCTGTGGCATCCCGAGTTGATTTCCGTAAGATGTAGGTACATCACTTAGGGATTTCCAGAGAAGCATCTCTTGCGTATGTGGGTACTAGCAAGCACGAAATTCATAGGATGGGATGGTAGACTGCAATGTAAGCAGAACTAGGGTTACAGGTCTTATCTATATATCCTCCATCCGTCCGTCCGTCCGTCCGTCTCTCTGTCTTATTTATTGTGGGTTTTTTTTTAAATTTATCTTTATTTTTTTACGTACTCGCAGATGTCTCTGTGTGGGTATGTGTGTGAGTACAGGAGCCCACGGAGGCCCAGAGCTGGAGTTGCGGGTGGTTTTAAGTCAGCTGATGTGGATGCTGGAAATCAAACTCAGACACAGAAGAGAGCAGCATGTCCTCATAACCACTGAGACATCTCTCCAGTCCCCAGGGTTACCATTTTAAAGCAATACAACTTTACAGAGAGTGCTTTACATCAAGCGGGTTTTCCCGGCACCAGTTAAAAAGGTATTGGAGAACAAGGCATTTGAGTTTTATAGCAGGAAGGTTAAGATGTACTAATGATATAACAGGTATCGATATGTTTTGGTTTTTTTTTTGGCACAACCCTATGAAATTTGAATGGAGGGTTCAGCTCATCAGAGACCTTCCCATGGAACGCACAGTTGCACCTCCCTTCAGTTTGAAACAGGTAGTCCTACATGCCTTACTTCCTTTTCTCTTTGCTGCGGCCAAATGCTTGGAGAAACAAAGGCTCCCTCCTTTTATTTTTTGGGTGTTCAGGGGGTTCAGCCTGGCATGCTTGGGTAGAATATTATGGTAGGAGGAGGGGTACAGTGGAGGCTGTTCTTCTATTCTTTTTTTAAAAAATTATTAAACTAATAAAATTTATTTTAAAATATACAACTTAGTATTGGCATCTTTTAAGTCATCAAAATAATTTATATACTTAAATGCCTCTTAAATATATATGATGCCTTCTGAAGCTAAAAGTAATATGCATTCAACCAGTTTTAAAAGTCTATTTGGAACATTAAACATGATAGAAATAGAAAAAAAACTCTTATGAAGTTCTCTATGAAAGGAAATTGTGACAGAATTCTGATTAGACAGAAACCATTCCATCTCCAAGGGAGAATATCTAGCGTAACTGTGGCTTCATAGAATGAACTGGGTAGTGTTCCTTCTGTTTCTATTTTGTGGAATAGTTTGAAGAGTATTGGTATTAAGTCTTCTTTGAAGGTCTGATAGAATTCTGCACTAAACCCATCTAGTCCTGGGATATTTTTTTGATTGAGAGAATTTTAATGAGCGCTTCTATTATTTCTTTAGGGGTTATGGGATTGTTTAGATGGGCTATGTGATCCTGATTTAACTTTGATATTTGGTATCTGTCTAGAAAATTGTCCATTTCACCCATATTTTCCAGTTTTGCTGAATATAGGCTTTTGTAGTAGGATCTGTTGATTCTTTGAATTTCCTCAGTTTCCATTGTTATGTTTCCCTTTTCATTTCTGATTTTATTAATTTGGATAATGTCCCTAAGCCCTCTGGCTAGTCTGGCTAAGGGTTTATCTATCTTGTTGATTTTCTCAAAGATCCAGTTCCTGGATTGGTTGATTCTTTGTATAGTTCTTTTTGTTTCTACTTGGTTGATTTCAGCCCTGAATTTGATTATTTCCTGCCATCTATTACTCTTGGGTGTATTTGCTTCTTTTTGTTCTAGAGCTTTCAGGTGTGCTGTTAAGCTGCCAGTGTATGCTCTCTCCAGTTTCCTTTTGAAGGCACTCAGTTGAGTTTTCCTCTTAGTACTGCTTTCATTGTGTCCCATAAGTTTGGGTATGTTGTACCTTCATTTTCATTAAATTCTAAAAGGTCTTTAATTTATTTATTTCTTCTTTGATCAAGTTATCATTGAATAAGGTATTGTTCAGCTTCCATGTGTATGTGGGCTTTCTGTTGTTTTTGTTGCTATTGAAGACCAACCTTAACCTGTAGTGATCTGATAGGAGGCATGGAATTATTTCAATCTTCTTGTATCTGTTGAGGCCTGTTTTGTGACCAATTATATGGTCGATTTTGAAGAAGGTACCATGAAGTGCTGAGAAGAAGATATATTCTTTTGTTTTAGGATGAAATGCTCTATAGATATCTATTAAGTCCATTTGGTCCATAACTTCTGTTAATTTCAATGTGTCTCTGTTTAGTTTGTGTTTCTGTGATCTGTCCATTGGTGAGAGTGGAGTGTTGAATTCTCCCACTATTATTGTGTGAGGTGCAATGTGTGCTTTGAGCTTTAGTAAAGTTTCTTTTATGAATGTGGTGGCCTTGCATTTGGAGCATAGATGTTCAGAATTGAGAGTTCTTGGTAGATTTTTCCTTTGATGACTATGAAGTGTCCTTATCCTTTTTCATAACTTTTGGTTGAAAGTCGATTTTGTTCGATATTAGAATGGCTACTCCAGCTTGTTTCTTGGGACCATTTGCTTGGAAAATTATTTTCCAGCCTTTTACTCTGAGGTGGTGTTTGTCTTTGACATTGAGGTGCATTTTCTTTATGCAGCAAAATGCTGGGTCCTGTTTACATATCCAGTCTGTTATTCTATGTCTTTTCATTAGGGAATTGAGTCCATTGATGTTAAGAGATATTAAAGAATAGTGATTGTTGCTTCCTGTTATCTTTTTATTTTTTATATTATTTTTATATTTGTGTGGCTATCTCCTTATGGGTTTTTGAAAGAAGATTACTTTCTTGCTTTTTCTAGGGTATATTTTCCCTCCTTGTGTTGGTGATTTCCATCTATTATCCTTTGTAGGTTTGGATTTGTGGAAAGATAGTGTGTAAATTTGGTTTTGTTGTGGAATACCTTGGTTTCTCCACATATGGTAAATGAGAGTTTTGCTGGGTATAGTAGTTTGGGCTGGCATTTGTGTTCTCTTAGGGTCTGTATGAGATCTGTCCAGGATCTTCTGGCTTTCATCGTCTCTGGTGAGAAGTCTGGTGTAATTCTGCCAGGTCTGCCTTTATATGTTACTTGACCTTTTTCCCTTACTGCTTTTAATATTCTTTCTTTGCTTTGTGCATTTGGTGTTTTGACCATTATGTGAGGAATTTATTATTGAGGAACTTTTTTTTCTGGTCCAATTTATTTGGAGTTCTGTAGGCTTCTTGTATGTTTATGGGCATCTCTTTCTTTAGGTTAGGGAAGTTTTCTTCTATAATTTTCTTGAAGATGTTTACTGGCCCTTTAATTTTGGAATCTTCACTCTTTTCTATACCTATCATCCTTAGGTTTGGTCTTCTTATTGTGTCCTGGATTTCCTGGATGTTTTGGGTTAGGAGCTTTTGCATTTTGCATTTTCTTTGACTGTTCTGTCAATGTCCTCTATGTTTCTAAGTTTTCTTCTGCACCTGAGACTCTCTCTTCTATCTCTTGTATTCTGTTGGTGCTGCTTGCATCTATGATTCCTGATCTCTTTCCTAAGTTTTCTATCTCCAAGTTTGTCTCCCTTTGTGATTTCTTTATTGTCACTATTTTCATTTTTAGATCCTGGATGGTTTTGTTCAATTCCTTCACCGGTTTGATTGTGTTTTCCTGTAAATCTTTAAGGGACTTTTGTGTTTCCATTTTAACAACTTCTACCTATTTAGCTGTGTTCTCCTGTATTTCTTTAAGGGAGTTATTTATGTCCTTCTTAAAGTCCCCTATCATCATCATGAGATGTGATTTTAAATCAGAGTCTTGCTTTTCTGGTGTGTTGGGGTATTCAGGGCTCACTGGTGGGAGAACTGTGTTCTGATGATATCAAGTAACCTTGGTTTCTCTTGCTTATGTTCTTGCCCTTGTCTCTTGCCGTCTGGTTAACTCTGGTGTTAGTTGTTCTTGCTGTCTCTGACTGTGACTTGTCCCTCCTACAAGCCTATGCATCAGTACTCCTGGGAGAACAGTTCTCTCCAGGAGAAATTTGGTTATGGAGAGCTGTGGCACAGGGTCTCCTCTGGGGTAGAGACAGAAACTGGATGGATCCTGTCCCAGGCTGCTCCTCGGTTCCCGTGCCTGAGGGCTCCAGGTGGGTCCCTCAGAGTAGAAGTGGTGGTCTTACCTGTGCTCACAGGCATGGCCGCACTCCTAGGAGAGCAGCAAGTAAAGTTTTGTTTTGTTTTTTTTTTTTTGGAGACGGCCCACCATTTTGTATGGCTGTGACAGGTGTGCTCTGAGAGGCATGGACCTCCAGAGACTTCATCCTGGGATTGTTTCTCACTGAAGATATGCCTTTTCTGTCACTATTACAGAGCCCAATGATTCCTGGGCATCAAATTTCTTGCAATCAGTGTGAAGATGGACTTTCATATAATAATGCTTTTTAGATGAATTAATGACTTTATAGAATTCCTGATTTGATTCGAATAATTTTAGGGAGAAAGTTTAAGGAGATGGTTTTAGTTGTTTTGCCAGAAAGATGTAATAGAGTTAGGATCAAGATTAGAATGTGCCCACTCCTCATAGAATAGCTGCATAATAAGGAATATTATGAGCTTTCATGAATTACACTAAGAAGAGAAATAGGTGTGGGACAGATTTATGATTAAGGAAAAACATTCATTCTAGGTTAGGTCCAAGGATGAAGCCACAAGTGTGCACTATGATAAATCAAGGCCATGTGAAATTGTTGTTTTGGACTTATAATGAGCTTATAGAATGAACTACTGCTTTGCATTTACTATCAACATCCTTCCATAATTTCTTTTTGTGTAACATTTTATCTGTGAGCTAATTTTATAAAGAACTTTTGTTTAAGAAGTTATGAAAAGGCTGAGAGGAAAAAAAGTGTGGCTGTTGGGACTTTGTTCCATCCACCAAATGCACAAATCTGTAAATGTGTGTGTGTGTGTGTGTATGTATAATGTATGTACATACATACATATGTAGGTATATGTGTGTGTGTGTGTGTGTGTGTGTGTGTGTGTGTGTGTGGGTTTAAGTATGCATGTGCACTTGTGAAAATGATGAAACTGATGGTTGGGCCCAGTGTGAGTGTAGTGTGTGTATGTGTGTTTGTGTGTATGTGTCTATGTATATGTGTGTGCATGACTTACTTTTTATCCTATTTCTTTCTATCTGGCTCATGAAGAGTTATTGAGCTCGGAGCCTCTCAGGCCAGACAGAGGCCCCCCAGTCAAGGAGTAAAGAGCCCAAGTAACTAAGTTTCTTTTCTTAATCTCTTGTGGCTATCAGTTGGAGTCAATTGTCAGAAGCGATCAGCTTCTGACCCCCAGAAAAGTAAGAGAAAGTTAATGGCCAGAGGTCATCAGCCTCTGGTTCACCTACTCTGTGCCCCACCTTGGTACCCGAATGTTAGGGTTAGACCCGAACACAACTGGAGGCTGGGTAGTCTAACAATGGCTATCTGTATCCCAGAGAGGCAGAGAAGCTATTCAGTCCATTAAGATGGACGCCTCAGGGGGCCAGTGAAGATGCTCACTCCGATGCTGAGGGAGAAGTCACTAGTGAGTGTCCACACTCAGAGACCATAGAAGCTGAAGTCTGCTTTTCAGTGGTGACGGAAGCAGCCACAAATGCACACCGCCCCCCCCGACCCCCGCCACCACCTCAGGAAGAACAGCACCTTCACAAGCTGACATCTTCCTCTTCTACATCCCTACCTGCTGAGAAGTGTTGTCCACAGCCAGGGAGGGTCTCTCTCAGCTATCATTCCACGTGTCAATCCTGTTTGGAAATTCGCTCACAGACATACTCGTTGGCATCTCTAGGTCTGGTCAAATGAACTGTTGTATCAGTAATGAGATGACTCAGCAGGGAAAAGTACTTGACACATAAAGCCTGATGATCTCTGAACAGACCCCTGAAAGTTGTCCCCTGAGCTTCACACCTAGGCCATGGAATATGTGCACACCCTTCATCCCACAACCCTTATTAATTAAAAAATTAAAAGTTAACTGTCACACTATGCAACGTTGGCCTTCAAATCCCTTTATAAACTTTATCCCAAGCATTTTGCTACATCGTCTTCTGCGTACGTACCCAAAGCACTTTCAGTGTAATGGCCGCTCCTGGATCCCGACATTTATGCTACTGACTCACCTCCTGACCTCTTGTTTTCCTCACCAGTACTATCCATGGGGTTCTCTGATCATATCTATCTTTAAAAAATTTTCTGATTACTGACATATTAAAATCATACACGCTCGTGGAATTCATCACACAACATGCTCTTACATACATATACCATTCGCTAATCATGTACACCCAAGTTTCTCCTACTCGGTCTCCCCCCTCCCTCTTTGTTCTCCATCTCTTGGTCCCTTTTCCTTCTTTTAAAAACATTTTAGTAGCTTTACATTTTAGCTGGCTTTCCTGTTGTGATGACATCAATATCCTGACAAAAGCAAAGGAAGGGAGAGAGTGTTTATTTTGGCTCACGGTTCCATGGGGCACAGTCCGCTGCAGCAGAGGATGTGGCAGCAGGCAGGGGAGGCATGGTGACAGGGGCAGGAGCCTGGACATAATGTATCTACACTCAAGAAGCGAAGAATGAAGAGTAAGTGGGGGGTGGGCTATAGCGTCTCAAGTCCCGCCCCTAATGACTGACTTCCTCTAGCGAGGCTCCACCTCCGAAAGCCTTCATAACCCACACAGACAGCACTACCATCTGGGGACTAAGTATTCAAACAAGTGCGTCTGTGGGGGACATTTCTCATTCTGTTATATGATATTTGAGAGGAAATAAATGGTACATACTAGATACTTTTGTATGTGTCTAGTCTTCACGGAATGTCTCCCAGCTCTACCAATCTCCCTACAAATGACAGGACTTCATTCTCTTTCTTGACTGAATTATTATTTATCATGGAAAACACTATTGTTTTTTAAATGAACTAAATTTTTAAACATCTCCTGGGCTCATTCCAAATCTTGGTTAATATAAATAGGGTCAAAATAAATACGAGTAAATAGGCATCCCCTCAGAACTCTGAATTCATTTCCTTCAGAGAGATACTGAGGGATTTAGGTAACTAGATTAAATGCTAGTTGTAACTTTTGTGTGTTCTGGGGACCTCAGATGTGGTTCCCCACAGTAGCGTCATCGTTTTACACTCCTGTCCTATGGCTTATTCATTATACACGGGTGAGATGGACTCTTATTGTATGTAGTCTTGACTTGCCTTCCATCCTGCTGCCAGCATGACACCATGCTTCATTATCACCATGACTACAGTTAAAATCACCTAGGAGACTGGTGAGACGCTTGCTGTTGTCATTGTGAGCTTTTACAGAGAGAGATAACCAAGAGGGTATAGTTAAGGAGGGATAACCAGTAACTATATTGATAGTACCTTTTCATGAGCTCAGGACTCAGAGACAATTCGAGAAAAGAAAGAAGAGAGCTATTACTGTTCTGCTGTTCTTTTAAACAGGGAAGGAACCTGGAGCCGGGAACTGATGCAGAGGCTACGGAGAGATATTGCTTACTGGTTTGCTCATCATGGCTTCCTCAGCCTGTTTTCCTATGGAACCCAGGGCCACCAGCCCAGGGATGGCACCACCCATCAATTGCTAATCAGCTGCCCACGAGGAGTTTTCTATCTTCTAGAACAAAATTACGAGATGCTTCTTGGCCAGTCACGGGAACTGCTCTAGCTTCCCCTTCCCCTTCCTCGCCATGTTGGTTGAGCCTTTTGAAACTAGGAGTCATTGTGAAACGTCCCTTCCTGAAGGTGTTTCTGCCAGGCATTTTGCCACGGCAGCTCAAACAGCCACAGATATCGAACACCTCTTCATATATTGGTTGTGAAGGGACTGGAATCAGTGCAGGACATTCGGAGACCAAGTTCTCAGCACTAAGGAGATTTATTTACCGCAGGTCAGCCTCAGGAGAAGGAAGTAGCCAATTAAGAGACTAGACCTTGGTGGCTAACTTTAGAAATGTAATCTAATGGTTTTTAGCAAGGGAGAGGGAAGGGGGAAGGGCAAGGCCTGCCAGTGCCCTGTTTTCCATGCTTGGGCCTATTACAGCCAGTTCAGATTGGTCATTTCTTCTTTTGTCTTTTGAGAAGTGTCTGCCTAGATCAGTCATCTAACTATACTGGCTAGTTTTGCATCAACTTGACACAAGCTAGGGTTATCAGAGAGGAAGAAACTTCAGTTGGGGACATGCCTCCACGAGAGATCCAGCTGTAAGGCATTTTCTCAGTTTGTGATCAAAGGGGGAGGGCTGAGCCCAATGTGGGTGATGCCAGCCCTGGGTTGATGGTTCTGCTCATTGCTGGGTTGTTGAAAAGTCTTTGGTTTTAGTGTGTTGACGTTTTTTTTAACCTTGTGATTTTAATGATTTTGCTTACTAGCTCTACAGTTCTAAAACACTTTTGGAAGATTCTTCAGATGCAGAATCATACAACCTTTGAGCAGAGGTAATTTGACTTCCCTTTTTCCAGTCTCACACCTTTTATCTGTGTGGTTTCACAATGCTCTGGCTAGCGTCTCTAGAGGGACACTGAGTAGCCATGGTGGGCCTGGACATGATCACCTCCTTCCTCATCCTGGAGGAAGTACATTCAGGGCTGCTGAGGCAGAGATTGGTGGGTCTCTGGGGTCCAAGAGTCAGTGAATCTAGCCTGCTTGACTAGTTCCTGGTCAGTGAGAGACTCCATCACTGATGTGAGAGACTTCATCACAAGATGTGATGAAGAGACGGCTTGGCGATTCTGAGCACTTGGTGTTCTTGCAAAGGAACCAGGTGTGATTCCCAGCACCCATGTGGCAGCTCACGACCATCTACAGCTCCATCTCCAGGGATCTGACTCCTCCTCTAACCTCCATGGGCTCCTGAATGCATGTGGTACACAGAGATACACACAGAGACCCACGTATACACATAAAGTTAAATAAATATTAAACCGACAACAAGCAAACAAAGTGAACGGGGGGGGGGGGAACAGCACGCACACACACACACACACACACACACACACACACACACACACACACACACACACACACATTTACACATACATTCCATAATAGAGCATTTCCGCATTGCTAGCTTTATGAATTAAAATGAGAGAAGAAAATAAAAACTGCTTTAAATGAATGTGCTGTGCTGATTAGTGAGCACATAGAAGGTGTGTATGCCCTGTAGAGGGCAGTGTTTTTCCTTGCCTAAAGTGTTTTCACTCTTGTAAACATAACCCACAAGACAAAGCCCGTCCAGCCAAAGAGAACAGAAAAACAAGACAAACCATCTGGATTCAGTGCTGATAGCAAATGACCACTGGAAAGGAGACGCCTTTGGTACCTGAATTTATTCTTCCACACTTAGCTTTTGTGTTAAGAAAGAGAGAATGAAACACAGGGAACCTGAACTGGTCACAGTTCCCTCCATGTGACACCAGATGTGTGCATCAAGACACTGACAAGCAGAGGACTCTCAAGTGTCCCTAAGGCTTCCACTTGGTCCCCACTGCTAATGAAGTCTACTCAAGATTCTCTGTCTGTCCATCCATTTGTCTGTCCAGACCCGGTGCTGCACTTCTGACCTTGTCCTTCACCTTTAGGTCTCCGTGGTCCTGTCCATTGCTTCCTTATTTCAGGCCATCTCAAAGGCCTCTTCTTAACTCTATGACCCTACAGTTTGTCCTGTATGTTTCCATGGGTCTCCTATCTTATAACTACTGCAGTAGCTCTGAACGTTTCTATCAGTGCCTGTCTCTATCTCCAGTAAAGTATCTCTGAGCTCTGCTGAGTACTCTTTAATTCTTTTGCAGTCATTCTCTCTCTCTCTCTCTCTCTCTCTCTCTCAATCTATCTTTTTATCTATCCATCTATCTATCATCTTTCTATGTATATATGTATCAGCTGTCTACTTATCTGTATCTATCATCTATGTATTCATATCTACCATCTATCTATCATCTATATCATCTGTCTATCTATCTATCTATCTATCTATCTATCTATCTATCTATCTATGCATCTATCTACTATCTATACATTATGTATGTATGCATGTGTGTATGTATATAAGTATGTCTGTGTCTGTCTGTCTGTCTCTATCTCTATCTATCTATCTATCTATCTATCTATCTATCTATCTATCTATAGATAAAGCTACTGTGTGGTGTGTAATGTATGTCCTGAGAGTTAATATTAGTAGCTAATATTGGACTAGAAGTAGTCTAGAGAGATGTTCATACCTGGTGCAGCATCTTGCCTTCATGATCCTCTGACACTTATGGCCTCCTTTATGGCTTCCATGGTCCCGTATCTTGCCTCTATAGCCTCTATACGAATTCCTCCAGGGAGACATGTTTAAACTTTAATAACTCTCATCCACTTGCTGCTCTTCCAGAGGACCTGAGTTCAGTCCCCAGAACCTAATGGGGCAGCTCACCACCACATATTACTCCAGCTCCAGGGGATCTGGCATCTTTCTCTGGTCATTCTCGACACTGCACTCACATACTCACATGCGAACACACACACACACACATACACATACACACACACACACACACACACACAGAGAGAGAGAGAGAGGGAGGGGAGAGAGGGGAGGGGGAGGGGAATGGGGAGGGAGAGAAAGGGAGAGAGAGAGGAGAGAGAGGGAGAGAGAGAGAGGGAGAGAGAGAGAAAGGGAGAGAGAGAGAGAGAAAGGGAGAGAGAGAGAGAGAGAGAGAGAGAGAGAGAGAGAGAGAGAGAGAGAGAGAGAGAGGCAGAGAGAGAGAGAGAGAGGAGAGATTTTTTTTCAAAAAGATTAGAATAAAAGAAGCCCATGTTTGCCAATGGTCAACTTCAAAGAGAACTGGGAGCACTTGGCCAATTGCAGCCAACACAACTAATGTTACTTGTGAATTATTTGCCCTTCACTAACTCCCAACACTGGGGAAGGACATCCATTTCTGCATGGCATGCCTGGGCATGATGCTTCATGTTTTCCCCTTGAAATAGCAAAATAAAGGGGAGAGATTCTTGCAGAGAAACTCTCCGTGGGAGACGAGGGTCACATGGAGGGGGAATGGGGCCAGTTTACGATGAATTACAATCAACTACTCTTCCGAGGCCGTGCTAATGAATTTCTCCAGGGAGGTGTGCATAGCACTTAACGGCTTTCATACAGAAACCCATTTGTGAGTCCACAAAAAGATTATTATTTCTCCTAACCGCTCCCCCACCTTCTCTCTCTCTCTTTCCCGTCGAGCCGGGAGTTAAAGCCACATTGACAAAAGCCCAGGAATGAAAAGCAGGAAGAGAAGTTACAGCAAAAGATTCTGAACAAGTTTAGAATTCTAGGAGAGACGGCAAAGAGGAGAGTGTAGTGGATTTCTTGTTCATGGGCGCTCGAGATCCCTGCGCTGGAGGGGTCCTCGGAAGCCACCCCAGACTGTGCATTTTTGTCTTATGGAGGAGAGAAAGAAGATTCAATCCTTGTCGGAAGAGAAACTCGTAGGGCAGGAGTCATGTGAGAACTGGTGGAAACTGTCAGAATTCAGTCTTTAAATGCCACTTATTTGATTCACTAACTAAAGCACCTACAGGAAGCTCTATTTCATTCATTCATACATTCACTCATTCATTCATTTAGCTTCTACTCGGTCACGAGGTTTACCATCTTCCTGCAGCTTAGGCAGTGGTCACCGACAGGTTAAACGGTGAGATGCAGATGGGAAATGGGCCCTCAGCATCTTATGAACCTGCTGGGACAGTGCAACCTGCTGGGACAGTGCGCGCGCTCTCTGCACTCCTCAGGTTCTGTGCTGAGACCTGTCTTTGGGACATGGTCACAATCAACAAAAACCTCTTAAGATGCTTTGTGAGCAAAGTTTTCTATAATGTGGTCCACAGGGCAGTGGCATCTTGAGATGCCTTTTAGGCATCTCTGCATAAGTGTTCCTTGGCTATTGAAGCTTGGAACATAGTGTGTGTGTGTGTTTGTGTATATGTATGTTTGTGTGGTAAGTGTGGTGTGTGTGTGTGTGTGTGTTTGTGTGTATATGTGTGTGTGTGTGGTGTGTGTGTTTGTATGTATATGTATGTGTGTGTGGTATGTGTGTATGTGTGTGTATGTATGTGTGTGTGTGGTGTTGTGTGTCTGTGTGTGTTTGTGTGTGTGCATATTTGCGTGTGTATGTGTGTGTGTGGTGTTGTGTGTTTGTGTGTATGTTTGTGTGTGTATGTGTGTGTATGTGTATATGTATGTGTGTGTGTATGTGTGGTGGTGTGTGTTTGTGTGTGTGTGTGTGTGTGTGTGTGTGTGTGTGTGTGTGTGTGTGTGCCAGAGGTCAAACTTAGGTGTTGCCTTTAGGAGCCCTTGTTATTTGAGTCGTGGTCTCTTACTGGTCTGGAGGTCACCCATTCAGCAAGGTTGATTGGCCAGTTAGCCCTAGGGATCAGTGGTCTGTCTCCCTTGGATTGCAATTAAACTTCACCAAGATCACTAAGTTTTTTATTTTGTTTTTGTTTTTGAATGCAGTTTCTGAGAATCAAACCAAGTCCTCATAATTGCATGGCAGAAATGACTAGGGATTTCTGGTGAGGCATTTGCAGATTCGTGGATTCATGGACTCCTGATCAAAAATCCACAGTTGGAGTGGAGCAGTCTCTGTGCATGAGCTTCCTGTTTCTCATTCCTGCCATGGACATTTTTAATATCATGGGATAGACAGTAGTAACTTCTGTTGGAAATGGGTACAACGTTTGTAATATCCTTAGCTGTTCGCTGTTTTCTCCCTGTTTCAGAGTTAGGGTATCGGCCTGTCTTAGGACAAGGAGTTACAGAGGATATTTCAAACATACATGCAGGAGCCTGGGGTATGGGAGCTATCATCCCTCTCAGAGTCCATGTCAACAAGTGCAAGGAGCACATGAGGGTTCACCAATGTGGCTTTTATCACGCCTGCCTTCTTCTTCCTCCATTTTGCTCAGGAACTCTCTGGAATGGAAGTTCATCTGGATTCTCGGGATATAGGAAGAAACTGATATTTATGGGACTCGTTAGCCTAGGTCCATCCTGCTTTGCCTCTGTCTTACCTGGATACAGGAGAGTGCCTTTGATCCCAGCATGTGAAAGTCATAGGTTGATCTCTACCTGGAACTCTGAGCTCAAGGCCAGTCTGGTCTACACTGTGAGTGAGCGCCTGGTCATTCGGAGTGTCTTAACAGGTGCTTGTGTTTAGGGTCAGGGATGAATGGGGGGTTGGGGGAGGGTGTGTGTGTGTGTGTGTGTGTGTGTGTGTGTGTGTGTGTGGCATATGGGTATGGTTATGTGTGGAGGGATCAGAGAAACAGGTTAAGAGGTCACTTAATCTTCTCTTTGGGGGGATTAAAGAGGGTACACAAAGGCATCCTGCTGGTTCGTTTGTAATGTGGATGTGTCCCCAGGTTTCACAAGTTGAATACATGGTTTCTGGTGCAATAATATCAGATGCTGACCCTTTGGGCTCTCTTAGGAATTCACCTTTGTTATGCTAAGCCCCCTGCAGAATGCTAGCTCATGCTCTTGTATGGCCAAGTTCTGATGTAACAGGAAGACCCTCACTAGGTGCTATAGCTGTGCTCTTGGACTTCCCAGACCGCAGAGCTGGGGCTTAAATAAACTTGCATGCTTTAGAGGTATTTTGTTATCAGAAAATAAGACAAAAGGTTTCTACTCGGGGGCTTGTGCTCTAAATGGGGTAACATGTTTCCAGACCTTAGACAAACCCCCAGACCTTACTTAGCACAACTGACACCATATTAGAAGCCCATCCAGGCCTTGGAAACCAGCAAGAGACAAAGGCTAAGTCAACAGTTCCAGGATGCAGCTGGGACAATCCCTCAATGTACTAACCTTGCTTTTCAGCTTCTGTTGTTCCGTTCCTTGCTAACTGTTCTTGTTAACTGAAGTGTGTCACCTCAGAATATTTTATTTTATTTTATGTGCTTAAAGGCTCAGATAAGGTGAGGTTTGGGGTTGGATGATTTGGGCATGTTTCCTGTGCAACCAGCTGACTATAAGGACTTTCTATTTGGCTCTAAGAGTCCATGTGTTCTCTGAAGGAGTTACCTTGCAACTTGAGAGGACACATGAAGGACATCTTCTAAAGTGAGTCATTTGCATTTATTCTTTTTAAAAATCTTAAAGTTGATTTATTCCATGTGTATGAGTTCTTGCATTCATGTGTGTCTGTCTGTGCATCACGTGCCTGCCACGGGTTTCTAGAGGTCAGAATAGGATGTCAGACCCCCTGGACCTGGAGTTAGGGGCGGTTGTAAATCACCATACGAGTGCTCGGAACCAAATTCAGGTTCTCTGCTTGGGCAACAAGTACTCTAACTGTGGTGCCGTTTTTCCACCCCACCCTCCAATTTGCGTATATTCTTGATTAACCTTCCTTTATAATGGGTAGACTAGAGATTTCAGTTCCTGTGTCTTGTGTCTCACACCTCCCCCTGTCCCCTGCCTCCAAGTGACAGAAGTCGTTTTGAGTGTGTTCAAACAACTAAAAAAAAAAATGACTGATGTGCCTAGTAACATTGGCAGCTGAGGAAGAAACATGTGGTGCTTAGTAAAGGGAAACTGTCCCTGGTTAGATCTGAACGCAGTTCAAGCTGCTACCTCCCATAAAGCCAGGATCAAATGCTGGGGAGACATTTTTGGTCGACTTTCCTCAGGGGCCAATTTCATGCCATAGCCGTACTAAAAAATAAGAAACCCGTCAGAATATTTTCCAGATTCTACCAGAAGATGGCGCAATCTGAAAACTAATTTGCTCGTCTCCACAGAACAAGGTCTTGCTGTTTTCCACATTTGGGGGAGTGGGAGGTGTCTAACAGAACTAACATCTGAAACAGAACTGGATGAAAACCAAGTATTACAAAACACAGTTTTCTAATTATTATTATATATTCTAATATAAATATCATGATAATTGTTTAAGGTCCTTGGGGGGTATTTCTATGAAAAGGGTTTTTTTTGGGGGGGGAGATACAAATAAGGCATGCCCCCCAATCTTGGCACATTCTGGAATTTTAGAACCTGTTCCCGGATTCCTATAGGGAAGGGTACCCGAACAAAGGACTCTTGTGTGGCTGTAAATAACACAAGCTGCGTTGGGGCTGGGAGGAGCATGCTCTAGAAAGAACAGATTTCATGGCTGTAACTCTGTGACCTTTTGTTGCTGCCCCAGAGGAACAGAAGCTTCCTGCCTGCTACAATTCAGCCATTTGGCTTTTCTTATGCGCATGGAATTTAAGAGTTGGATGAGGCTCTTGAGAGCATTTGATCCAAGAATTCTCCCCGGCACGGAAGTCATTCTCATTATCTCCCTGGTCATAGTAAGAAACAACATCTGTCTGAACTTCACCACAGCAATCCCACGTCCATGTGGTTCTTGTGTGTGTGTGTGTGGGGCAGCCTCAGAAAGACAGGGGCGTGGGGATAGCTTCTTCAGCCATATTGATAATGACAATACTTCACGAGTGTGGTACGCACACATTTCCTCCTTGGAAACCACCATTCCTCTAAAGGATGTGGTACTTTGTGGGTCAGTCAAAAAGCAAACCAGATTGCATGCCTCCCTTTACTGAATTCCATAGCTAGCATCTGAGATGGGTACTATTGTTCCCTTGTGTGAAAATGAGGGACTCGGTGCTCAGATTAAGTCACCTATCCACAGAAAACTTGGCTCATAAAGAGTAATTGGTGGTGGTGGTCACAAGAGGCTTGCCATGAAGGGTCTATCTGACCCAAAGTTCATGCCTTCAACTCTGATATTACTGCATCTGTGTGTGTGTGTCAAAGCCTCCCCCACCCCCACTCCCCGAGCCCCTTCATCTGAACCTCACTGGGTACACCTACCTCACGAGGCGTCTAGCTCATTTTCCCACTGCTGCCCAGCAATGTGACTAAGCTCTCTGTCTTCTAACTCACGATAACCCTCCACATACTAAGATTGTGTCTGTCACTAGCGCTCGCTAAACTAACCGTTCTAACTGCTCTCTAAAGAAGTAAGGGCTGGAGAGATGGTTCAGTGAATAAAATACTTGCCTCCAAATCTGGAGGATCTGAATTTGGTCCCCACAACCCAGACAAGAAGCCAGGTGCAGTGGCTGTAATCCTAAGTGCTGGGGAGGCAGAGACAAGGCAGATCCCTGGAATCCATAGACCAGCCAATCTAGCAGAATTGGTGAGAACCAGGTTCAGTGAGAGACCCTGCCTGGAACATTAAGGTGGAAAGTGGCTGAGGGAGACACTTGACATTGACATCCGGCCTCCATAGGAACCCACATGCATGCATGCATGCACACATGTACACTTGTATATACGCATGCACGGACGCAACTATAGCTGTCAACCATCCTTGTTTGTAGGCCTCATTGTACTGAGTTGTAATCTGAGACTTGCAGGAACTCACTGGACATCTGCCTTCCCCATTAGACTCTGCGAGGGCCAGAGTTACTTTGTTGCCTCATCCAGTTCCCTGAATGGCGCAGCTGTTCAGTTGATAAAATAACCAGTCTACGGATGGGAATAATCAGACCTTCCTTCCTCCTACACAAGATAATCATGAGAAACAAATAAGGGGTCCGCTCATGCAAAAGGACCATGTTCGATTAAAAACAAAATAAAACAAAACAACAATTATATGTTGGGCTGATTACCTGGTTAAAAGCCCCAAATGGTCTCATGCCTCTTGGCAGCCTTGCTGGAGGTCAAAGATGCCAAAAGCACTTGGTAGGCTCTGCTCTGATTCCCAAGTGGTTTTAGTGTTACACCTTCACGGGGTCAATATTAGGATAGCAGTAAAAGCCTGTTGAGAGAAAAACCTCGTCTGGTCAGGAGACTACAGTCTCTGACCTGGCTGGAGACCTACCACTCTGGTTGGATTGGACCAATCACCTGGTCAAGAGATAGATCACCTCTAGGAAGAGGGGCAGCACAGGGAGGTGTCCTTAATCCAGGCTAAGGAAGTGGGCAGAAAAATTAAACCTCTAAGGAGTTACTGTACTTTTTCTTCTCTGACTCCCAGACCTTAGTCCAGGAGCCTATTGAACTGCATCTATGCAAATCTACTTGATGTTAAGTACACAGAAAAATGAGTTCTCTTTTTCTTCTTCCTCTTTTGCAAGAGTGCTTTCTTTGACACCTGGGGCTTCCCTAACACTTTCCTCACTTGTCTCCTAATCACTTCTCCTTTCTCTTCTAATTTCTTTATCTTCTGTCAAGTGGTTGCTTATCCACCCTGCGTCCTACCCCCAGGCCAGCTTGAATGACATAGCTCCCCCCCTCCTCCGATTTTCTCCTCTGGGTAGCTGCCAAGATTTGTAGGAACTTCTTGCCTGTTCTAGGTGTTTTGTTTTCCATACTAATAAAATTGTCCTCTAGGCTTTTAAAGATAAACTTAATGGGGCTGGAGAGATGGCTCAGTGGTTAAGAGCAGCGACTGCTCTTCCAGAGGTCCTGAGCTCAATTTCCAGCAACTACACGATGGCTCACAACCATCTGTGATGGGATCTGATGCCCTCTTTTGGTGTGTCTGAAGATATTGACAGTGTGCTCATATACATAAAATAAATGTCTCAAAAATAAATAAATATAATAAAATTAGGTTATTCATTTGTATAAAAGGCAAAACTCTAATCATTTATTCATTAAATTATCCGGTTGTTCTTTCATCCCCTATCTATGCTCACATAGTGTATTTTAATTAAGTTTTTATTTACTTATTTATTTATTTATTTATTTATTTATTTATTTATTTATTTATTTATTTTGTGGGGGCTGGACATGTGTGTTCCAGATCATGGAGAGGCCAGAGGACAACGTGCAGGAGTGAGGTCTCTCTCTCCACCCTGTGGATTCTGGGGATCAAACTGAGGTCTTTGTGCTTGGATGCCAGCTGCTTTTTCCCACCGAACAATCTCACTGACTCTGAGCTTCATTCGGCATTTGAGTTCAAAGTCTGGGGGTGTGGCTCAACTCTAGAGTTCTTGTCTAGTGTGCATGTAGTCCTGGGTTTACAAAGAAAACAAAAAATATGCTTTTGCTTATGAGTTCGGCAAATAGTTTTCCTTCACCACATATGTCCTTTTCCCTTGATCCCAATCCTGGCACTTCTTCTGTTATTCCAGCTACATGCGTTAGTCTCCTGCTATTGCTCTATGCCTAACACATGAGGAGCCAGATGGGTTTCTTCTTGCACTGCTTAGACACATAATCCATATATTTAGTTTCCCTTCTTTTCTAGAATTGTTCTGTTGGTGGAATCGGCTCTTAGACCCATATTAGACACAGAAAGGTATTGACATGTTTTAATTCGCCTGTGTCGACGGAGGAGGCGATAAAAAGCATGGATTAAAGTGATTTAATCACATCACGAAATGCTAATGGTGGCTGAGAGTAATTCACTCCAGTCTATGGCACTTTAGGCTAAAGGGATCATAAATAACCAATACCTCATGACAATTTGGTACTGTGAGTGGTGTGCATTTTTCTTTTCCATAAGAAGTCTGAAAGTAGGACAAATTTTGTTTTCCTTTCTAATGATTATCGCAAATGTATTTCAGGAAACTTTCTTGTTAGATTCTCCAGAATGATGTCTAATATGTGCCCCTCTGGGAAATAAAACACACACACACACACACACACACACACACACACACACTCACAGAGAGATACACATACACACACATTTACAGAGAGACAGACACACACAGACTGATACATACAGACACATACACACACAGGCACATATACACACACAGACACATACAGAGACACACATACACACACAGAGATACACACATACACACACAGGCACACACACACACACACTCTCAGAGAGACACACATACACACACAGGCACACGCAGGCACATGCAGGCTTACACACACACACACACACACCTTGTTTAATCCATTTTTGCTATTATTTTTGAGTCAAGGTTTCACTACATTGCCCTGGCTGGTCTGGAAGTCACTATGTAGTTAGGCTGTGCCCAAGCTCACAGAGATGTGCCTGCTTCTGTCTCCTGAGTTCTGTGATTAAAGTCAGGAGCCCCTACTCTAGGCTCAGTTTCCAAATTATACTTAAGTTGAGAATCTCTTATTTGGGAATATCTATTCACCGTGCTGCTGAGTGTGACATAAATAGCACGAATTTCCATAGGGTTTGTTAGAAACCTACCCAGGCACCATCTTGTTTCTCTTCCTTCCTAGATATTGTTGTTTGTCAAAAGAAGATATACAAGAAAGGCTAAAAGTCTCATCTCTTTTTGTAATTTGACTTTGATAGAAATATAGATATTAGATGAAACCCCAGAATTTGACAATAATTCATAGGGGTCAATGTTAAGTCCTGAATCTAGGCCAGTGAGGTTTTGTTTTGTTTTGTTTTGGTTTGGTTGTTGTTTATTTATTTAGTTAGTTAGCCATCTGAAGCACATCTTGAGAAGTTCCTTTCTTTCCTGGCCAAGGAAAAGAACTTTCCTTCAGGACCGGCTGACACAGTCAAGGCAGATTTTTCTTTGGGGAGAGCCAGCTGGGTGACAGGAAGCATTTTTTCCATCCTTGACTTTGGCCATGAGCACTGTGGCCACCCAAGCCTCAAGCACCAGGGATCCTACTCTTTGCAAAACCCGTGACTGTGCTCAGAGGAAAATCAGGGCCCCCTTTCCAGCTGGCACCGTCGCTGTCTTTGCTTTAGATCTCAGTTGCCCAACACTGCTCTCCCTGTGAGGGACCAGGGCAGGCTACTGGAGCAGCATCATTTCGAAGACCATGCATTCTCAGGAGACGCCTGGTTTCCTTGGCTCATGACCTCCCCTTTTGTGGGGACCTTAGGGCCACACATTCTATCTCTGGGTTCTAAGAAGGCTTATTCTACCTACTAGAGAATCTTCCTTCTCTTTCTTTCTTTCTTTCTTTCTTTCTTTCTTTCTTTCTTTCTTTCTTTCTTTCTTTCTTTCTTTCTTTCTTTCTTTCTTCCTTCCTTCTCTTCCTCTTCTTCTTCCTCCTCCTCCTCTTCCTCCTTCTCTTCTTCCTCCTCCTCCTCCTCCTTCTCTTCCTCTTCCTCTTCCTCTCCTCCTCCTCCTGCTCCTCCTCCTCCTCCTGCTCTTCCTCCTTCTCCTCCTCCTCCTTCATTTTCTGTACTGGACTTGACTCCAAGGCCCTGTACATGGCAGACAAGTACTCTGCCAACGGTGCTACATCCCCAGCCCACTTTGTCCTTAGCATTCATACCTAGCTGGTTCTGCGTCTCCCAGTTCCTAAGTCACAGCCAAGTGTGCCCTGAAAGTGTCCCCATTGGGTACAGTGTGACCTCACACATACTGCTCCTCAATGGAGATTATCCACTAAAGCTCTTTAAAACCTAATCCCCAGTAGTGAGCCGTCTGGTCCAGGATTCCTTCTTAGTCCATGATAATCAATATGAATCATATCAGCTGTTTGACAATGATCTTGTCCTGGCTCTTACCCTGGAGTGTGAGACATGTAGTTAGCTCCTATGGTGATAAAACAGGAAAGTTTGGCATATGGAGTCTGGGCCAGACTGACTTCCATTCCCATTCCTATATCTGTTGTTCAATGCTAAGTGACTCTTAAGTTATTCTAAGTTTCCTTAGTGTGATTAAGACAAAATAGCATATTGTATATTATATATGTATATGTATGTGTATGTGTATATGTGTGTATGTGTATGTGTATATGTGTGTGTGTATGTGTATGTGTATATGTGTGTATGTGTATATGTATGTGAAAATATGTATATGTGAGCAGCTCAGTCTTAATCTACATTTCCTACATACATTCTCTCACATAGAATCAATGTCTACAGATCACTCTAAATTCAATATTTGTTACCTTAGCAACCATTGTGATTATTGGTTTACCTTCAGTTTCACTTAGCTCCCATCTCCAGCTAGCTATTATATTTATTTATTTATTTATTTATTTATTTATTTATTTATTTATTTATTATTTTTACTTATTCATTTTACATCTTGCTCACTGACCCCCCCTCCCAGCCATTCCCTCCCACAATCCTTCCCCTATCCTCTTCTCCTCTGGGTAGGTGGGAGCTCCCCTGAGAATCCCCTGACCCTGGCACATCAAGTCTCTGTGAGGCTAGACACATCCTCTCCCATTGAGGCCAGACAAGGAAGCCTAGTTAGAACACATCTCACATACAGACAACAGCTTTTGGGATAGCCTCCATTCCAGCTGTTCAGGACCCACTTGAAGTTCAAGCTGCACATCTGCTATCTGTGTGCAGGGAGGCCTAGGTCTAGCCTGTGTATATTCTTTGGTTGGTGGTTCAGTCTCTGAGAGTCCCAGGGGTCCAGGTTAGTTGACTCGGTTGGTCTTCCTGTGCAGTTCTATCCCCTCCAGGGGCCCACAATCCTTCTTCCTATTCTTCCATAAAGTGTCTCCAAGCTCCATCCACTGTTTGGCTGTGTGTCTGTGTCTTTCTGAGTCAGCTGCTAGGTGGAGCCTCTCAGAGGACAGCCATGCTAGACTCCTGGGACACCAACCCACCCATAAAATTTTAGACCCAAAATTAATCCTGTCTACAAGAAGTGCAGGGACAGGGGATGGAATAGAGACTGAGGGAATGGCAAACTGGGTGATGGTTTGCATATGTTCGACCCAGGGAGTGGCACTATTAGAAGGTGTGACCCTGTTGGAGTAGGTGTGTTACTGTGGGCGTGGGCCTTAAGACCATCATCCTAGCTGCCTGGAAGTCAGTATTCTGCTAACAGTCTTCAGATGAAGATACAGAACTCCCAGCTTCTCCTGCACCATGCTTGTCTGGATGCTGTCATGTTCCTACCTTGATGATAATGAACTGAACCTCTGAACCTGTAAATCAGCCCCAGTTAAACATTGTACTTATAAGAGTTGCCTTGGTCATGATGTCTCGTCACAGTAGTAAAACCCTAACTAAGACAGATGTTGGTACCAGGGACTGGGGTATTGCTGTGATAAGCCTGACCTTGCTTTTGTTTGGAAGAATGTGGATTTGGGGACTTTGGATTTGGAAAGTGGTGAAATGCTTTAAGTGAGGCTTAATGGGCCATCCTAGTAGGAATAAGGAAGACTTTGTTTCTGAGGGTGACTTGAACTGTGGAAGCCTGGTTATAGAAGTTTCAGAGGAGAAGAATTTTAGTCTGTGGCTAAGAAGCTGTTCTTGTGATATTTTGGTGAATGGAAGAATGTGGCTGCTTTTTGCCATTGTCCAAAGAATTTGCCTGAGGCTAAGGTGAAGAGATCCAGCTTAATTTCATTGACAAAGGAAGTCTCAGAAACTCCCATCATAGACTTTGTTCTCTGGTTAAGTCTCATGAAGAACATTTTAAACAAGTATATCAAGCTAATAAAAGAAAAATATAAAATATATGGTTGGAATATTAAAAGGGCACCAGGAGGTATAATAGAACTGAATCCTGTGTTCAAGGATATTAAATTGAATTAAGGGAGTAGTGACCTTGGGGCAAGATCCTACCCAGCTAAATTTAGGTCCAGGCATGGTAGTACAAGCCTTTAATCCCAGAAGGCAAAGACAAGCAGATCTCTGAGTTCAAAGTCAGTCTACAGAGCAAATTCCAGGACAGCCAAACTTAGGCAATGAAAGAATTGGAAAACTGGTGATAATGTAATAGAACAAGGGGGGGGGGCATGTCCCAGCTCCAGTAAGCAGCAGAACTCAGCAGCTTTGGCTATGTGGCTCTGACTTTAGAGTATAAAATAAAAGGGACTACTGGGATAATTGATGCTGGTGAGTTGGAGCTAAGAAATTAGTGGTGGTTAAGAAGAGACCAGAATCACTGAGGGGAAATCTTCTGGGAAGTGTTTTCTGAGAGCACAAAGAAGCTGTGTTTCAGAGATAGCCAAGGCTGTACCTCGTGCTGCAGCAGGACTTGGTACTGTGTAAGAGTCACCCAGGCGGTACTGGTTTTGAAGGCATGAAGGCTTCATGGAGAGCAGCTGAGGCTTGGCACAGTGAGAGGCCTTGGAAGGCCATTGGTGGAGGTACAGCCTCAGTTGCAGCTGTTGGACCAGGACTGAAGGGGTCATGCAAAGAATTTGAGGCTTGGCACCATGAAGAGAGCCTATTGGTGAAGCCTAGTTGCAGTGGAAGACCCCAGCATACTGGAGATGCCAGTACCATGGGATGATCACCAAGAACAGCAGCAGCAGTGGAGTGGACCAACCTGAGCTTAGAGTGCTACGGAGGGCAGAGCTGGAGAAGCTACACCAGCCCTTTGGAGGAGTCCAAGATGTTAGAGATGCCAGAGCCTTGGACTTTCTGCTGAGGAAAGCAGCTAGCAGGGAATAAAAACAAGCCAGGAGAAAGAAGTTTGTTGCTGTCAACAAAGATGAAAAAGGAGTTGGAGATCTGAAAACCGCTTTGACATCAGACATGGAGATGCAGCGTTTAGAGTTTTCCCAGCTGGTTCCCTGCCTTGCCTTGAGGATTACGGTTAAGTGATTGGATGAATCTCAGAAGAGACTTTGAACTTTGGACTTTTAACATTGTTGAGATGGCTATAGACTACGGGACTTTTGAAGTTGGACTAAGTGTATTTTGCATTATGCTCATGTTTGAACAAGCCTATGGGGGCCAGGGAGTAGAATGTGACGGTTTGTATATGCTCAGCCCAGGGAGTGGCACTATTAGAAGGTGTGGCCCTGTTGAAGTAGGTGTGTCACTGTGGTTTTAATGTCTCTTCACAGGAGTAAAACCCTAAGACACCAACCAATAAACAGCCCAACTTGAGACCCATCCCATGGACAAGCACCAATCCCTGACACTATTAATGATACTCTGTCATTTGTTTCTTGATGACAGCCACTTGACAGGAGTGAGGTGGACTCTCAAAGCACTTGCCTGATGACTAAGGGTGTTGAACACTTTCTCAAGTATTTATTGTCCCTTTGCAATTCCTCTTTTGAGACTTCCCTGTTGGGTCCACGAGCCAGATTACTGACTGGATGATTGACCTCTCACCCTGGGGCTGTGGCAGGCTCAACTCAGACTCCCTGACTTGTGGGTGTACTCTCAGAATAGCTCAGTTTTAAACAATAGATTTTTCTCTTCATGTGGAATCCAGCCAGTGCCTCTGAGTTACAAAGAGTGAGAAAATGGGGTTCCTCTCCACTGCTGATCCTCTGTCAGAGGAATCTCCCTCACAAAAACAAACAAAGAACCAAACAACGATAAGAAAAAAATCAAAACCAAAGTTGAATTTGATGCTGGTGATGAGGTGGGCGTGTCCTGAGTGTATGGCTGCTGGTGTCGTTTTGCTAGAGCTACTTGGCTTATTTTGGGATAAGGTTTCTGCTTCCCTCTTTGCCAACCCAGAGCAGGTGCCAAGAGCCGTGCTCTGGTCAGTTTATTCTATTGGGTGAACCACTTGTCTTTTCTACACTTTTCAGGTCTCTAATCACACTGTCTTTGTGGGTTTACTGATTGTGGAGCAAGCAAAGGACAAGATAGCTGGAAGTGGCAGACAGACAACAGAAACCAGCTCAGGAAGAGGTGGTCATACCAGTGGAGCTCTGACTGTGTGTGTGTCTCCATTGCTGGCCTTGACTTTTGTCTTCCCATTCCCTCTACAAGCATTTCACACCACGGGAAACCATAGCAACTTCTGTTGCAAATGGTTTACTATTTGTCTGTATTTCCTTCTCCTCACCAGGAGCCAGGGCTCCACCTGACTTGGGACAGGAGGTCTTGGTGGACACTTGATATAAATGTCTTTGAAACTGAGCCAAGAGAGGGCTTCTTGCGCCAGACTCCTCTTCCAGTAAGTGTAAACAGCACCGGATAAATTACCAATAGAATGTGTGTGACCCGGGGCTTCTTGTTCTTTAGGCTGCTTCCTCAAACTTGCTAGAGAGCTGAGAGTGAACTTGAACTTACAATTCTCCCACTTCTGTTTTTTTTTTCCTTTTTGCTTGCTCGTGCTTGTGGTTGCCAAGAAAGCACTACTTAATCCAAAATCCAAAGGCTCACAACTGTGTTTAAGAGTTTTAATCATTTCAACTGTCCAGTTTAAATTTTGGACTTTGGAGTTCACTTTTATATATGAAGTAAGGTGAGGATCCAGTTTCATTATTTTGTCTCTAGAAGCCTCCCTTGACTGGTCCTGCTTTTGTGCAGGACAAAGGTCTAGACACGTCTTCAAGATTTCGAATTTTCCAAGTCAGGAAGCTGTTGACTTATGCCCAGTGTCAAGCATGTGTTGCTAGAGCCATGAGTTAGACAGTAGTTACTCTCGCGCCAACTCTTCTTCTAGAGACTCTTAAATTATCAGGACAGCTTTCCTCTAGAGAATTCTGAGGCCCCTTGGCTATGATATTCACAACGTTTATGCAGATGGAGCTGTTGGCTGTGGTTGCAGTGGGTGGGTAATGGAATTTGGTTTGCAGAGATCTCGCAACAGAGTCTTGACACCGAAGATGGATAACGTGACAGAGGGGTCAGTTCATGGCCCAGTTTAAGAGCTGACAGCAAGCTTTCCTCTGGGAAATCTTTCTCTCTTCTTTTCTGAATGTCCCAGGCACTCAAAAATATGAGACACAACAGAGTCAGAAAAATGTTAAACATTCTGCCCTTTCCACAAAGGGGATGCAGAGATGAAAATGAGTGGCATGGCAGAGTTTATTCTTGTTCCTTAGTAGATAGATGAACTGATTCTCCTTTTCCATTCTTAGGGCAAGCCAGGCTTCCTGAGTGTTTTGGTGGAGTGCCTCAGGGTCTCATTTTTAGGGTCATCTTAGCATGTTTAGATATGATTAGTATCCAGAGACATTTGGATCAGTATTTTCCATAAGCCCTGACATATATACATTGCTGAATGTATATATTGTTCCTAAGGAGTAGTTAAAGTGGAACATCCCCTTATCCCTGGGGTTCAATCCAAAGGGCTTGAACTGGCAGATCCTTGGAATTGGTAAAGGGGTTATTTGTCCCTCTGAGTTGCTATATTTCACCGAAACAAGTGCAATTTGTCCCAGCTCTGCCAATAGCCTGGAGTGGAATGTCATGTCACCCCTTGGGGTGACAGGAGTCAGGCTCCTACAATTGAAGACTGCTCATTTGCAGCTAGCTCTAAGGATGAAAACCCCAATGGAGAAGGGGTTGCTTGTCCCCTTGGCATTTACAAAGCCGATGTTGTATCTGTGTGGCATCATGGGTGCCAACCTTCAGTGGCACTGAGTGGACTTCAGTGTACCACAGTAGCTCAGTTACAAAGGTGCCAAATGCCTATGCTCTGACTACTGGTTAGAAAGGACCCAACAGAATGAACAGCCAAGGTTCACCCTTTTGTCTCACATAACTCAGATTTCCATTGTTACTCCTCCTGTCTCCAGCTCCTAAGTGCTTACTGGGCTTATAGCATGCATTACCACACTTGGTTTTTGCAGAGCTGGGGATCACACCCAAGGCTTTATGTAGTTGGGAGAGGCAAACACTCTAACAAATGAGATACATCCTTAGCTTGCTTATTATTCCCCCCCCCAAACCAAAGAGAAATGCCATCATTTAGGGAACTGGTATCTGCCTCTGAGATTTCCTCCCTCTCTGCTGCTGGTCTCAGTGGCAACAGGGATTGATCTCAATCCTGCCTTTGCCAAGGAGGAAACACTAGGGAAAGTACATATGGGAAACATTTTTAATCTGTTCCCACTTTGAGCAGTCAAATGTGGTTGGTGTTGAGGATCTTAAAGCTCATAGAGAGGAAGATGAATGACTAGAAGACTTGTATTGAAACAAGAGAGAGGTTGACAAGGGATGAGAGTCTGGAAACAGGACTGTTGTGTCTGTCAGATGCAGTGTGCTATCATATGACAAATATTGATACATGATGGGTTGAGACAGGCAGACTCTTAATGGCTTGTGTGGTGCTCTGGCTTGCTATCTCATTCTGTGATGAGCACCATAACCCAAAGCAACCTCATAGACTGTCACCCAGTGAAATCAGGGCAGGAACTCAAACAGGACGCTGGAGACAGGAACTGAAGCAGAGACCACGGGGCATTACTGTTTACTGGCTCACTTTCATGGCTTGCTTTCTTATGTAATCCAGGACCACCTGGCCTAGGGTGGGACTCCCCTCAGCAGTCTGCCCCTGTGGTGGTTTGAATATGCTTGACCCAGGAAGTGGCCCTATTAGGAGGTGTGGCCCTGTAGGAGGAAGTGTGTCACTGTTGGGGTAAGCAGTGAGACCTTCCTCCTAACCACATCAGAGCCAGTCTTCTTCTGTCTGTTTTTAGATGAACTCTCAGCTCCTCCAGACCCACATCTACCTAGATGCTGCCCTGCTCCCACCTTGATGATAATAGACTGAACCTCTGAACCTGTAAGCCAGCTCCAATTAAATGTCCTTTTTAAGAATTGCCTTGGTCATGGTGTCTGTTCACAGCAGTAAAACCCGAACTAAGACAACCCTATATCAGACATCTATCAAGAAAATGTCACACAGATGTCTACACATGTCTACAATCCAGTATGACATAGGTGTTTGTTCAGTTGAGGCTCCCTCCTTCCAGGTGACTATAGTTAGTGTCAAGTTGACAAAAACTAATCAACACAGCTGGGATGTTTTCAGTCCTTTATCATTGGAATTTACCTGTTATTTGGACAGCCTTGATAACTTACTATGCTACTGGTGGTAAAGTGATTTCTAACATTAGCCCCAGGGTCTCTGCATACCAGCCTGTGAAGTGGGTCAGGAAGAATAAAAAAAAGAGTACATATTGTTCTTTCATTTTTCTATAAAGTCTAAAAATATATTAATAATCTGAGGAAATCAGCAACTAATATTATACACCACACCCACACAAAATGTCAGCCATAGTAGGAATGTCTAAAACTGAATCCCATTTTGGAGAGAGAAGGAGAGAGAGAGAGAGAGAGAGAGAGAGAGAGAGAGAGAGAGAGAGAGAGAGAGAGAGAGATTTTGATTGGTGGCCAGATAAAACAACTGGACTCATTTGTCAAATAATTTTTGGAGTTAATGCTCATAGCTCAAGGAAGGCACTTAATTTATTGCTGATGGAACTGATGAATATTTCTGGGAATCTAATGAGACACTGAACAATACTAAGTCTTCTACAAAACAATATGGAAGCCAAACTTCTGACAGTTCCTCTGTCTTTTCTGACTTATTTAATAAAGAATATATTACTATCATTCCAAAATAAATACTTTAATATCACTCCAAACTTGTTGAGTAATGTGAAGATTTGAAGGGAAACAATGAATTGGGAGAAAGGAATTGATGGTTTCCATGTGTTGAGAAGAAAAAGAAGTGAATGGACAAACAATAAAGCCTCTCCTAGTCATCTTTGACTGTTAATTTGATTACAGTCTAGGATCATGTGACAACAGAATCTCAACTGAGGAATTGCCCAGATCACATAGTCTATTCTGAGGGTATGTCTATAGGTGATTGTTTTGTTAACTGATGTAGGAAGGCACTGCCCACTGTGGGTGATACCATCCCTAGGCGGGTAGTCCTACGCTGTTCAAGAACATGATTTTGTGCATGAATTATCGAGCAGTGTTCCTTCATTGTTTCAGCTTTGAATTCCTGCCCTGACTTTCCTCAGTGGTGAACTGACCTGTAAGTACAAGCCAAAGAAACCCTTTCCTCCCTTTAATTGTTTTTGGTCATGATATTTTCCATAGCAACAAGGAGGAAACTAGAATAAAACCTAATCATTCAGAGTATCTTATAAATGAAAGACATTATTTATATTTCTTGATGGCATGATGAATTTTGAGGATTCTGTGACCAGTAAGATTTATTGGCTATGCATAGCTGAAGTTTTGGTTAGAGACGTTTTTTATGTCTCAGCCAGTTTGAGAGCTATTCCCATGTAGAGGGATCAGCAAATCATGTTACCTGTCCTGTTTGGTCTTCTTCAATTTTTTCTTTCCTTCCTGAAGCCAAGATCTTCAGGGGATCTTCCTCTATCTGACCAGAGAATAGTTGAGGTTTGTCTTTTACTGTTTATTGCAATGCTAAGTGCAGACCCCCAAGACCCTTCCCCAACTTAATTCTGATTGGGCAGAAGAAACATAGGTGGGTTGAGGTTTTATTGCCTTGGGAGAGGGAGGACCATGAGGAGGAAGGAGAAGATGGAAACCACCATGGAAGAAGAAGAATGTGCAGGAGGGAGAAGGAGAGCCCTCATTGGCTGATGGCCAAGAGAACGTGGCCCAGAGAGCTGCCTAATTGGGTTAAGAGCAGCCCAGATGGAACATAGTAAATAGTAAGTGATAACTTGGGGTTATTGAAAGCATGGGGTTATTGTAACAGCATAGAGCATTGGAAGCTGCCCAGCTATGGTGCTGCCTAAGGTATATTTAAAAATATAAAGGCTGTGTGTGTCTTTTATCCAGGAACATAAATGACCTAAGGCAGAGAAGAAGCTCCACGCTGGAATTTTTAATGCTTCTTACTACATTCTCTCTTACCCAGAATGAGAAGGAAGAAGGCTGAAAATGTGGGTCAGGAGAAAGAGAAAGAGACCAAGCAAAGCATCTGGGTGCTGACTTACCTAGGATAACCAGAAACTCAAACAGAAAGAAGAGAGGCAAGAGTTCTTTCCTCATATTCCATATTGTTAGGAAAAATGTGATTGACTAATTTTGATTCCTATTTCCACATACACTATAATCAGAAGAACCTTATGAATGGGTTTCTGAGGCTGGATATTTCCTTTTGTTTTGTGTTTCATTTCCTGGTAGAGTGTTGGGGTAACTGTATATTGTGTGAAGGTTGTCTTTGTATAGTCAATTGTTGATTGCCAAACTGGCAGAGAGCTGGATACTGGCCTAATCTTGTCATTGTTATTCCTATGGCCCATCAGTTTCTCATTTAGTAAACATTCATCCTTCTTGATTTGCTGATTGGCTTAATAAAGATCTGACAGCCAATAGCTGAGCAGGAAGTAGGGGGCAGAACTTCCAGGCAGATAAAGGAGTAGAAGGTGGGTGTGAGAGATTTGCCAGGGAAACTGGAAAGAATAGGCATACTGGGGGGTGAGAGAGAGGTGAGGAATTAGATGTGCTGTAGTTGTGGGCTAGAGTAATAAGATTAAGCTAGCTGAGCTAGCTGAGAGTCTGCCCAGCTAAAAGCCTAAGCTTTAAAAATATGAGTCTTTGTGTCTCTGTTTAAACCACTGATCTGAGAAAGTCCTGCTAGAGTAGAGATATGCATTCATGATAAATCTTGAGGGGAAGCCATGTTTCAGTTATATTCTTTGATGTTTATGTTTCTTCCTTCTGTAAATCAAGGTTGGCAGAAGGGAATGACAATATGTATGTTGTATTTTCTCTGTATATTGATTCTTAGGCATAGAGTACTTTCATGGCTTATTCTTAGACAATTTGCCTTATTTCATCTTTCTTCTTCCTGCAGATTTTCCTAGACTCAGTCAAACACCCCTACAACACAATAAACTAATGTTACAGAGAGCTGCCTTGCTAAGGATATAACCCCATTGCTAGTTAGAGCATGCTTGCTGGGAAAACCTTGCCTTGGGATTTTTACCATTAGTTACCCAAATCATGATGTCAACGGATATTCTTAGGTCCTCACAGTTGTGACCTTTGGCATTTATTTTTATTTTTATTTTCATTTTTTGCTTTCCTAAGGCTTTCCCATATCTGTTGTTCTTTGCTTCACTGATAATTAGTATTCGCTTCCAAAATAAACTCAAACTCTGCCATGAAATTCTATGCAAAATGGAGAAACATCTGCTTTTATGGTTGTTTCTACAATGAAAGCTTCATCTTTGTAAGTCTTGACTTCTCTTAGTCAGACTACTGGAGTAAAAAGGACATATAAGAATCAAATTTAAGAGTACATAATCTACTGGGTGGCGGTGGCATATGTCTTTAATTCTAGCACTTGGGAAGCAGAGGCAGAAGAATCTCTGAGTTCAAGGCCAGTCTGATCCATAGAGCAAGATTCAGGACAGCCAGGGCTACACAGAGAAATGCTATTTCACTCCCATCTTCAGAAGAATACATAATTATATAAAATATTTATTTTTATGGAATTTGCAAACTATAGACAGCAAATGAGTAGTTCTACATGTGCATTTTTTTCTTTGATGTAGCTGTATTTATGGCATGTGTATGCATGCTTTCCTGCGTGTGCTAAAGTGCTTGTGCACATGCATCTGTGTGTGATGCCAAGAATCTTCTTGGACCACTCTTCTACCTAATTCTTTGAATCTTGGTGTCTCAGTTAAAGCTAGAAGCCACCATGATGGCTAGTCTGAGGGGATCTCCTGCCTCCACATTGTGAGGCTGGAATTATGGGCAGGTTGCCACCCTGCCAGACATTTACATGGTTTCTGGGATTTGAACTCCAGTCTTCAGGCTTGTACGGCAAGCTTTTTATCTGCTGAGCCATCTTGCCAGTCCTACTTTAAGTCTCACTGGCTCCCTCTTTAAAAGGTATCATGTATCTGTGACCCCAAAGGTGTCTTTCTCCCTTGTGTAAAAACCTCTTTTCCAGAGAATTTCCTCAGTGCACTATGGTTCCTTAAAGACTTTGGTTATAAAGAGGTCACAGATCCCTTTTGTAAAAAGAAAAAAAAAAGCACCGACTAAGACAACAACCCCATTCTTTGTTTCCATCATTAATTGTCAGCAGAAGACTGGAGCCAAGGATGTATACAGCCTGACAGTTTTCTGATTCACAAATGAGGTCCGAATGCTGAATGCCAGAACAATTTTACTCAAGACTGAAGGCAGCAATGTTGTGCCTGTAAAAGCCTTGGAAGAAAAGCCTTTCTAGTATTTGTTGCAAAACAAAACAAAGCACTCAAGAATTTGAACACTCCCCTTTTAAACCACTCGCTTTGGGGTGTGGAATCCACTCGGGGTCAAGAACCCAGTGTGCCAGCGAAGGATTTCTTGAATGAGAAGAGGCTTCAGAGCTTTGCAAGTGGGGCTGTCATCAAGCCATGATGGAAAACCTAGTTCATCTTCTGAAGTCTTCAGAACTGGAAACTGACTGCCGGGAAACGGGCATGTGGTGGTGAAATGGCTGACCACCCAAAAATGAGACGACATTGCTTCCATCCCACCACTGTGGGATGTTCCAGTCAGCACAGAGCATCAGCACAGTAAAATAGGCCAATGTTCTCACCAGGGCATCCTTACATTTCACAGGTGAAGAAGCATATTGTATTTTGCATTATTGTTTCAATTTTTCAACTTCCTTTTTTTCCCTTCTGGGATATGCAATGTGACTAAAGAGCACATATCCCCAAGGTTGGCAGAAGAGGGAGCACTTGTAACTTAGAAACCACACACACACACACACACACACACACACACACACACACACAGTCATGGTGTCCCCCTTACGTAACCTGGCTTCATCTGTATTTTCACACAGCTGCACAGAGCACCGGATGTTTTCTTCCTGAGAGTCCGGAGCATAGAAAGCTCTTCAAGGCTCCAAGCTCAAGATGTTTCCAGCACACCCTGCCCCCCAACCCTCTCTAGTTTCCAGTTATTTACTCAGAACCATCCATTATTCTTACCACCATGCAACTTGGAAATGTGTATAATCCTCTAAGCATACTGGAGCAAAACAAAACAAATCAAAACCCCCAAAGCAAGCTATAAAGATGATAGAAATTAGCGGGAAAAAGCCTAGCAGATGCAAAAGTAAGAAAAAAAGCAATAGAGGAAGACATTGGAAAAGAGGAAATATTCGCATTTTTCAAAGAAAATGGTAGCAAAACACAAAAATCAACACAACTCGACTCCTTTACAAGTCTTCAGCCATTCAAGTTTTGCTTTCCATTGTGCAAAATGTTGGGTTTGATGGATTTTATTTTTTCCACCACAAGCTGCTTTCCTCTTTACAAGTGCAAACAGAAGGGAGAAATAAGACTAGTAGGACCCAGGACTGTTGAGGTTTGGTCTACTGCTATGTATTGTAATGCTAAATTCTCTATCCAAAGGTCTGCCCCTACTAGCACCTTCTTATATTTACAAGCTTTTGTTATGCAAACCTTGTTCCTTGATTTAAAACTTTTGGTTTGCAACCCCATAGGAAGAACAACAATATCAACCAACCAAACCCCACTCCCACCCCAGCCCCAGAGCTCCCAGGGACTAAGCCACCTACCAAGGAGCACACATGGAGGGACCCATGGTTCCAGCCACCTATATAGCAGAGGATGGCCCTGTCAGGCATTAATGGACCCCTGGTCCTGTGAAGCCTTAATGGATGCCCCAGTGTAGGGGAATTTGAGGGCAGGGAGTGGTTGGGTGGGTGGGGGAATACCCTCATAGAAGCAGGGGGAGGGGGAATGGGATAGGGAGTTTGGGGGAGGGCCAGGAAAGGGGATAACATTTGAAATGTAAATAAAGAAAATATCCAATTTAAAAAAGAGAGAGATTAAAAAAAACCTTTTGGTTAAGTAAAATTGTCTATTGCCAGTTATTGGAGGAATTAGAGGTAGGTGGGTTTGGAGTGACCTAGTTAGAGGAGGAGGAGTAGAAAGGAGGGCAAGAAGGAGAGGAAAAAGGGGAGAGAAGAGGAAGCTGTCATGAGGGGAGAGGATTGATGAACATGGCCTTGAGAAACAGCAAGTATCTGGGGTATACCACTTGGGAGCTAGCCAGGCCAGCAGCTAGAAGAGTAGATTAGCTGTGACACCCCAGTAATTGTCAAAACTAAATAAAATAACTATAGTCTGAGTCTCATTTATTTGTAAACTAGTCGGGGCTAAACTAGTCTTCATTGTTAATGGATTCAGGAGGAGCTAGCCCATCAAGGGAAGAGCCATTCCCTAGGCAAGAGGTCCTCAATATTATAAGAGAGGACAAAACTATCTAAGCTTAAAGTGGTTATCCTACACAAGCCTGAGCTCATCAGTAACTGTCCTTACTTGTACATCAAATGCCACAAATTTTCTCCAACATCTTACTACTTTTAACCAAAGAAATGAAGATTTCTAACTGTTCAAGCCCATATGGTTGTAAAAGAGACTATAAGGCTGAGTGGAGCTTGTAGAGAGCGACCTCATGTGTCACAAGCCAGTTGTAGTCATTTTGGTGGCTTTAGTGGTTCATTTCTTTCTCCCAAGTAAACTAGAGGGGACATCTTGGTCTGTGGGACAAATCTGACCCATCTTTGTCTGGGTCATGAGTTAAAAGTAGTTTTCATATTTTAAAGGGTATAAAAAAAGAGAAGAAGGTACAGTCAAACCCACGTATGGCCCCAGCTATGACCTTTATAGAAAAGTATTTGTGAACAATAGAAGAAGTCATAAGGACACAGATATTGATTTTGTTATTGTCAACACCAGTGTTGCTGCTATCGCTTTAAGTAACTCTTTAATTCCTGGAGATAATGAAAAACTTGTCTATCCATGTCTTTCATATAGACACTTGCAAGTTCAGAGTCCAGAACCTTGGCCACTTAGTTTATTTCAATCTTTTTGGACTCTTCTAATCAGCCTCAGTTTAAGTATCAGACAGTTAGGGACAATCACCAAGTACTGAAAGGGTCCATGAATGATTTCTCAGACTCAAGTAGTCTGTAAAAGCAAAGAGTGCTTTATTCTGCAGAAGTCAAGCATGCTGGGGTCTCCCACCCCAAGATGGAGACAACAAAGTGAGCTCGCAGACCCAATGTAAAGCTCGTTAGGGAAATTCTGGGGCAGGGGACCTTTACCTTGCTCCATCTCTAGGGACATTCCAGAACTATTACCAGGATGTGGGGCCTGGAAACTGTTGCTGGGAGGTCTGGAAACTGTTGCTGACCCAATGCCCTTGCTTCAGGCCAGGTGACAGAGCAGCTTCTGATAGGAGGGTAGTTTCTGACTAGCTGCCTGAAGTCTGGTTTTTTTTTTCTAGTAAATGACTTTCCTGGGTTTGCTTGGACTCACCCAGTTCTTAGGCCTAGTCTTCTAAACTGCCAATTTGAAGCCTGTCATGGAGTCAGCCTAGCCTTCTCAGTAACCGAAAATTAGGGATAGCTACACTGCCCTGGATCCTACTGATAAATTCTTCAGATATCCAGTGATAACCCTTCTATGTCTAACCCTTTCCTTCCCTCGAAAACTACAATAAAATCATCTGTCCATGTTTTCCTCTTTTTTTCCTGGCATTTGACCTGTTGTTCACTCTCTAACAGCCACTGTCCATGGTATAGTGGGCACACTTCTCTTGGGACATATGAGTTTAAAAATATTTTTTTTAAATGACAACTGTTTTTAAATTGAGAATTTCATATGTGCATATAATGTATATCTATCAAATACAACCCCTATTCCCTACCCCCACCCCGCTCCTCTCCACAACTTGCCACTCCCCCCTCTCCCCATCCCCCCACCCCTCCCGTCTCTCTCTAAACTCCATGAGTCCACTTACTACTTTCTGTATGTGCACAGGTGCAGGGCCATCTCCTGGAGCACAGTTAGCCTTCCTGTCTACAGACAATAGTATTTTGGTCAGTTGGCTTCATCGTACCTACCTAAAGAATACAATTTCTTAAAAGAAATGAATTTAACTGTACTTCCAAAGGAGGTGTGCTCAAGTCATACCTCCAGGAGCTGCAAATATGATTTATTTAGGAGTAGGATACAAATCCAAGGTATAGTATGCTTATAGGGAGAGGAAAAGCTAAGAGACAGATGCAGGGAGGTGCCACATAAAGGCTGAGGAGATCAGAGTGACATGGCTGCAAGCCAAGGAACAGCAAACATTGTTAGAGCTGCTATAAGCCAGGGGAATCCAGAGAGAATTCTTTTTTAGGGCCTTGTGGGGAACATGACTCTACTAATGTCTTCATTTCAGGCACCCCACCTCATACCTGTGAGTGGATGGATTTGTGCTGCCCTGAGACTCTTGGTTGGAAGAATTTTGTTCTAGCCACCCAGGAAACGAAGCAAAATATTACATAGGTTACTTGACCCCTTTGCAAAGAAGACTAGTACGAAATTCTGCTGAAAAGGCTCTTGTGAACTGTAGAACAGAGAAAACACATGGCCCTTTAAACACAGTGTACTCATCATGTTCCTCTCATTACTAAACACAGTTCTGAGTTGAAAACAAAATTGATTTTGATAAATGACTTGGGAAAGGGAAACACACATGTGCACACACATACACATGGAATGATCATGGTTAATACACAGAGACACTTCTGGTGGTGGATCAGGTCAGATACTAATCATACTAACTTGCTTGTTAATCATTTATGACCTTATGACGAAAAAAAAATCCTCCATTGAAGAACTGGAGATCTGGAGTGGGATTTGGATCACTTGTCAGTTTTACAGCAGGGCCCCAGTGTTATAGGCCGGAGCACTTGGGCTTGGTACTGGAAAAAGGTAAAACATGAATAATATCTGTGCAGGGAAAGCAAAGCAGCTCTGGATATGAAGTTTAGTATATAAAACCTTGGCCTGAGGCATTCACCAAGGCCCTTTTACAAAGCAGTTGGAGGAATGTGGGTCTGTGTTTCCAACCACTTAATGTTAGATAGTATGTTAGAAATATAGTCTGGGTCTAAGCCTGGTTAAGAACATGAGACAAGCTAGAGAAATCAGACAAAAATCACTGGTCCAAGAGATTAATGTTGCACAATGCTGTAGAGAAGGGCTGGCTAAATGCTTGAAAGTTAACATAGCTGGAATAAATACAACAACAGCATTTAGTGGTTCTTTGGGAAGCATAGAATATATTTTGTTTTTCTTTTTTCGATGCAAAAAGCAAGAGGATCTTTGCTATCCAGCATGTTGGGGTCGCCCTGCACATGGGGAGAGAACGACCATGTGCAGCCCACACAGCAGCCCTTTATACAGTCCTCAGGGCAGTCGCCATTAGGCCCGATGTGATTGGCAGAACAGTGTTACCTTTAAACTGATTGGTTGTCAGGGAATGAGGTAGGTGGCTAACAGCCTTGGAATAACCCTGGGCCTCCACTTGTCACAGGGACCTCCCTGTGGTCTGAGGAATGTAATTTAGCTTCTCCCTTCTGGAAGGGGCAAGTGTTCCATGACCTTCCCAAAGTTCCTGAGCTAATCCCTTCATTCTCCCCTTTTCTTTGTGCATGCTTCAATCCTGAAGCAATTGCTGGTCTTCTGATAGCTCATACTCCTGATCTGTTTCTAGTTCTTTGTATCTCTGCTTTAAGATTATTACCTGTACTGTACCTGTGTTTCTTAACAACTTCGACCAAGTGGTCCAAAATGTAGAGGCTAAAGGTCAACAAAGCAGGAGAACAATTAAGGGTCCTAACAGGGTGGATATGTAGGTGGCTAATGAAGGGGAGGAGTTAAGCCAAGACTCGAACCAGCCCTGACTCTGTTCTCTCTCTTTTCCTCTTGGCTAGCCCTTTCCTCACCTTGGCCATCGACTCTTTAACAACCCCGGAATGGTCTATATAAAAGGAACACCCCTCAGCTAAGGCAGCACATAACCCTCCTATTCTGCAGTACTACTTCTGATAATGAAGTCAGTGATTCTTAAAGGTGACTGATAGAAGTTTCTATTCTCTACATCTAAATCAAAGGCTGCCCTCAGACTGTCATAATCTTCCCCTTGTAAGACCAGAGTGGAAGTCCTGATGGCTGTCCCGCCATCCCCAACCCCAACAGAAGGGAGACAGTAAGTGCTGTAACAAGTTTGGTGGACAGGCACCTATATAGCATGGGGGAAGGAACCAGAATCCAAAGGTACCACCAGGCAGTGATGATCAAGGCCAAGTGATCTTGAGTTTGAACAGATTGTCAATCTTCTGTACCATCTAGTGGGGTCTCTGGAGAGCAGGGCATCTGCAGGTTTCACATGGGAAGCATGCTGCAACACTGTCCACCTTGAGGCCTGTGAGAGTGGCTAGTAGCACCAGGAAGGGTCCCTTCCATCAGGGTTCCAGTGACTATCCTTGAAGCTTCCTTACATAAATCTAGTCACCAGTCTGGAAGCAGTGAGGAGTCTTTGGCATCCCTGGAGCATTTAAGACAGACAGTTTGGGTCAAATCTCATGTTGTGGGATACCTCCTGGGAGGGTCCATTGGACACCAAAGGAGTTGGGGTACTCAAGAGGATCTCAAAAGGGGTCAGGTTAAAATGGCAGGGGCTGTTCTGGGCTCAGAACAGGGCCAATGGGAGGGGCACCACCCAATTTTAGCCAGGTCAATTTAGTTAAGGTTTCTCATAGTATTCTGTTTATTTTCTCTACCTGCCCTGAGCTCTGGGGACAGTACACCCAATAATGCTTCCAATTAGTCCCCAATATCTCTGTCAATCCCTGTCTTACCTTAAGAGACAAAAGCAGGACCATTGTCTGAGCCAATTACCTTGGGCACTCCGAATCTTGGGAAAATTTTCTCTAATATCTTTTTTAGCTATCACAGTAGCTGTTTCCTATTTGGTGGGGAATGTCTCAACCCATTCAGAGAAAACATTTACAAACACTAGAAGGTATTCATAACCATATTTTCCTGCGTTAACTTCTGTAAAATCTCTCAATATACTCCAGGCTGTTCTCCCCTAGGTCTTTTGCCCTGCTTACTCCTTGCTGCATAAGCATTCACTTGCTGGCATACCATACACTGTTTTACTATCTCTCTGGACCAAAACATGAGTAATATAAATATATATTTTAGGTCCCTTAACTGCTTGGACAAGCTTTTTATCCCCTAAATGAGTCCATCTGTGCATATGGCCTAGTAAGTCTTTTGCTTACTTTCTGGGGAGTATAGTTCTTTCTTCTTGTGTGCGCCATTGTCCTTTCTTGGTAATAGTTGGTAGGGTGGCTAGCAATCTGAGTTCTTTATCCTTCAGTATATTCTTAGTGAGGCCATCCCTTAGTCCAGTCCCATTTCCCAATGGGTGTCTCCTGCAAGCCCATAACCAGGATAGGCTCCTGCAGCCACTTCTGGAACCACTTGATCTGCCTGGTTATTGCCCACTGAGTATTTTCCCTTCTGACGTCCTGGGCAGTGAATAATACTCACAGTTGCCGGCTACATTAGGGCATCTAAGAGGTCCAAGATTTTCTGTTTGTTTCCTCTGATGTGAGCAGTCCTCTTGGCATATATCCCTGTGGACGTGGGCTATGGCAAAGGCATACCTGTTATTCATGTGGATGTTAATTTTCATGCTGGCTCCAATTTCCAAGGTCTTGGTGAGGGCAATTAGCTCCATTTTCTGTGTTGACATGCCAGGGGGTAGAGTTTCTATCCAGATGACATTTGTGCTGTCCACCACAGCAGCACCTGCTCATCTCTGACTTTCCTGGAGAAAACTGCTCCTGTTTGTAAACCAGGTAGCCGCCACTTTAGGCCAGGGTCAGTAGGAGAGGTCTCTCCTTTTGGGCCAGTTAGCTGCAGCCCATCAGGCAAGAAGTGTATCTGGGCCCCCATTTTGGAGAGTATGTCTCACTCCCACAGAGGGTAGGGACAGTCTGGGGTGACTCTAAATGAATGAGCTACCCATCCCATCCCTAGGTTCACTGTTCTTTGGGTAGTCCATGAATGCATTTTGGTGCCAGTGGCTTCTTGGACCCGAGATCTTTTCTTGGAAATGGGGCCATCGGCTTGGAGGACCGAGTGTTAAGCCCCTGTGTCCATCAAGAATTGAGTGGGTTTCTCCTCCACTCTCAGAGTTACCCTGGGTTTGGGGAGGGGGTCCGAACCGCATCTCTCCTAATCACTATCTTTACACAGGGCTAACACCTTTGTCATTTGGGGGCACTTTTTCCAAGACCTGGAACTTACTGCTCCAGGTTCCTGCTCCAGGCTTCTGTTTCGTAGGGCACTCTCAGGCCCGGTGGCCTCTCCCCTTGCAGTATGCGCACTGGTCCTTTTCAAGGGGTTTTCGGTCTCTCTCTCTTTGATTGGAGTCTCTCTTCTCTCTGCTTTTCCTAACTACTGTATCCAGAACTCTCTGTAGATTCCTTCCCTGTTGCTTTTCTTTCTTTCTTTTTCTCTGCTCCTTCTCCTCCTCTGTCTCCCTGTCTCAGCAAACTGCACTAAATCCCTCAATTGCTTATTTTTTCTCTTTCTCTGCTCCTTCTCCTCCTCTGTCCCCCTGTAATGGCAACCTGCACTAAATCCCTCAATGGCTTATCCTGTCTTTCTAGCCTCTGAAGCCTTTTCCTGATATTTCTATTAGTCTGGCCTATAAAATCCATTGTCCCAGTAGTTTTATATTCTTTGCCCCTGGGGTCATAGGGTGTATACTGGCGGAATGCCTCTATGATCTGCTTTAGAAAGGCTGTGGTCCCTGTTTAACCTCACATAGCTTGGTCAAATTTGTGGGTTGCCATGCGGCCCCCTTGAGACCTGCCAATGGAGTCTGGTGGTGGAACTTCAGGTGCCATATTAAAGCCCCAGTCAGGTCTAGTCAGGAAAAGCCCACTGTTTATGACCGCCTGTCAATCAATGGTGCTCCCATGTCTGAGGGAGTATTCTTTCTGGCTTCCTACATTATAAATAAAACAGTCTCAAAGAGATTAATCAGTCTCTTGGAAAATATGCCTTTTGTGAGAGAGCCACTGTGGAATCAGGTGAGGTGGTGCTCAGGTCTCTTCCTGCTTCTCCCTGGTCCTGTGTGGGCTAAAGATCCCAGAACTTGTACCAGTACTGGAGGGACCATGGAGGCAAGGGTAGGAAGATATAGATGGGGAGGGTCTTGGAGCAACAGGTCTGCTGTTGAAAGGCCTTGGAGGATTGACTTCTTCTCAGGTCCAGATCTCTCCACTCGTGCTTCCTTCTTCCTGAAGGCCAGAACCTGTGAGGTGGGTCTTGGGAAAGAAAGGCTTTTATCTATGAGTGGGGGAGGTAAGTCCTCCACTAAGTTCTTCTAGGTCACTATAAAGACGTTCTCTTCTACTGCTTTGATCACCTGCAGGTCAAAGCTCCCTACGGGTAGGTCATTTGAAGCAGAGAGTAACTAACTTGCTTTTCAGTCTGTCTAATGTCCAAACAATGTTGTCAGTCTAAGTCCAAGAACATAGAACAAGACACCAACAAACACAGAGAAAAACAATCACCACAGACAGCCTGACCCTGCCATAGACCAGCATCCGTGTTCGAGAACACAGAGAAAGACAATCAACACACAGTTTGCCCATTGATGGGCCCAGTTACAGATACCAGGTGCTCCTGCCCATATGACAGGAATCATATAACAGAGTTGCTCAGCCAGCTCCAGCTTCAATGAAACAAATTAGCAAGACCCAGCTCCCACCATTACTGCCATTTCCAGAAGGAGCAGAGCCTTCCCAGCTCTCTCCTGGGGGCCTGGAGCATCCTTCAGTCTGTTTCCCCCCCTCCCAAACCCCCCCCACCCCCACTGTGGTCTCGACTTATGGCATGTCTGCCAGCCAAACTTGACTGCACCAGACACTGTAGGTTCTCCGAGCCTCCCAGATGCTTGCAATCAAACCAAAAGTTCAGATAGGCTTACAGACTCAGAATTTGACAGACAGCTAGACAGGCAAAAAGCCAAGGTGTTACATGCTTGAGACCTCCAATTCACTACTCCAGTGTGTCCCTGCAGGAGGTCAGATTCCCGGCCAATACACCGACTATAAGACTCCGGGGAGCCTTAACTTACCAGAGAGACCCCCTGAGTGAACAATGTGGAGATGGGAATCGATGCAAAAAGCAAGAGGATTTTTATTCAATCCAGCATGCTAGGATTGCCCTGCACATGGGGAGAGAGAATGACCAAATATATTTCTTAATAGTTTTATAATTCTTAAAAATGTTGCCAGGCGGTGGTGGCGCACGCCTTTAATCCCAGCACCTGGGAGGCAGAGGCAGGAGGATTTCTGAGTTCGAGGCCAGCCTGGTCTACAAAGTGAGTTCCAGGACAGCCAGGTCTACACAGAGAAACCCTGTCTAGAAAAAAACAAACAAAAAAAATGTTATTACATTTCTTTATTGTACAATTCTCTCTCTCTCTCTCTCTCTCTCTCTCTCTCTCTCTCTCTCTCTCTCTCTCTCTCTCTCTCTGTGTGTATGTGTGTGTGTGTGTGTGTGTGTGTGTGTGTGAGTTCTGAGGATACTTTGCTGGAGTCATCTCTGTCTTTCTATAATGTGATATCTGATAGGTAGAACTCAGGTCATCAGACTTGGTAGCAAGTAACTTTATCCACTGAGCCATTTTCCTGGTCCAATTTTCTATTTAAAATATTAGATAATTTCTAGGAGAAGTGACCTTAGCCCTTCTCACTGACAGCATTATAGATACTGATGTTCTGGTCACTCTTGACACCCAACCTAAGTGTCCTCTGTAGGAGTATTTTCCTCCTGAGGGGCAATACCTGATTATGCTGTCATTCACTAGCCAAAATGGCCTAAGCCTCAACATGTGGTTCAGAAAAAAGAACTACATTCTTGGTGGTGAAAAGTTTAATCTGAGACCTGTTCCAAGCACCACATTGGCATGTTATAGCAGCTGTTTTGCTATATCCCATCTGGGTATCTTTCTGGCACCATCAGTTAAAGTGCCATAGAAAGGGTCAGCAGTCTCTCAAGCTTGGTGCTACTACTATCTCAGCCCTTGAGGGGCTATGAGCCTGATAGGACTGCACATGTTTCCTCTCCCTCACCCATGCTGAAAGTTGCCAGTGGAATGTGCTGACTTATTGGATTCTGTCTGTTGAAACCTTGCTGCCCAAGATATAAATCTCTTGATTGGTGGCTTCTCGTGTGCTATGAGGTTCTGGTAGAAATGGGCCATCTTACACTATAGGCATCAAACACTGTAGGTGACTTTATGGTCTCAAGAGTGCTTTCTTCTTTAGTTTTTGCCAACCCAATGAGTAAAATAAAGCTATTTGAGCAGGGCTGTAACCTCAATTAAAACTACATTCAAAGCATGCTCAAGACCCAGTCAGGCCTGGACCCAAAGTGACTAGTTGACTCTATGAGCAGGTGGTCACCACACTGGATGGAATGGAGTATCCTGTAGGGGATGCACTGGCCCCTTCACTGATTCTTTTGGGGCAACAGTTTGAAGTGTTATAGATGAAGGCATGGCCTCATTGCTATGACTGATTGCCCTGTGAATGGCTGCCTCTTAATTAAGACTGGAGTAGGATGAGCCAAAACCAAATTTATCCAATTTGAGGAATTGTGGGTGTGCCTCACTATACTTGACTTTCCTTACTGCATCTTTAGCAATTCCCAGGATGGAACAAATGGCTGAATCTTTGAATAAGAGACTGATACTTAATGCACAGGACAGATAAATCTTTGTCACTCATAGGGGTGTTTGTGATGGCTGGCATCAAGACATCTTGATACAGTTGGGAAGAGAGAAACGTAGCTGAGAAATTACCTATTTCAGATTGGCTGGCCTATAGGCATGTTTATTGGACATATTCTTAATGATTAATAACTCATGTGGAAGGTTCCACTCTGCTGTCAGGCAGTGCCATACCTGGGCTGGTGGTGTTGATCTGTAGAAGAAAAGTAGATGAGCCAGCTAAAAAGCAGTGAGCCAGCCTACAATATTCTCTGTGGTTTCTCCTTTAAGTTCTTGTCTTGGCATTCTGAAGACGAAACTTCTAGTTTCTTTGGAAAGTTAGTTAGGACAAGTGATGTTTTCTTGGGACACGCAGGTGAAAAGATGTCTTGCTAAAGCAGACACGTGAACGAAGTTTTCCTGAAGCAGACATAGGTGAAAGGATTTTTGGATACAGCAAACATGTGAAAGGACCTGTGATGAAGAAGTATAAATATGACCCCACAGACAGTGGAGATGAGCACTGAGCATTGGTTTGGTTTGCTCTGCCTCGCTATTCTTCACTAATAACACACATGTATTGGTTCGCCTTCCATACATAGCATTGAGCTCAACTTGTGGTAATGCAGCCATTGAGAGAAACTCACCACTCCCACTTGGGCCAGTTGGTGAGTTTTGCAATTTCTTCAGGATTGAATTACAGCTGTTGGTTCATGCGTGGTGTCTGCCTGCCAAAAGAACTGAACTGTAGCTGCTGGTTTGTGTGTAGTATCTGCCTGCCTAAGGACTGATCTGTAGCTGCTGAATCTTATTTGGTGTTTGCTATGAGACTGAACTGCAGCCAAAGAAGAGAGAGCTTGTCCCCAAAGAACTATTTCTGAACAGGTCCACTTCCCCCATATCCTAATAACTTTTCTCTTCCACTACCTCTGCTGGGTGGTAGGCTAGAGGAGAGATTGAACCCTTATTAAAAGTAGATTGCAAAAATTTGTGCCTACAGCATCCCTTTATTAGAGATGACTATAAGAAGAAATTAACCTTTTCTTCCCTGGGTTGCTTTTGATGATGGCATTTATCACAGCTGCAGAGAAGCGAACTAGAACATATAATCATGAAAAAGGTTTAACAAGAGAGAATTCTCCAAATGACAAAGCACACATTGGTAAGGCAGTCATGAAGTTTACCAGAAGTGCAGGAAGGAACCAAAATTGAGGAAATGATCCTTTCAGATGCTTGTAGAGCCTTGTGACTTCCTTCTATTGGCCCAAGCAACATAGAAACCCAATGCATTGGCTCAACTTTTGAGGACTGATCACACCTTGCCTTTGTGATCTGGCTATGCTTTTGCTTGTACCATAAGCAGCCATACTGCCATCCTCCCTGGCACATGAATGCCAGTGTCAACATGATCATTAAGAGAAAAATCTATTTGAATAGAGTTATTGGACTCTTTTCTGGCTAGGCTCTATTCTCAGCATTGGGGTGTGCGGCTATTTCCCTTATGAGGAAAGGCTGGATAAATAGGGCTTCCTCCTAGTGTATGGTCTCATTAGCTCCTTATCTGCAGCTGTAATAAAATACCTGACCAAAGCAGCTTAAGAGAGAAAGGGTTTGGCTTTAATCTCAGTTCCAGAAGGGAACCATCATAGTGGGGGAGGTGTGGTCCACAGGCCCATGAAGCTGGCTTGGCAGGCAGCAAATTGAGTGATTGCATTTTAATATGGAGAGGGAGGGGGAGGGGGAGGGGGAGAGGGAGAGGGAGAAGGAGGGGGAGAGGGAGAGGGAGAAGGAGGGGGAGAGGGAGGGGGAGAGGGAGGGGGAGAGGGAGGGGGAGAGGGAGGGGGAGAGGGAGGGGGAGAGGGAGGGGGAGGGGCAGGGGGAGGGGGAGGGAGAGAGAGAGGGAGAAAACCCAATGACCTGTCTTCTAACAAGGCTCTACCTCCTAACAGTTCCTTAACCTTCCCTAACAGCACCTCCAGCTGGGGATGAAGGTCTCAAGTGAATGATCCTATGGAGCCATTTGACATCCAAACCTTAGACGTGAATCAGAGTCATACCCCACTCAGTTTTTGTCCATTTGGTCATTCTCTGCCTTTGAAACTTTAGGATTAGCAGTATCTGGCATAGAAATATTTTGTCATGGTTAGAACTGGTGATCACTCATTAAGGATGCGGATTTTCCACCTTCTTTGGAGAAGGAAGGTGGGACTTTAACATTCACTATGACAGAACACTTAGTGACTGCTTTAAGTAAGGGATATTGAAGTATTTCATGTTTGAATAAGGTTCAGACTATAGGACTACTATTGCTTGAGTCCATGCAAAAATCTGGAAATCAAACAGCTTGTGATTTCCAAGTCTTTTGGCAGCAGAGAGCACTTGGGAGCAGCAACCTGTCCCTGTTGTAGAGACTAAGTGTGTTTGTCAGACATGAGGTTGATACTTGAAACCTGCCTTCCAATCTGCAGACATCATCCTTCCACAGTTCCCTATTGGGACACATAACTAGCTGTAGGCTACCCAGAGGACCAGGTCACAGTCTCTCAGGAGAGACACTTGATAAAACACAGTCACCCAGAGGTGGAAATCAGCTACTTCATTACTGGTGCAAGAACATTGAACATGAAACTTCTAGATCCTCTATAGAATTGCGAGATCTGGGTGTTTCTCAAATCGGATGCAAAACAGCATCTTTTAAATATTTTTTATATTAGAAAAAAAAGGGAAAAAATAGAACGATGTTCAATTAAAAAGTGGAACGCTGCGTTGAATAAAGAGCGGCTTTTGTGAGACTTTGGATGGTATCCTAATGATGAGCTCAAGCTTCGAAGGATTTTTGCTGTTGTTAAATTGTTTTGGGTTTTGAGAAATTGGCAAAGGAACCTCATGCATCCTGGGAGAGCTGGAGACATTTTACAATGTTCCAAAGAGAGTTACAAACAAAGGCCTTTTGTTGATCTAAGTAACATGATAGAGTCAGGGTTTTTAATTCTTCATTCTTTCTTTCTTAGGTAAGAATAGTTACTGATTAATGAGGCAGGAAAAAAAAAACAAGCCTTTAAGCTGTGACTGCTTCAAGTGCTATTTCCTAGTATTTGTCACCAATGGACTTCCTAATGCTTGGCACCATGGATGATTATGTCTCTCTATTGTGAATCAAGAATGCTCAGGATGAGAACTGAAATTCTGTTTAGAAGTTGTAGTTTGTGGGAATATCTTTTACTGTAGAGTATATGCTATTTACATTCCTCATGCATGTCTTAGAAGTAAGATAGGGCCACAGCACAGAAATAAACCCTAACAGTTACTTGGCTGATGGTACAGAAAATGATGAAATACTTGTTCTTCCAGACTCCCACATTCCCACCTGTGAAGGTGTTCCTGGTTGATTTGAGATGGTTTCTCAGGCAAGGAAACCATCTGTTTGGAGGTACTCTCCATACCATTATTGTTCTGGGGCTTGAGACCAAGTGGAAGATTTAATAATGCTGTCCCAGGATTCTGTGACTCCAGCTTGCAGAGTTCAGCTTTCATTGGTTCTTGGGATTTCTATAGACTCCATGTCTTAGTCAGGGTTTCTATTCCTGCACAAACATCATGATCAAGAAGCAAGTTGGGGAGGAAAGGGTTTATTCAGCTTACACTTCTGCGTTGCTATTCATCATCAAAGGAGGTCAGGATTGGAACTCAAGTAGGTCAGGAAGCAAGAGCTGATGCAGAGGCCATGGAGGGATCTTTCTTACTGGCTTGATTCCCCTGGCTTGCTCAGCTTGCTTTCTTACAGAACCCAATACTACCAGCCCAGGGATGGCACCACCCACAATGGGCCCTCCCCCCTTGATCACTAATTGAGAAAATGCCCCACAGCTGGATCTCATGGAGGCATTTCCTCAAGGGAGGCTCCTCTGTGGTAACTCCAGCTTGTGTCAAGTTGACACACAAAACCAGCCAGTGCACTCCACTTAGCATGTTCTCAGCATGTGAAGAAGGAGGGTCTTCATTACACTCTCATGCCTTCTCCAGACTCACTGATATGCCTTTGCCTTGCTACTGTTTCTCTCTACCATTTCCCAAGAGACTCCTCTTCCAACTTTATTTCTCTTTACATTCCTTCTTATGATGAACTTTCTAAATTATTTTGATTCTACACTAAGAAGTGGGTTTCCATTCATCAGATGAGCATCGGTGGAAAGAGAAGACAAGGGAGTCAAAGGTAGCGATGATGCAATATGTGGAGCTACCATACTCCAAAACAGTAGACAGACAAATACTGATAGAAGGGTAAAAGGAAACCAGTCTGGCTTTGAACTTAGTTCCACTTGCCTCTGCCTCTTAAGTGCTGGGATTAAAGGTGTGCACCACACATGACAGACTTCAAACTTCTCACAATGTTGTTTCCTTATTTGCTAGGGTTCAGATTGATTCTTGACTCTCACTTGGAAGCAAATAATTCCAATATTAATTTTCTACACTTTATAACACGCATTCATAAGCACACAGGTGGCTACATTTTAAAATCCTCTATTGAACAATGATCATGAGTTCTAGCATGGGTGAAGCTCCGTGGTTTCATGGAAACATTTAATCTGCTGTTCTAGATAACTCTTACATTTACTTCATAGTTTCCCATCTCTGTCCATTCCTAATCATTTCCTTCTTCCATCTCTCCCAGCTTGTGCCATTCAGCTGTGATTCTGCATGTGAATATGTGTTCCCCAGAGTCTATGAGAGTGTGTCAGGCTTACTATGACTCATCCTGGAGCCCTTTCTTATCCTGTCTCCTTTCCTGCCATTCTCTCAGTAAAACAAGTGAAAGGTTATGTGTTCTCTCCACGATTCCCACCCAGTGCTTCTAACGTCTCTGGATGCTCTTGAGTACTAAGCACTTCCTAGCCAAGAACAGATACTCTTTTCACCTCTTCTGTGTAATCAGAGAATCTGAGAACCCGTTCTTCCCCGTATAGTGTCAACGGTGCATGGCCCTATAAGGTATGCAGAGGCTGCAATATGAACTCCTTCCCCGAATAGACAGGACCATCAATGAAAGAACGGATGGAAACACGACCCTAGATGGAAGCCTTGGGAATTCAATTTACTGAACTAAAAGGCAATAGAATTTAATTTAAAAACCTAAATGTTCTTCTTTAGACAATTTGGTCAGGATTATTTTTCCATTTTCTAAGAAAAAAAGAAAAGCTTGTTTACCATTTACATTTTGATTGCATTGGTTCGGAGTATATTTTGTATTCAAGAATGTCCACAATGCAGTAATAAAGATCAGTCTTTGTAACAAGCCGTGGATGTTTCGATAGACGGTTTAGTAATACTAAATGTCTTGTCTTCCAGGCATTAGAAAGTTGTGGGCCTTTAGGGTTTGATGTGTTCTTTCTATTATTCCTTAGCCTTGAGGGTTGTGGAGAATTCCTATATGATGAGCAATTTCCCAGCATGTACAGAAGGCTTTGAATTGAGAGCCTGTGAAGGCAGGGCCATTATCAATTTTTATCTGTTGAGGAATGCCCATGATGGCAAAGGTGGAGAGTATATGATGAATTAACCTTTTTGAGTTTATTTCACTCCTGGGTGCATACTGAGAGAACTCTTCACCCTACCATGAGGTATTTGTGCTCTCATGTTTATCACTCTGCCGTCTACATTGTAACAAATAATTGGAATAAACCTGCTTGCCCATCAGCAGATGAATGGATAGTGAAAATTCGTGAAGAGGACTCATGGCATAAAGCTAACTGCATTTCTGATTCCAACTCTGTCATGGACTTTTCAGCTTTGGCGGTGGCATACATAGTAAACATTGTAAAATCCAGTGTGAAGCAATGCAGATCCCATCTCAAATGGCTACTCTAATAGAGTAGGAATTCATTGAGATGTAAAGTCATTGGGGCTGGTTAATTTCAGAGTGTTGATGTTTCATTAGTATCAATGTAAATAAATAGCCTTTAAAAATATATAAGTCATGGATCCCTAAATTTTTCCTTAGCATCTTTGACTTCTCCTGTCATAAGAACACTGCCTCAACCCATGCCATGTGACAGCTGAGGTCAAGAGCTGTGGACACATCATCACATGCAGTGGCTTTGTGTAGCTACCTGTATGCTTTATCTCAACCCAATATTGTTCCATTATTTCCTCTGTTGCAATTCTCAACTATAGCTGGAGATAAAATAGACAGTAAATCTCAAACAAATAGCAGCAGGAACTAGGAATAGTACCTTTGTTTATTTATTCTAGGTATATATATATATATATACATGCCAAAGCATGCATTATATATGATATATGTGTATATATGATATATATAATATATATGACTATATATTACTATGTGTCATGTATATTATATATGATATATATAATCATATATATATATCATATATATATATATATCATATGATTATATATATATATCATATGATTATATGATATATAATCATATATATCATATATAATGCATATATATTATATGTGGAGAGAGAGAAGAGAGAGAGAGAGAGAGATATCTCGGAGGTTAACTCTCAAGAGTTAGTTCTCTCTTTCTACTATGTGGATCCTGGGAATCGAACTCAGGTCATCAGACTTGGTGGCAATCTTCTTCACTACAATATTTATTTCTCAATTAAAAGCAAGTTGAAAAGTTAGGGAGGAAAAAAAAGTCCACACGGTGTTAACTGATCTTAAACAGTGATATAGACTTGTCAAGTGTCCTTAATCTGACATTTGACATATTTTATAATGAATTGGGTTTTCCTTAAAGCAAATCACAACTGCAGCTATTACCGTGGTTACTGAGGAGTTATAACAGCAAAACAATGTCATCAGCAGAGATGACAATGCTTGTCTTTGTTTTTTTTTGCTAGGAGAGAACTTGTGCTTTACAAATCGAAACATCTGTGCAACATCTGGGAACCCCAGGGAGCTGAGGTCATTGAGCTCATGGGAGAAACTTCAATCAAAAATTGCTGAGCCTCAGTTTATTCATTTAATCAAAAGCTTTCTGAGTGAGCTGATAGGAGTAGGACCCAAACTCTCAACATAGGAAACAAACAAACAAAAACAAAAAGCCTAAGACATCTATCTAGCTGTATTTAATTTTTATAAGCTCCATAATATTTTCTCTATCTCTCTCTCCTAGCTCCAACACAGGGACTCTGCTCACTGCATTTCTAATTCCAACTGCTATGGACTTTTTTCAGTTTCCATGGAGGGTAAGTGTATATGTAAAATGCAGTGAAGCTTTTGCTGTTCGAAGGTTTTAATGAGCTAGAGTCTGGGAACTGTGCCAACAACTTATTTCAGACTACTTAATCAACTCGGCTTCATTTATATTCTCTCAAAATTGGAAATTAAGGAAAGACATTTTTAGGAAAAAGATTAAACTCGGATATTTTACGAAACGATTTGGTCCTTCCTAAAGTTGTTATGAAACCTCAATGTCATGGTCACTTCAGAGGGTCACATATCATGAGGAGGAAAAGAGGCTACACATAGCTACCATATTTGAGCATGTATGTATGCTATAGGATATGCATATATAACATATATTACATTATACATATACAATATATTATACACATATTATATATTATACATATTATATATACAATTTAAAAATGTATATTTTTTATTGAATATATTCTTCATTTACATTTCAAATGTTATACCCCTTCCCGGTTTCACCCCTCCCTGAAAACCCCCAACCCATCCTCCCTACCCCCTGCCTCCAAGAATATGCCCCCCCTGCCCAATTCACTCCCTCTTTCACCCCCTCTGGCTTTCCCCATGCTGGGACATCTATTGAGCCCTCACAGATCCAAGGACCTCTCCTCCCACTGATGCCCGACAAGGCATTCCTCTGCCAATCTTTTGGCTGGAACCACATGTACCCCTTGGTTGATGGCTTAGTCCCTGGGAGCCCTGGGGCATCTGGTTGGCCGACATTGTCATTCTTCCCATGGGGCTGCAAACCCCCAGCTCCTCCAGTCTGCCCTCCAACTCCTCCATTGGGAACCCCACGCTCAGTCCAATGGTTGGCTACTAGCATCTGACTCTGTATCTGTTAGGCTCTGGCAGGGCCCCTCCGGAGACAACCCTAACAGGCTCCTTTTGGTATGCACTTCTTGTCATCCATAGTAGTTTCTGGCTTTGGTGACTGTTAATAGGATGAATCCCCAGGTAGGACAGTCTCTGGGTGACCTTTCCTTCAGTTTCTGCTCCACACTTTGTTTCCATAATTGCTCCTGTGAGTATTTTGTTCCTTTTCTCAGAGGAAACAAAGCACCCCCACTTTAGCCTTCTTCTTGAGCTTCCTGTGCTCTGTGAATTGTAACTTGTTTATTTTGAGTTTTTGGGATAATATCCACTTATCAGTGAGTTCATACCATGTGTTCTTTTGTGATTGGGTTACCTCACTCAGGATGACACTTTCTAATTCCATCCATTTGCCTAAAAAAATTCATGAATTTATTGTTTTTAATAGCTGAATAGTACTCCATTGTGTATAAATATACCACAATTTCTGTATCCATTCCTCTGTTGAAGGACATCTGGGTTCTTTTCAGTTTCTGGCTATTATAAATAAGGCTGCTATGAGCATAAGATAGAGGGCTAATATCCAATGTATACAAAGAACTTAAGAAGTTAGACTCCAGAGAAACAAATAACCCTATTAAGAAATGGGGTACTGAGCTAAACAGGGAATTTTCAACTGAGGAAACTCGAATGACTCTGAAGCACCTAAAGAAATGTTCAGTATCCTTAGTTATCAGGGAAATGCAAATCAAAACAACCCTGAGATTCCACCTCACATCAGTCAGAATGGCTAAGATGAAAAACTCAGGGGATAGCAGATGCTGGAGAGGATGTGGAGAAAGAGGAGCACTTTTCCATTGCTGGTGGGATTGCAAGCTGGTACAACCACTCTGGAAATCAATTTGGCGGTGTCTCAGAAAATTGGACATAGTACTACCTATACCACTCCTGGGCAATCCAGCATGTAATAAGGACACATGCTACACTATGTTTAAAAATGTATATTATATGTGTACACATATAATATACATTTTAAAATTGTGACAAATATGTATAAAATTTATCTTTTTTTTTCTTTTCTTTTCTTTTTTTTTTTTTTACAATTTCTAAATGTGCTTTGGTGGCATTGGTCACACTCACATTTCTGGGCATCTGTCTCTACCTTCTGTCCCTAGAACTCCCTTCAACTTGGAACACTGAAACTCTGTACTCATTAAACATTAACCCTCTACTCCCTTTTGCCTCCTTCTTGAATTCTAGGGTTTAGAAGCCAAGATTGGCTTCTTTATAGCTTTGTGGCGAAGAGGAAATCCTATGATACTGTCATCTCCTTATTTCTCTCTCACATTTTGGTCACCTATTGAGTCTTGAGAATCAGTAAAACTCCCATTAGGAGATCTTGGGGCACAATGTCTTTAGGAGCAGAGAACCAGATACTGCTGGCTGCATTGCTGTGTAGTGCCAGGAAGTATTACTGAACTCCAAAAACTAGACAGGAGCTGATCAGATCCAAATCACAACAAGGCCTTTTATTCAAGCTGACTTGGGGCCCCTCAGGGTACCACCAACATGCAGGACAGTTTCAGTGGTGAGGAGCCCTGAACACCTATCAGGGCAAGGCTTTATAGAAAGCAGCAAGTGGGGGTCAGGGGAGGGTGTGAGTGTGCAAGCATCTAATAGGAAAGCTACCATGACCTTTAGCATAATTGGTTGGCACTGGGAGTCAAATCATAAAGTTAATTTTCATTTCCCTCTGCATTACGGGGGCAGGCTTTTAACCTGGGCTTGTAGATTTGTTGGGGGAATAACCTGGAGACTCTAGTCTTGTTGGGGGGTGCACCCTGGAGACGCAGGTCTTGTTAGGGTTAGCCTAGAGACTGGAGATAGGCTTGGGTTTTAAAGATTTATTTATTTATTTTATATCTATGAGTACTTTGTAGCTGTCTTCAGATCTTCAGACACACCAGAAGAGGGCATTGGATCCCATTACAGATGGTTGTGAGCCACCATGTGTTTGCAGGAATTGAACTCAGGACCTCTGGAAGAGCAGTCAGTGCTCTTAACCACTGAGCCATCTCTCCAGCTAGGCTTGGGTTTTTTTGGGGGGATAACTTGGAAACTAATGCTAGGTACTGGCCTGTTAATTTGCCTGAGCTTAAGTTCTCTAAAATGGAGTCTGAATTTAAAAGATTTGGCCTCTCAGTTGGAAGTAGATGAAAAATTGCTTGCCTAGGAGAACTGAAAAGCTTCGCTGTTAGCAGACTCCAAACACCGGCTGAATTTTGCAATTCTTACTGTTCAACTATGTTTATAACAATATTTATCAAGCTAAGTAAATTAATAGATGCCAGATAACAAGTGATTAGCTTAGCTAGAATTAAAAGCCATGTTAACCCAACATTGAACCATGATTTCTCTACTGCTTATACTGCCTGAGAACTCATCGGACATAGACTGGGGCAGAAAACCTACTCTCTTCAGTTCTTCGCAATTCAGTCAAGAAGGAAAGTATAGATATTTACTGAATCTCAATAAAGAGATCCAGAGGACATACAGTCAAGGACCCCATAGGCTCCTATTAACAAGTATTTCACTGAAGGGACAGGAATCCATTGTGAACTAGAAACAGTTGGTCAAACTTAAAAAAAAATCATGTTTTTATTTATACTTTGAGAATTTCATTCAATATGTTTTGATCATATATATTTATTCCTTCTGCTAACTTCTCCTAGATCCCTACCACTTGTTCTTGTTTTTTCTCACCCTCCCTCCCTCCCTTCTTCTTTCCTTCCTTCCTTCCTTCCTTCCTTCCTTCCTCCCTCCCTCCTTCCCTCCCTCCCTCCCTTCCTTCTTTCCTTCCTTCTAGACATGGTTTGTCTATGTAGCTGTGACGGTCCTTGAACTCACTCTGTAAACTGGGCTGGCCTCAAAATCACAGAGATATATCTGTCTCCTAAATGTTTGGATTAAAAGCATGCACCACTACTGCCCAGCTTTCTCTCTTAAACCAAACCAAACCAAAAACCAACCAAACAAAAAAAGAGAGAGTCAAAATTAGCCAAGCACATGGTATCTCCTTTGTGTTGGCAGACTCTTAGCTATAGAGCCCATCCTGTAGTGAGGTTGATACAAAGTGCCACACCATTGTAGAAAACAGACTATTGTCATTCGATTGCTGTCAGGTGAGAGAAAGCCAGTTTTCTTCCCAAATCCTGGGGTTACAGGTGTAAGCCACCATGCCAATAGTGTTATTTCTTAAACATTTGCTTAGAACAAGACAGCAAAGGAACCACAGTGGGACCTCCATTGAGTTACTGTGATGGCTATTCTTGGTTGTCAACCTGACTACATCTGAAATTAATTTAAATTAAACCCAAATAGCTGGGCATGCCTGTGAGGGATTTTTCTTTAAGTAAATCATTCGCAGTGGAAAAACCCTCTTCTAATCCAGGGCACGGGAAAAGACCATGTTCTCTCTCTTTGCCTGCTTGTTGTAGCTCTTGCTGACAAGTCCGTTCCTTCACTGGTGTTAGAACCTACTTCTTTGGGATTCTGGCATATACTGAAGACCAGCTGAGACATCCAGCCTTGTCGACTGACTTGTTAGTAAGCAGCACTCCTCCATAATCTCTGCATCAGCTCCTGCCTCCAGGTTACTGTCCTGAATCCCTTCAGTGATGCACAGTGATTTGGAAGCCTAAGCCAAATCAAGATTTTACTTAAGTGACTTTGGCCATGGTGTTTCATCACAGCAACAATAACCCTAACCAGAACAGTTTTGTTCATGGACAAGCTCTAGTGGCAACCCTGGGCCTTTGTTATTTCACCCTGACCATTGGCTGGACAGGCAGTGGTCTTTGCTGTATGGAGAAGGTACATCTAGTTCAGCTGTCCATGATGCTTTGGAACTGGAACAGATGGCATCTGAGAATAATGGCACCCAGAGCCGTCCACTGGTTATGGTTGTAGGATGAAGGAAGGAAAGAGGCAGTGATAGGTGGGTTCTGGGACAGGGATTGTAAAGAAAAGTTGGGAGAACTTTGTTCTAAGATACACTGTTATGAAACAGTGGCATGTGGGGGGGGTGGTATGTGGTGGGCCCATGCCAAGGTGGCCCCTGAGAAATCATGCCACACAACAGAACTGGTATAAAGGGGGCTTATTTGGGGAAAGGGAGGGGAGTGAGGGCCTGGAGAAGGAAGAGAAGTAGACAGAGCCATGAGGGGAGAAGAGGGGGACAGAGAAGGACAAAAAGGAGGAAAGAGTGACTGGCAGGGAACATGTGGGAAGTGGGAAAGAGAGAAGAGAAGAGAAGAGAAGAGAAGAGAGAGAACGCTGGCCAGCAGTCCTTTTATAAGCTGCCCATAACTGACAGTGGCAGGTGATGGCAGCAGGTGCTTATATAAGCCATTGCTAGGTCCCTGGGAAGAGCCTAGTGGAATCACTCGTAAACTAACATACATGGTGTATCATCTCTCCTCAGAGTTCTCAGGCAAACTGTCTATGCACAGTTATCTTGGTACACTTGAAGCTGGAACTTTTTAACCTTATCCTTGACATAACAGCTATATGGATGTTCTGAGGCACACCACAAAAGCAGGGCTGCTCGTGGCTAGTGATACCGGAGTTCTATACACTCACAGACTCGACGGATGAGGGTCATTACTGAGCCACCGGAGACTGATGCATGTGGGTTAGGATATGATTGAACCATTCGTGATCGCCACTTCTGAATAAGGCTAATGACTCAGTCATTTATGATTACGGCACTTGATGGTGACTATGATCCAGCCGTTCTTAATCACCGCATGTGGATGAGGACTGTTATCGAGCCATTCATAATTGCTATGTATGACAGAACTCCAAACCACAAAGGGAGCATGGCAGTGAACTCAGAGATTGTGGACCCCCAGAACATCCATCACATACTATTTTGGAACAAAGCAATACATAATAGATATGTTTCCTTAAAGAAGTTGCAGTGAGCCTTGGTTGCATGACCCAAGTATAGAATTTATACTTGATTATGTTATCTCCTGATATGAGCTTTATTAGGAGAGAGGACCCTGAAGGGGCAATTAAGGCTCTGGCTCCCACATAGAGCTACATTAGGAAAGATAGCAGCCCAATGATATCAGGGGCTATCTGAAGAAAAGTCTACAAATATTCACCCTTCCCCCCACCATTCACAGGGGATAACTGACTTGGTAAGTTTCCAGAAGGCAGGGAGAAGATTCATAAAGAGAGATCAACTCTTTTAAGTTCAGACTCCATTTTAGAGAACTTGAATTCAGGTAAACTCGGACCAGTACCTAGCATTATTTTCCATATTATTCCCCCAACAAAACTTGAGCCTAGCTCCAGTTTCTAGGCTAACCCCAAGACCAGAGTCTCCAGGTTAATCTCCCCCAGCAATCCAGCATTTCCAGGTTATTTCCCAACAAGCCCACCTCCTGTCTAACAACCACCAATGCAGAGGGAAGCAGAAGTTAAGTCTATGGTTTAACTCCTAGCGCCAGCCAGTTATGCTAAAGGCCATAGTAGCACTCCAATTAGATGCTTGCCAGGCTAGAAACATTCTCTCACACACGCTCTTGTGGCTTTCTATAAAGCCTTACCCCAATAGATTTTCGGGGCTCCTCTCTACCAAAACCTTTCTGCATGTGGGCAGTGGACTGAGCCCAAACTAGCTGGAATAAAGAATAAAGGCCTTGGTGTGATTTGCATGGGATCAGCTCCTGTCTGTTTTTGGGGGGTTCACTAACACTTCTCTGACACTGTAATACCGTGTGATTAATTCAGTCTGGTCCAGATGTGCACAGAGGCACTGGGTAGGATCATATGTTTATCGTGCTGCTGCAAGGCCCTGCTTGTTTTCTTGCCAGTACTCTGTCCCAAAGAACTACAGGGAAGCAAAGACCTAACTTCTGAGAGAGGGGGAGGGGGAAGGGGGACAAAAGAGAGGGAAGGAGCGATGGGGAGAGAGAGAGAGAGGGTGTGTGTGTGTGTGTGTGTGTGCTCTAACATGCATACAGTGTGCCCTGGCTGTTTTCACAGTTTACTACTGCCTCTGCCCACTTCCTTCCCTCTGAACTCTTTCTTCTCAAGAAGTTTACATTCCTACTTTCCTGTGTTTTTGGTTGAATTTTGCATCTTTGTAACCCACTGAGTTAAATCACTGTTGCTCCCATGAGCATGAGGGGGACTTAATTACTGGAGCATATACCACTGGGTATAAAAATGACTCCCTCTCCACCAGAAGCCTGTCCTTGTCGGTTAGGCCCATGAGCTCCTCAGTCTATGATACAATGTTGCTTGTCCTGTTTTGCATAGCTCTTGCCTGTAGCATATTTTGACCCTATTTTCTTTTGCCTTTATAGAACATTACAAGCTATAACATGCCTATGTCGTTTCTATCAGTATTTTAATGCACATATTCTCACCTCAAAATAAGACATTTTTGTTGTCTTCCTTCCTTCCTTCCTTCCTTCCTTTCTTTCTTTCTTTCTTTCTTTCTTTCTTTCTTTCTTTCTTTCTTTCTTTCTTTCTTTCTTCTCCTCCTCCTCCTCCTCCTTCCTCTCTCTCTCTCTCTCTCTCTCTCTCTCTCTCTCTCTCTCTCTCTCTCTCTCTCTCTCTCTCTTTTTCTGTCTTTTTGAGGCAGGATCTCACTACTCACTGTGCAGTTCAGCCTGACTTTGAACTTGACTTGTAGCCCTCCCTGCCTTCTAACTTGTATTCCCCATGACTTGGGCTCCCAAGTTTGGGGATTCCAGGCAGGTGCCCTTGCATCTTAATGTTAGGTGATGGAAGAGAACATGGTCTCTTGTCCAGTAGACCTCTTTAATGAGAACAACATTCACTTGAACTAGATAGTTTTCACCTTTGCCAGACTGGCTAAGGATGTGAGTTGATTTATTATTTATGTGCAGTTCTCCAGAAGAAAAACGATTACTAGGGGAGCTAGCCTTCTCTGATGTTGAGTTGAAAATTTTCTACAGCTGCTGGGAATCAAGAACTTAATAAGAAACAGCACCGGTGTCTAATCTGTTGAGAGTGATCACAACCCTAAGTTCCCACATTAGTAGACTCTGAAGGATGAGAAAATTTCTAATTCAACCAGCATGCTCAAGGCAAGCACAAGCCTCTTTTCAAGTTGGTTCAGAAAATCAGGGCTCAGTCCCAAGACGAGGCTTCCCTTAGCCTTTTATCATTGTCAGCTAGGTGTCAGAGGTTAAGGACTTCATAACTTCCTTGCAAGATTGGATAATATTTAGCCATAATTAATTGCTGAGTCCAACAAGAAAGCCATAAAATTACAAGTGCTTCACATTCCTTTTCCCTCTAAGCAAGGACATAAATTACAACTTGAATCTCACATGTAGCTGGGCTGCTGGTTGAAGGAGCAGTAGGTGTCTTCTACAAATAAAGTCCAAAGAAGCATCAGCCTGGAGATCCGAGGGAGAGAGAATAGATTAAGGAAAAAAATGGGTCAGATTAGAATTTATCATCTTATTTTTTTTTGTGGCAGCTCAAGACATTTTTCATTAATTCATTAATTTATTCACTTTACATCCTAATATCCACCCTTTCCTCCCAGTTCCCCACTCCCTCAGTTCCTCCTCCCATTGCCCCTTCCCTGATGGAAGTGCCTACACTTTATTGGAGCTAGTAGGTAACATAGTAAGCAAAATGAGAGAGAAAACACGTATGGCAGTAACATTACTTTATCCAAGCCTAAAATCATGTCTTGTTATTTTTATCCTGAGTTATTTTTTCCTCAAAATTTTTGGAAGTAAAGTCTTAGATGAATTTATTTTACAATTTAGATGAGAATCATTGTGATGGTTTGTATATGCTGGCCCAGGGAGTGGCACTATTTGGAGGTGTGGCCTTGTTGGAGTAAGTGTGTCACTGTGGGTGTGGGCTTTAAGACCCTTACCCTGGCTTCCTGGACATCAGTCTTCCACTAGCAGCCTTCAGATGAAGATGTAGAACTCTCAGCTCCACCTGCACCAATGTCTGCCTGGAATTCTGCCCTGCTCCTGTCTTGATGAAAATGGACTGAACCTCTGAACCTGTAAGCAAGCCCCAAGTAAATGTTGTCCTTATAAGACTTGCCTTGGTCATGGTGTCTGTTCATAGCAGTAAAACCCTAACTAAGACAATCATAATCTTACACTTAGTGATACATGTATGTAATTCCATGTACATATTCATTTTTGCTCAGGTATGGGTGTGCTTATAATTATGTACCTGTGTTTTGTTCTTTAGTACACTATCCATCTTAATTTTTTTTTTTTTAGTATATGTGCTGCCGAAGCGAGCACTTAATTTTTTTTTAATGACAGGTTTCTTCATTAGCCTACAACTCACCTATTTGCCTAACTTGACTGGTTATGGAGTCTCAGGGATTGAATTTATTCCACTCCTTATTGCTGGGATTACAGACGCATGCCACCATGTCCAGCTCCCTTACATGGATTCTGGGAATCAAGCTCAGGTCCTCTTGCTTGTGTGGCAAGCACTTTATTAGCCAAGCTACTTATCCAGCCCTTTAATAACATATATTAATGTCCACATTCCCTTTGATATCATGGCCAGTTAGAAGACCAAGATGATGGTGGCCATTGTGGAGAAAAATTGCCTGGAAATGCTCTTAACTCCCTTTCTATTGGTTCTCCAATACACTATTTACATCCGGGGACTTATAATATTTTATTGGAATCACCTAATTTATTTTCTATCTCTTCTTTCTAGTTGTGTTTCTTGCAGGTAGAGAATATGTCCTTTTCATCTTTGTGTGCTGGGAATATACCACATATTAGTCATCCCACAAAGCATGAGTTGAGTTAGTGAACAAAATCAGTGGTTCAGTCGTTGGAGAAGTGCAGACAGTGATGTATGCACATACTGTTGTAAAGAGAGAGAGCCAAAACTTCGTGAAGTAAGAATCTCACTGACAAATTGACATACTGACAAATACGTTATAGTTAGCTTAAAACTGTACTATGACTTTTAAAAATAGGCATTATTGAAAGCTGTGAAATATAGCTTATTGATAAACATCTGCACACTATGTGCAAAGACACACACACACACACACACACACACGGGGGGCACAATCCCTCACACTCAGGCATGCACACATTCAAACCCACACATGCATCGAGGCAACCCCACATACAGAGGCATAACTGACATTTGCTTATGGGGCAATAACCAAGACTGCTTTGTGTAATATAGCATCCATTGTTGGGTTTACTAAAATCCTCCTGATTTCTACAGCTTTTCCCGGGGTCTCAGCCCTCACTCACTGCAGTGCACATCAGGGACACCAAATGATTGTTGACCCACTGCCATTCTGTGCCTGCTCATTATGCAGATGCTGTAATGAATTCACTTAACACATGGTCAGAACTTGGTACATATTTTTAAATAACCACAATTATCTGGCAAAATTATGATAGAATTAAATGAACATTTTAAATAGCTGAGCACCAATTTCTTCAAAGAAGACTTTCTCTTCTGGTTCCCATCTATTTATTTGGTTTAAATCCTTCTTAACTTTGGACTCACTAATAGTGGTCAGATGAAGCTCTGGCAGATTAAGTTTTGGCATTTAAATGAGTAACTAAAAAGAAGAAGGAGAAGAAAATGAAGAAGAAAGGGAAGAAGAAGAAAAGGAGTAGGAGAAAGAAGGAGAAGAGGAGGAAGAGGAAGAAGAAGGAGAAAGAGGAGGAGAAGGAGAAGACAAAGAAGAGGAAGAGGAAAAGGAGGAGGAAGAGGAGGAGGAGGAAGATGAGGAAGAGGAAGAAGAGGAAGAAGAAGAAGGAGAAGGAGAAGGAGAAAAAGAAGAAGAAGAAGAAGAAGAAGAAGAAGAAGAAGAAGAAGAAGAAGAAAAAGAAGAAGAAGAAGAAGAAGAAGAAGAAGAAGAAGAAGAAGAAGAAGAAGAAGAAGAAGAAGAAGAAGAAGAATCCAAAGTCCCCAACAACATATGAGAAAACTGATGTGTGTGCTTGTTGACTGGCAGAATTATAGTTTTGGAATCGTGTGCTAAGTTGCTGTCATAAGAATATTCCAACGGGAAGGAAATAATCATCATTCCTTTTTGTTTTATAGTAATTCAAGAACTGCTAGAGCTGCCGCTCACATACTCAGGAGCAGCAGATGAGCTGCCTGGTTCTTTATTTGTCAGTTGCTTTTTCTTTGTGCTGGCCCTTGAGTTGAGAGACTTTGTGCTCTGAAATGTTAGGCTCCTGTCTTACGTCAGGTTATTAAGTTTCTCATGTTTTACCTAAATTAGCCAGAAACAAAACAAAACAAAAAACAAAATCAAACCCCACAAAACAAATGCAAGGAAAAACTTTTGCAAAGATCTTTACTCCGTGGATCCAGGCTCTACCATCAAGGTTTGCCACACCCCCTGGAAATCCTTCTTATGAATATGCTAATTATTTAAAATGTCTGCCTCATCCTAATTGCCCAGGCAGGGTGTAACAAGTGGCATATATGTAATCTCGATTGATTATATATACATTAGGTTCTAGGTAGACCTCATTCTGCAGACTATTTGGCCCATTTAGTTGATCTTTGTTGATAGTTCCCCTGTCAATTAACTAATTAGTTAATTTTCTTTGGAGGAGAATGCTATTGAAGGAAAAGAACAAAATTCTTTATAAAACATGAATTTCTTTGAATTTTGTTTTTATTATATACTTCCACAAAAAGGCATACTTGCTCGCACAAACATTTATGCTCCCCACCCCAGACACAAAAAGGCATACACACACATGCATACTCTCTCACAATAGAAGGGCCAGGTATATAGATCAGTCAGTAAAGTTCTTACCAGGCAAGCCAGAGGATCTGAGTTCAGATTCATGGCAGCCATTGGGAAAAAGCTGGGTTCCGTGGTAATCCTAGTAATTCTGTTATCCTATTGTGGGGGTGCTGGGTGGAGGCAAGAGGATGCCTTGGGCTTACCAGCCAGTTGGCCCATCCAAATAGTTGAGCTCCAGGTTCAGTGACAGACCTCAAGCAAAATAAAGTGGAGAGCAACTGAGGAAGATAATAATGTTGGCCTTTGACCCCCTACTTGTACGCTCTTAAGTTTGCTTGGATAGCTGCACATGCATATGCATACACATAAACATGAATACACACTAAAATGTCTTCATTTATTTTCTCTGTTCTCATTTTCTCACTGTATAAATTTATACTTTATATAAACAAGTATATATTATACATGCATGCATATGTACACATAAGTACATATTTATGTGTGCATGGAGTATATAATGTTACCTTCATGAATCAAGTGTGGAATTTCCCTAAATAGTCTTCACTCTTTGGGGGTCATAAGAGAGACTTTTGTTTTCTGTGGACCCTGTCTGCTCATCTTTACCCACCGCCTTCTTTGATGTAACTTTCTGAAAGTTCTCATCTAGTATAACTCAGGATTCTCCACACAAGTGAAGCACAGTGAGCCACCCATAACCTCTAACCTCTACTTGTCCGAATATCAATGTAGTTTCTCCAAACTCCGCTTCTCCCCGTTGCTGGAGTCTTATGAAGACAGCTCTGAGCTTTCGTTTCCTAAGTGTAACCATCACTATTAAAGTAATATCAGTTTCAGCTCTGACCTCCAGAGTGATAAACAGTGTTTTTTTCGGGGTCACAGGCTTACTGTCCAGGCTCCCCAGGATTTTGCTGGACTCAACCGTGCTGTGGAAGACCCAGTTCTCTTGAGAAAAAATGCGTGCAAAGAGTTAAGACTGGAAGAAGTGCTGGGCAAAGCAACATCTGCCTATCTCACACATCATGCTGGAAAAAATATGTTTTGCCATTTCAAAGGGAAAAAGCCCTTTAAATATTTATAGCTAAAAGGCAAAATGATTATCTTCTCCTAGAAGATAATCTAGGGCACAGAAGTGTGTGATGGGTTTTAAGTATCAAATATCATGATAGCCGTTGAGAGTTTAAAATCAAGGCTGATATAGTCTATTCCCCAAAGGGATGGTTCCCACAAACCACACTTGGCAAAACCTAAGCAAAACCACTAAAGCTCTTGAAAGAACTGGTGTGAGTACAAGTCCATCTTACCGTCATGGCTGCTTGATAGCCTGCAACCTAGGCTATCCCCGAATAAACAGAAAGCCCAAGTTCTTGTGGAAGCTGATTCAAGGCTTGGGGCACATCAGTGTGGGAACAAATGAATGTTTTAATTTTAAAGGCAAAATACAGTTTCTCTTAAATTTCTTTAAATCAGGTTCCCCTTTGAACAGGTTCATGTTCCCCCCTTTGCCAACACCTGCTATAACAATTCTCTGTTTAGTCACACAACTGTATAATTATCTTTCATAAAAATAAGCACATTTTATTCTCTAGGAAAACAATTCACTGACAAGTGCATATAAAGCATTAGAGATAACTGATATATTTTAAAAAATTATTAGGTTTGAAATGTTTTAATTGTGCGACTATATGTGGATCTGTGTATGGGCATCTGTGGAAGCCAGAAAAAGGATGTTAGGTTTCCTGAAACTGGAGCTACAGATGATTATAAGGTACCTTATTTGGATAGTAGAAACCAAACTAAGAACTTTGTTTTTAACCAACAAGTCATCTCACCAGCCCCTATTTTATTTCTAAAATAAATTTATTTATTTTTTGAGTGTGTGTGCATATGCATGTATTTATCTGTGAGCCTCAACATACGTGTGAAAGGCAGAGGACCACTTTTGGAACAGTTTTTCTCCTTTCCAAGTCCAGCCCAGGTATCAAACTCAAGTCATCAGGCTTGGCAGGAAGTGCTTCTACCCGACACAACTATATCATTATATTTATTATGGGCTCTGGAGTCTTTCGATCCTATTGTATCTTCAAAGTACCATAATCAGGACAGAGCAAAAGTGACTATATTTGATTAAAACACAATGTCGGCAGAGAGAGGCAGAGAGAGAGGAAGAAGGAGAAGGGGAGGGGGAGGGGGAGGAGGGAGAGGGAGAAAGAGGGATAGAGAAAAGCAAAGACACAGAGAATCTGTTAGGATAGTGGGACCACCTTGGAGGATACATACCCTAAATTCATAATAAATACTACACCAACCATGAACTTGATCGGGACTAAGGAATGTGGGAGACAACAGCAGGAGAAACACGGGCTTTGTAACAAATGTACTGTGGTCAGGGGGTTGGTTGACGGTTATACATGTATAGATTTCCTGCTCAACTGTAAGTCCTGTGAAAGTCTATCTAAATTGTGATATTTGAATGATGAATGTCCCCCTCCCCATATGCCCATCTATTTGAACACTTATTCCCCAGTTGGTGCTGCTATGTAGAGATATTGTGGCACTTTTAGGATATGGAGCCTAGCTGAAGGACATATGTCACTGGGGGCAGGCTCTGAGGTCTTATAGGCTCAACCCACTTCCGGTTCATTCTCATTCTGCTTCCTGTGTGAATAAACAATGCGTTGTCTCAGCATTCTGCAAATGCTGTCATGTCTTCCCAGCCAAATTATGAACTTTTAGCACTGTAAGCCAAAATGAACTTTCTTCCTTAAGATGCTTCTGGTCATGGTGTTTTATCACAGCAACAGAAGAGCAGCCAATACAAAACCCAAATTAAATAAAACTGCCATAAAATCCCCACTTAAGAGCCTCGTCGCTCTACAGCTCTGTTGGATCGCCTCAGCACCTTTCTTTCTTACTCATACATCACACGAACGCTATTTGTAATCATACATTTTCTTGAGTCCCTTGGACACACTCTTGAAAATTTCACTTTTAGGGTAGATGAAAGAGAGAGATAGGCACACCACAGGGAATATAGATCACTCTGGACTCCAGAGGCAGTGATGCTGGCAGGCAGAGAGACGGGTAATGTGCGATAGCAACACCCCTTGGTGAGAAGTAACACCTCCTGGGCGGCCTCTTCAGAGAATGTTCTGGAACATCCCTAAGCAGCACCCAACCTGACTTAGGTAGAAGAAAAGAGTGTCAGACTCAGGAGGGAAGCAGAAGCAACCAAGCGGAATGACTTCAGTGGGAAAGAATGCGCCATATTGGAGGCATAACCCATCGTCTCCAGCAGATGCTGTAGACTCTACAAGCAATAGCAGATGAGAAGAAAGCTTGCAGGCTGACCTATACAGGGCTGCTCTAGAGGATACACAGCTTTGGTGCCAACACAACCTTCCATCTTGGTCTGGCGCTATTACCCACTGTCCGTTTCTATTTCTTAGCTGTGTTGCCCAAGAACGGCTGGCCGAGATGAGAAACGTTGTAAAGCAACAGCCTGTCCCCCAGTCATCATGTCACTGGGCTCCTGCACCCTGCTTCTCCCAGTGTCTGCTTCGCTGGCAGTGGAGCCCTGTATCTACCATCACTCTTTTTTTCTGTGTTCCCCTGGGGTCCATGTTTTAGGACACATTTCCATTTTCAACATGCTTTTTCGAGCTTCTTTTTTTTTTCTACACAAGAATTCTCTACAGTTTCTGGCCCACCAATTGTCTCATTTAATGACATTTTTCATATCCATTATAAATTTGCAAGTCCCCCAATCTCTGCTGATTTGGAATGGGATGGAAAGATATATTTATCTTGGAAAGGGAATCATGCATTTCAGTTCAACATAGCAAGAGACAGGGAACACAAATATTAACTTCTTTTCTCTTCTCCACTCTCTGCTCCCACAAAACTCATGGCCTTCTAGTATGTTTGACAAATTAGGGGCATACTGTCCTACCAGTCATTCATGAATGGGTAACTGAATCATTTGTTGAAGGATGTCTCTCCTTTTGCTGTGAACAGTCCAGGCTTTGCTGCTGTATTTGGGTTAGATTCTGCCATGCATGGTGGCTTCCTCACAGCAAGACCCATTGGAGAGATCTTTCAGTGGTAACAAACTTGTACAATTCTTATTTTCCTTCTCTTTATTCTCTAAAGATTCTATGTAAAGACTTTACTGAGCTATTAGGGTAACAGTGAAAGCCCTGTGAGACTCCATTATTCTCCTGTGCAGTTAAACCCTCAAGTGTGTTTGGGAGAGGTTCTCTGGGATATTCCAGGATGGCTGGTGAAAACTGGTTCATCACATACCAAAGTCTCTACAACAACCAAAAAGAGAAATTCCTCTTTGATTATTTGCTTTTCCAAAGGTGGTTTATGTAAGAGCTCAGGTATTTTGTTTTTCTTCCAGAATTTATCCAAGCGTTTCAGTACTTTCAATTTGAGCTTTTCCTCTCCCCTGTAGCAACAATAAAATAAAGTATGTGTGGTTTTTCATGACATCAACTCCAAGGTCCCAAACAAGAAATCCAAAGCAAAGGGCATTATGATTTTGTTTTCTTTTGTCTCTAATAGTTGATTCCTTTTGTGGCACTTCAGATTTCTCTCTTAACTTTGAAAACTAGCACTTGAAAAAAATCAACAAAGTTGCAAAGTATTTTTTTTATCAGAGTAAATATTTGATGTTTGCCAAAAAAAAAAATTGCACAGATATGGCCAGTTTAGATTTGAGGGAATGGGAGAGTAAAGCCCCCAGACTATGGGTGTCGTAGAACCTGGGGTCCAAAAGAAGCATTGGTGATTCTGGAGGCTGGTGATTCATGAAAAGGTCATCCAGGATTAGAAGAACAAGGTGACCACCAGCCAAGCCAATGTACAGGCAGATGTTTGAGGTGATGTCTGTGGATGTGAGATGCAATCCTGGGGAAATACAAAGACTAATAAACTAGTAGAGTTTTTGCATAGAAAGCTCACATGTAGTGGCTTTGTTTTTGTCTAGAATGTGTTATTGGGGTATGAAAAAAGATATTGTGTGAAGCTTGAATATTTCAAATATTTGAGCCCTATAATAATTGATGAATATTCAGATGTGTGCTAGCCTCCAAGGAACACAGCAAAAGACACCTGCAGTAAATCTGATGTTATTTGTCATTGAGAGATAGTCTTCTCTCACAAACTGTTCCAGAACCACTCTCATCCAGATGTTCTCTCCAGAGAATCTGCCTTTCAAGGGACTATATCTCTTAAACTATGAGTCATTTCCCCCCCACTCTCTGAAGCTTTCTGTGCTCAAACCAAGAGCCTCTGCCAACCCGAACCATCATGCAAGTTTTCTTAAATTGAACACAATTCTTTGAGTATGGCAATTGAGCAGTATATACATTTTAAGCCTTGGCAAATGGCAAGACTAGGCTGCCCACTGTGGAAACCAAACATTTCTTTTTGTACTCCCTGGGAAAACCTGGGTGAAGCAGAGATACTCAGCTATGATGCTCCTGCTTGGGCCTTTCAACCTAGGGAAGGTAATTGCTAAAAGGAAAGAAGAGACAAGTTTATTGTGGTAGTATTGACCAACCATACTGAGAGTTGGTGGCTGCATCCAATGCTTTGGGCATCCCTGATCTTCTGGTAGCAGTGATGTCATTGTGGTCCTGAGAGAGATTGTCTGCCAGGGCAACTCTAATTTTCTACCACCTCACTTTTGGGTCTTGAAACTAATTCTTTAGCTTTTCTAGAATTTTTGTGAAAAACCCAAATACCTTTACACCAAAACTTTTAACATCAGCAAGATGGACTTCTCTCATTTCTATCAAGATGTTTAAAGTGTCTATAAAGCAGTTGCTGGATGCATTGGCTTGAGAGTGGAACTCCTCTTGAGTTGCTAGTGGTGGCACAAATTTGTGTACATGAAAATTCATGAATCATTATATGGGTATACTGTCTCATCTCATCAGAAAGCTGGAAGAGAGAAAATCATGACTGGGTAGATGAGTTTGATCCCGGTCCTTTTACTAAATATGCCACTATTCTGATTGAAGACCAGACAGGGAGGCAGAGAGGTCATGCACCCATTGATTTTTGCTTTTGTCTACCTTCCACTAAGAAATGCTGCATTTAAACAGTCCTATGTATTTGCCTTCAGTGTGGGTACATTTTCACACTACATACTGCTCCAATTTCTTCCCTGTGGAGTGAGGGCTTTGACTTGCCTTGTTCCATATGTCTATATTGGATATGTTTTATGGTACATGCCCATCACTACCCTACTGTCTTGGTTAGGGTTTTACTGCTGTGATCAGACACCTTGATCAAGGCAACTCTTATGAGGACAACATTTAATTGGGGCTGGCTTACAGGTTCAGAGATTCAGTCCATTATCATCAAGCTGGGAGCATGGCAGCATCCAGGCAGGCCTGGTACAGGAGAAGCTGAGCATTAAACATTTTGTTCTGGAGGCAAACAGGAGAGAACTGGCATTCTCAGGCAGCTAGGAGGAAGCTCTCAAAGCCCACCCCCATAGTGGCACACTTCCTCCAAGCCCACACCTATTCCAACAAGGCCACACCTCCAAATAGTGCAACTCCCTGGGCTAAGCATATTCAAACCACCACACCTAACTTTAGCTCTCGATACTAATGTAACCTGTTTTATAAGTGATTTCTTTCCTTGTCTCCAAATGCCCCCAAACCACAGGGAAACCATGGTTGAGTGATATTGAGTCACTGGGTAGGTTGAGCAGTCAAAGACTGAGATAGACTCCTTACAGATCTACCCAGCATCTTTTTACTTTGGAAATCATACAATCTAGGCAGAGATTATATTGCAGGCACTTAAGGCATGCAAGGACTTTTCCAGGTGTGGCATGACCCAGGTGAGAGTCAAGGAAAGACTCTGTTCTCATATCCCTCCTCAGCTTTCAAACTTTGTCATCTTTCATGGTGTCTTCCACACATCCACAGGTCTGTAGACAGGCGTTTCAGTCACTTTTGCTCTAAGAATGAAATGTCTAGAAAGAAAAAAATTTCTGGAGCTGACCCTGAAGAGGTCAACTATTGGCCACCTGCAGATGAAGGGCGTTCCTCAGGGCAGGCTAACCATTAGCCACCCACAGATAAGGGAATCCCTTTCTACCTCATTCCCTAAGGACCAATCAGTTTAAAAGTCACACTGTTCTGCCAATCACATTGTGCCTAGTGGTTGATGCTCTATTCTACCCCTGAAAACTGTATAAAAACTCACCAAATGAGCTACCTGGTGTCCCCTCCTCTCCTTTGGGTCCAGGAAGACGCCAACGTGCTAATCTAAGGCTTGTCAGAGTCTTACAACCCTGTGCCATAACTGTCCATGCCCAGATTCCGAAGTCTCCTAGGATTGCAGATACACCTGAGAGCACAGATAAGACCACCACTTCTGCTCAAATTCCAGGCTCAACAGGGACCCACCTGGAACCTTCAGGACACAGGAACTGAGGTGCAGCCTGGAATAGGATCCTTCTGGTTTCCATCTGTGACCAGAGATGACTCTGTGCCACAGCTCTCCATACCCAGATTTCACCGGGAGAGAGGATCTCCCAGGAGTGCTGACCCACCTGAGAGCACAGCTCTCCAAACCCTGGTCCCAATTGGAGAGAGCTGGTCTCCCAAGAGTGCTGACTCACCTGAGAGCACAGGTGAGACAATCATTTCTGCTCAGATTCCTGGCCCAAGAGAGACCCTTCCAGAACCATCATGAAATGGGAACCAAGGAACAACCTGGGACAGGATACTTCTGGTTTCCCTCTGTACCCCAGAGCTGACCCTGTGCCACAACTTTCCATACCCAAATTCCTCCCAGAGAGAACTGGTCTCCCAGAAGTGCTGACCCACAGGTTTACAGGTGGGACAAGCCACAGTCAGAGACAGCAAGAACAGCTAACACCAGAGATAACCAGATGGCAAGAGGCAAGGCCGAGAACATAAGCAAAAGAAACCAAAGCTACTCGGCATCTTCAGAACCCAGTTCTCCCACCACAGCAAGTCCTGGATAGCCTTAATACCAGAAAAGCAAGACTCTGATTTAAAATCACATTTCATGATGATAATAGAGGACTTTAAGAAGGACATAAATAACTCCCTTAAAGAAATAAAGGAGAACACAGCTAAACAGGTAGAAGTCGTTAAAATGGAAACACAAAAATTCCTTAAAGAATTACAGGAAAACACAACCAAACAGGTGAAGGAATTGAACAAAACCATCCAGGATCTAAAAATGGAAATAGAGACAATAAAGAAATCACAAAGGGAGACAACCCTGGAGATAGAAAACCTAGGAAAGCGATCAGGAGTCATAGATGCAAGCAGCACCAACAGAATACAAGAGATAGAAGAGAGAATCTCAGGTGCAGAAGATACCATAGAAAACATTGACACAACAGTCAAAGAAAATACAAAAAGCTCCTAAACAAAAACATCCAGGTAGTTAAGGACACAATGAGAAGACCAAACCTAAGGATAATAGGTATAGAAGAGAGTGAAGATTCCCAACTTAAAGGGCCAGTAAATATCTTCAACAAAATTATAGAAGAAAACTTCCTTAACCCATAAGAAATACCCATAAACATACAAGAAGCCTATAGAACTCCAAAAGATTGGACCAGAAAAGAAATTCCTCCCACTGTGTAATAGTCAAAATACCAAATGTACAAAACAAAGAAAGATTATTAAAAGTAGTAAGGGAAGAAAGTCAAGTAACATATAGAGGCAGACCTATCAGAATTACACCAGACTTCTCACCTGAGATTATGAAAGCTAGACGTTCCTGAGGGAGTCTCATACAGACCCTCAGAGAACACAAATGCCAGCACAGACTACTATACCCAGCAAAACTCTCAATTACCATAGATGGAGAAACCAAGATATTCCATGCCAAAACCAAATTTACACAATATCTTTCCCCAAATCCAGTCCTACAAAGGATAATAGATGGAAAACTCCAACACCAGGAGGGAAATTACACTCTAGAAAAAAGCAAGAAAGTAATCTTCTTTCAACAAACCCAAAAGAAGATAGCCACACAAACATAATTCCACCTCTAGCAACAAAATAACAGGAAGCAACATTCACTATTCCTTAATATCTATTAACATCAATGGATTCAATTCCTCAATAAAAAGACATAGAATAACAGACTGGATATGTAAACAGGACACCGTATTTTGCTGCAGACAGGAAACGAGCCTCAGTGACAAAGACAGCGAGTACCTCAGTGTAAAAGGCAGGAAAATAATTTTTGATGCAGATGGTCCCAAGAAACAGGATGGAGTAGCTATTCTAATATCTAATAAAATTGACTTTCTGTTGCAAGATATATTTAAAAAAAAAAAAACCCCACCAATTCTTCAAGTTGGCTACAGACCCCATCAGCACTGGCGGTTACAACACTACTGTCCTGACAAGGTTGCTCGAGATTCTCTCACTTCCACACAAATCCCATGTACCCCATGGGTCATCTGCAGACCCACATTCCAGTAACCAAGTAAATCAAAACTCTTAAGGCTTAATTAACCAATCAGATTTATGTAACAACATAAACACAATTACAAGATGCCATTACAGTGAAAGCCTTATTGCAATATTTCTAACCTTATAAAAACACCAGAGAAACCTCTGATGCCATCTCCGAAGCCCACATCTCTCTCGCCCATACATCCTCCTCTCCCATTCCTAGCTCCGCCCCCTATTTTACCATCCAATCACAGACCCCCCTCTTTACTGATGAAATTGACCAGGAAAACTCCTGTAACAACTTTCAACCAAAAGTTATCAAAAAAGATAAGGAAGGACACTTTATACTCATCAAAGAAAACATCTACCAAGAAGAACTCTCAATTCTGAACATCTATGCTCCAAATGCAAGGCCACCCACATTCTAAAAGAAACTTTACTAAAGTTCAAAGCACACATTGCATCTCTCACAATAATAGTGGGTGATATCAACACTCCAGTCTCATCAATGGATAGATCATGGAAACACAAACTAAACAGAGAAACAGTGAAACTAACAGAAGTATGGACCAAATGAGTTTAACAGATATCTATAGAACATTTCATCCTAAAACAAAAGAATATACCTTCTTCTCAGCACCTCATGGTACCTTCTCCAAAACTGACCATATAATCGGTCTCAACAGTTACAAGAAGATTGAAATAATTCCATGCATCTTATCAAATCACCACAGAATAAGACTGATTTTCAATTACAACAAAAACAACAGAAATCCCACATACATGTGGAAGCTGAACAATGGTCTTCTCAATGATAACTTGATCAAGGAAGAAATAAAGAAAGACGTTAATGATTTTTTAGAATTTATTGAAAATGAAGGCACAATATACCCAAACTTATGGGATATAAAGAAAGCAGTGCAAGAGGAAAACTCATAGCTTTGAGTGCCTCCAAAAAGAAACTGTAAAGAACATACATTAGCAGCTTGACAGCACACCTGAAAGTTCTAGAACAAAAAGAAGCAAATACACCCAAGAGGAGTAGATGGCAGGAAATAATCAAACTCAGGGCTGAAACTAAACAAATAGAAACACAAAGAACTATACAAAAAACCAACAAAACCAGGAGCTGGTTCTTTGAGAAAAATCAACAATATAGATAAACCCTTAGCCAGACTAATCAGAGGGCACAGAGACAGTAACCAAATTAACAAAATTAGAAATGAAAAACTTGAAGCAATCCCACTAAAATCAGGGACTAGACAAGGCTGCCCTCTCTCTCCATATCTTTTCAATATAGTACTTGAAGTTCTAGCTAGAGCAATTAGACAACAAAAAGAGGTCAAAGGGATACAAATTGGAAAGGAAGAAGTCAAACTATCACTATTTGCAGACGATATGATAGTATACTTAAGCGACCCAAAGAACTCCACCAGAGAACTCCTACAGCTGATAAACGACTTCAGCAAAGTGGCCAGATATAAAATCAACTCAAGCAAGTCAGTAGCCTTCCTATACTCAAAGGATAAGCAGGCTGAGAAAGAAATAGGATACCCTTCACGATAGCCACCAATAATATAAAGTATCTTGGTGTGACTCTAACCAAACAAGTGAAAGATCTGTATGACAAGAACTTCAAGTCTCTGAAGAAAGAAATTGAAGAAGACCTCAGAAGATGGAAAAATCTGCCATGCTCATGGATTGGCAGGATTAATATAGTAAAAATGGCCATCTTGCCAAAAGCAATATACAGATTCAATGCAATCCCCATCAAAATCCCAACTCAATTCTTCATAGAGTTAGAAAGAGCAATTCAAAAATTCATCTGGAATAACAGAAAACCCAGAATAGCTAAAACTATTCTCAAGAGTAAAAGAACCTCTGGGGGAATCAGTATCCCAGACCTCAAGCTGTACTACAGAGCAATAGTGTTAAAAACCACATGGTATTGGTACAGTGACAGGCATGTAGATCAATGGAACAGAATTGAAGACCCAGAAATGAATCCACACTCCTATGGTCACTTGATCTTTGACAAAGGAGCTAAAACCATCCAGTGGAAAAAAGATAGCCTTTTCAACAAATGGTGCTGGCTCAGCTGGAGGTCAACATACAGAAGAATGCAAATTGACCCATTCTTATCTCCTTGCACTAAGCTCAATTCCAAGTGGATCAAGGATCTCCACATAAAACCAGACACATTGAAACTAATAGAAGGGAAACTAGGGAAGAACCTTGAACATATGGGCACAGGGGAGAATTTCCTGAACAGAACTCCAATAGCTTATGCTCTAAGATCAAGAATAGACAAATGGGACCTCATTAAATTACAAAGTTTTTGCAAGGCAAAAGACACTGTCAAAAAGACAAAGCGGCAACCAACTAACTGGGAAATGATCTTTACCAACCTTACATCCGACAGAGGGCTAATATCCAATATATACAAAGAACTCAAGAAGTTAAACTCCAGAGAGGCAAGTAACCCTATTAAAAAAATGAGTTACAGAGCTAAACAAAGAGTTCTCACCTGAAGAATATCTAATGGCTGAGAAGCACCTAAAGAGATGTTCATCATCCTTAGTCATTAGGGAAATGCAAATCAAAACAACCCTGAGATTCCATCTCACACCAGTCAGAATGGCTAAGATCAAAAACACAGGAGACAGCAGTTGTTGGCGAGGATGTAGAGAAAGAGGAACACTCCTCCACTGCTGGTGGAATTGCAAGCTGGTATAACCACTCTGGAAAGCAGTCTTGCGGTTCCTCCGAAAACTGGGCATGACACTCCCAGAGGATCTGGCTATACCACTCCTGGGCATATACTCAGAGGCTTTACCTGCATGCAATAAGGACACATGCTCCACTATGTTCATAGCAGCCTTATTTATAATAGCCAGAAGCTGGAAAGAACCCAGATGTCCCTCAACGGAGGAATGGATTCAGAAGATGTGGTATATCTACACAATGGAATACTACTCTGCAATTAAAAACAATGAATTCACGAAATTCCTAGGCAAATGGTCAGAACTTGAAAATATCATCCTTAGTGAGGTAACCCAATCACAAAAGAACACACATGGTATGCAGTCACTGATAAGGGGATATTGACCCAGAATCTCGGAATACCCTAGACACAATTCGCATATCAATAGATTTCTAAGAAGATGGAAGGAAAGACCCCTGGTCCTGGAAAGACTGGATGTAGGGGAACGCCAGGACAGAGAAACGAGAGGGGGTTGAATGGAGAAAAGAGGGAGGGAAGGGGGCTTATGGGACTTTCGGGGAGGGAGGAAACGGGAAAGGGGAAATGATTTGGAATGTAAATTAAAAAAAATAAAAAAAATAAAACAAACAAAAAAAAAGAAATGAAAAGCGAGATATAACAACAGAAACTGAGGAAATTCAAAAAATCATCAGATCCTACTACAAAATCCTATGCTCAACAAAACTAGAAAATATGGATGAAATGGACAGTTTCCTAGACAGATACCAAATACCAAAATTAAATCAGGATCAGATAACTCATCTAAATCGTCCCATAACCCCTAAAGAAATAGAAGCAGTCATTAAAGTCTACCAACCAAAAAAGGCCCAGGACCAGATGGGTTTAGTGCAAAATTCCATCAGACCTTCAAAGAAGACCTAATACCAATACTCTTCAAACTATTCTGCAAATTCAAAACAGGGGGAACACTACCCAATTCATTCTATGAAGTCACAGTTACACTGATACAATAAGCACACAAAGACCCAACAAAGAAAAAGAACTTCAGACCAATTTCCCTTATTAATATTGATGCAAAAACACTCAATAAAATTCTCCCAAACCGAATCTAAGAACACAACAAAACGATCATTCACCATGATCGAGTAGGCTTCATCCCAGGGATGCAGGGTTGGTTCAATATACGGAATTCATCAATGTAATCCACCCCATAAACTCAAAGAAAAAAAACCCACATGATCATTTCATTAGATCCTGAAAAAGCATTTGATGAAATTCATCATCCCTTCATATTAAAAGTTTTGGAAAGATTGGGAATTCAAGGTCCATATCTAAGCAAAATAAAAGCAATATACAGCAAACCAGTAGCCAACATCAAATTAAATGGTGAGAAACTTGAAGCAATTCCACTAAAATCAGCAACTAGACAAGGCTGACCATTCTCTCCCTATCCAAGTCTCTGAAGAAAGAAATGGAAGAAGACCTCAGAAGCTGGAAAGATCTCCCATGCTCGAGGATTGGCAGGATTGGTAAAAATGCCCATCTTGCCAAAAACAATGTACAGATTCAATGCAATCCCCATCAAAATTCCAACTCAATTCTTCATAGAGTTAGAAAGAGCAATTCTCAAATTCATCTGGAATAACAAAAATCCCAGGATACTAAAACTATTCTCAACAATAAAAGAACTTCTGGGGAAATCAATATACAAGACCTCAGGCAGTACTACAGTGAAATAGTGATAAAAACTGCATGGTACTGGTAGAGTGACAGGCAGGTAGATCAATGGAATGGAACTGAAGACCCAGAAATGAACCCACACACCTATGGTCACTTGATCGTTGACAAAGAAGCTAAAACCACCCAGTAGAAAAAAGACAGCATTTTCTACAAATGGTGCTGGTTCAAATGGAGGTCAGTATGTAGAAGACTGCAAATTGATCCATTCTTATCTCCCTGTACAAAGATCAAGTACAACTAGATCAAGGACCTCCACATAAAACCAGATATGTTGAATGTAATAGAAGAAAAAGTGAGGAAAAGCCTCAAGCACATGGGCACAGGGGAAAATTTCCTGAACAGAACACCAATGGCTTATGCTCTAAGATTAAGAATCAACAAATGGGACCTCATAAAACTGCAAAGCTTCTGTAAGGCAAAGGATACTGTCAATATGACAAAATGGCAACCAATAGATTGGGAAATGATCTTTTCCAAACCTACATCCAATAGAGGGCTAATATCCAATATATACAGACATCTCAAGAAGTTAGACTCCAGAGAAACAAATAACTCTATTAAAAAATTGGGAATAGAGCTAAACAGAGAATTCTCAACTGAGGAAACTCTAAAGGCCAAGAAGCTCCTAAAGAAATGTTCAACATCCATAGTCATTGGGGAAATGCAAATCAAAATGACCCTGAGATTTCACCTCACACCAGTCAGAATGGCTAAGATCAACAACCCAGCAGACAGCAGATGCTGGTGAGGATGTGGAGAAAGAGGAACACTCCTTCATTGCTGGTGGGATGGCAAGCTGGTAAAACCACTCTGGAAATCAGTTCGGCAGTTCCTCAGAAAATTGGACATAGTACTACCTGAGGACCCAACTTACACTACTCCTGGGCATATACCCAGAAGATGCTCCAACAGGTAATAAGGACACATGCTCCACTATGTTCATAGCAGCCTCATTTATAATAGCCAGAAGTTGGAAAGAACTCAGATGTCCCTCAACAGAGGAATGGATACACAATGGAGTATACACAGAGGTATATATACACAATGGAGTACTACTCAGCTATTCAAAACAATGAATTCATGAAATTCTTAGACAACTGCATGGAACTAGAAAATATCATTCTGAGTGAGGTAACCCAATCACAAAAGAACACACATGATATATACTCACTGATAAGTGGATATTAGCCCAAAGGCTCGGAATACCCAAGATACAATTCACAGACCACATGAAGCTCAAGAAGAAGGAAGACCAATGTGTGGATACTTCAGTCCTTCTTAGAAGGGGGATCAAAATACCCATGGGAGGAGATTCAGAGACAAAATGTGGAGCAGAGACTGAAGGAAAGGCCATTTAGAGACTGCCCCACCTGGGGATCAACCCATATACAGTTACCAAACCCAGACACTATTGTGGATACCAACAAGTGCTAGCTGACTTGAGCCTAATATAACTGTCTCCTGAGAGGCTCTGCTTGTGCCTGACAAATACAGGCTTCGTGAATTTCACAGGCAAATGGATGGATCTAGAAAATACCATCCTGAAGGAGGTAACTCATTTCAGAAAAGACCACATATTGTATGTATTCACTGATAAGTAGATATTAGTCAAAGAGGGTTGAATACCCATGATACAACTCACAGACTACATGAAACTCAAGAGGAAGGAAGACCAACGAGTGGATGCTTCAGTCCTACTTAGAAGGGGGAACAAAATAATCAAGGAAAGTACAGGGTGGGAGGGACTTGGGAGGAAGAGAAGAGGAGAAGGGTAAAAAGGGGAAGAATTAGGTATGGAAGGAGATGGAGGAGATGTACAGAGGGTTAGGAAATTGAACAGAGGTGTGTAGCAATGGCAGATGGGGAACTGGAGATAATAACCAGAAAGTCCCAGATGCCAGGAAAGCAAGAGCCTATCAGGACCCCACAGTGATGATATTAGCTGAAATACCCTACAAAGGGGAGGTAGAACTTGTCAAGACCATATTCAGAGGTTAGGTATGCCCACCAGTTGAGGGATGGGGCTACCCACCCATGTCCAAATTTGTAAACTAGAATTCCTCCTGTCTAAAGGAAATATAGGGACAAAGAGCGGAGCAGAGACTAAAGGAAAGGCCATCCAGAGACTGCCCCACCTGGGGATCCATTCCATATGCAGACACCAAACCCAGACACTATTGCTAATGCCAAGAAGCGCTTGCTGACAGGAGCCTGATACAGCAGTCTTCTGAGAGACTCTGCCAGATCCTGACCAATACAGATGAGAATGCTTGCAGCCAACCATCGGACTGAGCACAGGGACCCCAATGGAGGAGTTAGGTAAAGAACTGAAGTAGCTCAAGGAGCCTTATCTGGCATCCATGAGAGGGAGCCCCTTGGTCCTGTGAAGGATCAATGCCCCAGTGTACAGGAATGTGAGGGCAATGAGGTGGGAGTGGGTAGGTGGGTGGGGAAGCACCATCATAGAAACAGGATAAGGGGGGATCGGATAGGGGGTTTGCAGAGGGGAAACCCGGAAAGGGGATAACATTTGAAATGTAAATAAATAAAATATCCTATTTCAAAAAAAATATTTCAAGGAGGAAGTGTTCATTTTGGCTTATGGGCTTGGAGGGAGTTCTGTCCACCATGGTGAGGGGAAGGCATGATAGCAAAGAAAGCCTGTAGATTGCAGATTCTGCTTACATAAGTGGACAGACGATGGTCTAGAACCAGGCTTGGGTGTAACCTTTAAAGATCTACCCTTGGTGACCTTTCTCTTCTGCCAGGTAGAGCACATTTTTTTGTTTTTGTTTTGTTTATGTGACAGGGTTTCTCTGTGTTGCCCTGGCTGTCTTGGGACTAGCTTTGTAGATCTGACTTCAAACTCAGAGATCTACCTGCCTCTGTTACCCAAGAGACACACAGACTTTAAAACAGTTCTGTAAGCTTCGGACCCAGTGTTCAAAATATGAGCCTTTGGAGGTCATTTCAGAGTCAAACATAATCACAGTCTTGAGTGGAAACGATTATACTTTCGTTGTCGTTGGCATCTCAGTGTCTAAGCTATCTCTATCAAACTTCAACCTAGTCTGCCTAGAGGTCTGCGGACTCCCTGACTTGCAGTGGCAGAGCTGTGGGTCTTTGCTGCTAGCTCCAAACTCAATACACCATCTCTTTCCCCAGGTAAGGGGCACAGAAGGCTCTGCAGGTGCTATGAGTGAAGAGATGAGGACAGCACAGACAGGAGCACTAGGTGCTCGCCATTGTTCCTCCACGGAAACCGTTGTTATCAAGAAAATGGTTCTGATTAGATGTCTTTTTCAGGTCTTTCCATTAGCACCTTAGGATGGTCCCTCCTTATCCATTTACCATTTCCTCTAGTTTTGCATTAGTCTCTGTGAAGGGAATTATCTGACCTCATGCTGCTTTTTGCTGGAAGCTGTCTTCCTGATGGTTCTGGGAAATCCGGCAGATGAATTTAAGGTTCTCATATACGAGCATTTCTATTTTTTAAACAGAAAAATTAAGTTTTTTTTCTTGAAGCATTGCCAGTGTTCTAGAGTTGTTTTATTACACATCTACAAAGAAAACAAAAGCCCACATCTTCATTTCCTCTCTGGCTTGTGGGATAATCCTCATGTGTGCATCTTTCTGTCCCAGATGTCTTCAGCATCTGCAGCTTTTTCAAGTGTCTGTTGATTGTGAAATGTGGCTGGGCAGATGAAGTTAATCCCTCAGAGGTACTGATGTAGCCACTTCTGATGGCAAGATATTTTAGCATTTTCTTTTAAAAAACCATTTGTGGAAATTGAGATGGAATATAACTTTCTGTATACAAATTTTTATCTACCATTTACCTCCTCTCATTATGTGTTTTCCACAAGTTGGTAATTTTTTCTATTTTTTTTTACCCTTGTCCAGATAGCAGAGTTGTGTTATTATTATTGAGTGCAAGCTAGCTTCATTCCTTTACTGCAAAACCAGAAGGAATAAATGAGAATGTTAGGGAACTGGGAATATGGCTCAATCAGTAAAATGCCTGTTGTACAAACACAAGGATCTAAGTTGAGATCCCCAGTACCCATTTCAAGCCTATTAAAAAAGTCTGGAGTGGTTGCGTTCATCTTAAATCCAAGCACCATGCAGCAGAGCTCATTGGCCACCAGCCCTACCTGAACCAATGAGCTCTAGAATAAATGAAGAACACATCTCAAAAAATAAGTCAAGATGATCAAGGGAGAACTCCAGATCTCAGCCTCTGACATCAACATGCACTCCAAATACACATACCAACACAAAGACATTCCCGTTTCACACACATGAAACACAGACACACAAACCAGAATGCTATGCTATAATCCTCTAATTTTCTCTTACAAATACTTGCATGTTTAATAGGCATATTTTTTTCCACAGGGGGCAGCAAGATAGCTATTGAGTAACTCCCGTGCTTTCTGCGCTTGTTCCTCACAAGAATCTTAAGAGAACAAACAATGTGAGAAATGCAAATAAATCCTTTGACCTCGATTTCTCAGTCTTATAAACCAAGGCACAATGATAATTGTTAAATGATACAAGCACTCTTGTCCTGCTATTGATATTATGCGAAATGTTTAATAAAATATCCATACATTTGAGATACATTAGTTTATCAGTTTCATACCAGGTAGTTTCAATGAGACTAGCCCTTAGAGAGCCATATGTTTGAATACTTGGTTCTCAGTTGGTGGAACTGTTTTAGCTTAGACAGACTAGAAGAGGGCATCAGATCCCGTTACAGATGGTTGTGAGCCTCCATGTGGTTGCTGGGAATTGAACTAAGGACCACTGGAAGAGCAGTCAGTGCTCTTAACCTCTGAGCCATCTCTCCAGTCTGGTGGAACTGTTTTAGAAAGATCGGGAAATATGGTCTTGTTGGTTGGAGGTGTGTTGTTGGGAGTGGGCTTTGCAGTTTCAAAATCATCATGCCATTCCCAGTGTGCTCTCTGCTTCCTATTTGTGGGTCTAATGTGAGTTGTCATCTACTGCTCCTGAACCATTCCTGACTTCCTGCTGTCATGCTTCATGCCATGAAGGTGATAGACTGTTATCTACCCATATGGAACTATAAGCACCAAACCCTTCCTTCTATAAGTTGCCTTGCTCATGATGCTTTATTACAGCAGTGGAAAAGTAACTAACACAGAACCCAAGTGTAGGGGGATGATAGATCTTCAGCCTCCTTTGAGATAGTGCCTTTGTTATATTGTAATATATTAACATAATTAGCTACCCTGAGATAAAGTTTGTAATAGAACTTAATACCATTCAAATCCCAGATCCAACATAGATATATTAATGAGGCTGAAAGTGCCTACCTCTGCCTGCTCAAGAGACTTATTAGACTATTATTAGCTCTATATCTTGGTAATTATTTCAACTAAAACTAAAGGGAACAGCTCAAGATAGAGCACTGGTCAGTTTCCTGTTTCCAAGTTTCTGGAATACACAACTGAATTATCATGATGTCACAGTTAGGGCCAGCTGTCAGCTTGATACACCTTGAGATACTTGAGAAGAGAGAATTCAACTGAAAATATTTCCAGGTCAGATTGGCCTTTGATAAAGTCTATAATCAATTTTCTTAATTTCTAGTTAATAGAGGGTCCAGCCCACTGTGGGTAGTACCATTCCTAGGCAGGCAAACATGGGCTATAGAAGACTTGTGTGTGTTTCTTGGGGATGGTGGAAGCCAGCAAGCAGCATTTCTCCATGGTCTCTACTTTAGTATCAGCCTCCAACGTCCTGCATTGAATTCCTGTATTGGCCTTACCAGATGGCAGACGATAATCTGTAAGATGAAATAAATCACTTTCTCCTCAAGTTGTTTTTGGACAGTGTTTTCTCACAGCAACAGAAAAGCTAAGCAGGATAGAAATTGGTACCAGAGAACAGGATCCTGCTGTGATAGAACTTGGCATGATGTTTGGGGGAAGAATTCTAGAGCTTTGGGCTGGAAAACCATTGGGTATTCATAGCTTAAGGCCGTTCTGTGGGAACTTGGAGGATAGGAATGAAGTCCTGATTTGTGAAATTTTAGAGGGAAATTTGAGATTCCCATCAAGGCTCTTTGTTTGACATATTTTGAACTAACAATCTTTGAAAGTGAAACCTTCTGGGCTTTACTTGAACAAAGGATGCTAGTCAGCTGTGGTTCAAAGTTCAGCTGTGGTTAGTAAGACCAACATCATTGAGATGCAATCTTCTGAGAAGTATTTCTTTAAAGTCAACACACAGAAATTGTGGTCCAGAGGGGACCAAGGTTAGATCATATGCTGAGCCTAATCTTTGTAATATATGATATTTCCTGTTAGAACCCATCTAGGAAAGGCTAAATCAAGAAAGTGAGTTTTTTGGAGATGGCCCACTGGTTTGCATGGCTGTGATGGGTGTGCTTTGAGAAGCAGGGTTCTCAGAGACTTCATCCCAGGATTGCTTCTTGCTGCTGATGTGCCTTTCCTACCACTATCAGATAGTCTAATGATTCCTGGGCATCAGCCCACTCTATTGGGCAGATCTCTTGCAGAATCAATATAAAGATGTACTTTCATGTAGACATGCTGTGTGGATGAATTGATGATTTTATAGAACTCCTAAATTGATACAAGTAATTGCAAAACCCCTATAGAATAAAAGATGCAAATAGAGTTCTGTAAACCTACATGTGTCATGGGTTAATTGCACTGGGAAAAGAAAACAGGCTTGGAACAAATTTACAATCTAGGAAAACATTTCTTCTAGGTTGGGAATTAGGACATTGTCTGGTAACTAACTAAAGGTCATAAACTGGCAATGAACAATTTATTGTAAGTACAAGGACAGAAAAATAAATGATGGATTAGTTTATCTACACAAGACTTCTAAGTAATAAGACAAAAGGCAGATGATTTGTCTCTTGACAAAACTGTGTTAACTTATGACATAGAAAGTGTTGGCAAGAGGTTGAAAGGACAAAGGACAAAGTTAGCTTCAGATGTCAACCTGATGAAACCCTGAAGTCACCTAGGAAGAGGAAACCTCAACTGAAGGATTATTCAGATCAGATTGTTCTGCATCCATGTCTGTGAGGAATTTTCTCAATTGTTAATTCATCGTTGAGGGCTCAGCCTACAGTGGGAAGTAGACACATAGGCCTGGGTTGCTTAGGAAAGCAAGGGGAGCAGGACATGAGGAGCAAACCAAAATGTGTCATTCCTCTGTGGTCTTTGTTTCAGTTCCTGCCTTCAGGTTCCTGCCTTGGCTCCCTTCTATTAAAGTCTGCAACTGTAAGGTGAAATAATCCCCTTTTTCCTCAACTGGCCTTGGTCAGTATTCTACTATAGCGACAGAAAATCAAACTAGGACACATGGTTTAATAGAAATAAAACCCACCAGCATTGTCTTTAATGTCTTGGCTGTTAGAAATAGCTTTATAAAACTTTTGGTAGAGAACAATGCTGTCTTTGTTTTATACTGGGTTTCAATATTTGTGCTAAGTTGTTTCCCTTCACTAATCTCAGAAGCTCTGATAGCTAACTGAACTCCTCAACTTCCTTCAATTACAATGTCTGATCTTTCACCTTCTGGAGTTCCATCAAGTTTGTTATAATTCAAGTGGTGGAAGATCTACCTCACCCTCCATTTTCACCTCTGACATCATCTGTCTTCCCCATAGACCCCATCTTTCCCTTCCTTTACTTTCTTTGTCAACATTCTGCCTTTCTGGACTTTCTTAAGAGATCTGGGATCCAGGCTCTTGGACTTTCTGGACCACAGACCACATTCCATTCTAAATTCCTGTGTTTGAAGCATCAGACAGGCAACACAATGCTTCAGAAATCTGTGTCCACCCATGTAGCAACCCCCACGTGTGTATTGCTGTTTAAAAGTCCTTATCAGGTAAGTAAAGGAAGTGGTCATTCATAAAGGAACACATGGAGTTTATATCAAGTAGAGACAAAATGTCATTGCCAGACAGCTGCAACTAAGTGCTCAACAGCTGTGGTTTGGGTTTTACAAAAAAACAAAACAAAAACCAAAACAGAGCCCCAGTAAAATCTGATAGTGGATGACCAAAAAATGTGGCTGTGTCCATTACACAGAGTCAGATGGCCTGTGGTTCAGAATGGTATGGATCTGAAGACAAGTCACTCCAGGCATCTCTTTGCTTTCCCCTTCCTTATCCTCTTTTTAGGCTTTCTAGATGATTTCCATTTAAATGATTACCTTGTGGGTTACTGGTCTCCACCTCCTTCAAATCACAATAGAATTAAACTACTTGCTGTATTTGATCTGTCTACCTAGTTATTGACTTGCTGCCATTCCATTTGATGCTGACTTTGCCAGTTTCTTTTGAACCCCAGAAACCCACAGACTGTGACTAGAAGGGCCAGTTAGTCACCACTGAAGAAATGTTTACAGACTCTTGGTTAAGCAGGTCACTTTTGGCCATGTGCCTTGTATTGAAGTAAGAACAATTTATCTTTGTTAAACCTCCAGTTGCTTTCCAGTATTTCTTCTTTTCTCTCACCCATAGCCATTCAATGTTTCCTTCAAATTCAAGAATAAATGCCTTTCAGCTCATATTCACTAGGCAGACTAATGCCAAAATGAATCTCCTTATCTTTAAACATTAAAAGGTTTTATATTTATTTGTGTGTGTGTATTTGTGCATATGAAGGGCAGCAAAGTATGTCTGATCCCCTAGAGCTAGAATTAGAGTCACCCAAAGTGCGTACTAGGAACTGAACTGGAGTCCTCAGGAAAAATGACCAAACCATCTCTTCAGCTCCTCCTTAAAATGTTGTCATGAGTAGTATTTCACTGTGTAAATATACCACATCTTCTGAATCCATTCCTCCGTTGAGGGACATCTGGGTTCTTTCCAGCTTCTGGCTATTATAAATAAGGCTGCTATGAACATAGTGGAGCATGTGTCCTTATTGCATGCAGGGAAAGCCTTTGGGTATATGCCCAGGAGTGGTATAGCCGGATCCTCCGGGAGTATCATGCCCAGCTTTCTGAGGAACCGCAAGACTGCTTTCCAGAGTGGTTGTACCAGCTTGCAATTCCACCAGCAGTGGAGGAGTGTTCCTCTTTCTCCACATCCTCGCCAACAACTGCTGTCTCCTGTGTTTTTGATCTTAGCCATCCTGACTGGTGTGAGATGGAATCTCAGGGTTGTTTTGATTTGCATTTCCCTAATGACTAAGGATGATGAACATCTCTTTAGGTGCTTCTCAGCCATTAGATATTCTTCAGGTGAGAACTCTTTGTTTAGCTCTGTAACCCATTTTTTAATAGGGTTACTTGCCTCTCTGGAGTTTAACTTCTTGAGTTCTTTGTATATATTGGATATTAGCCCTCTGTCAGATGTAGGGTTGGTAAAGATCATTTCCCATTTAGTTGGTTGCCGCTTTGTCTTTTTGACAGTGTCTTTTGCCTTGCAAAAACTTTGTAATTTAATGTAATTTAATGAGGTCCCATTTGTCATGTGGTCCTATATACCCATGTTGTATATTTACACAATGGAATACTACTCTGCAATTAAAAACAATGAATTCACGAAATTCCTAGGCAAATGGTCAGAACTTGGAAATATCATCCTTAGTGAGGTAACCCAATCACAGAAGAACACACATGGTATGCAGTCACTGATAAGGGGATATTAACCCAGAATCTCGGAATACCCAAGACACAATTCGCATATCAATAGATTTCCAAGAAGATGGAAGGAGAGACCCCTGGTCCTGGAAAGACTGGATGTAGGGGAATGCCAAAACAGAGAAGCGAGAGGGGGTTGAATGGGGAAAAGAGGGAGGGAAGGGGGCTTATGGGACTTTTGGGGAGGGAGGAAACGGGAAAGGGGAAATGATTTTGAATGTAAATAAAAAAAAATTTAGAAAATAAAAATAAAAAAAAATGTCATGAACACTTCTGTTGATGCATGCAGCATGACATTGGATAATATGCTATTTTGTTATCTTTTTGCTTTGTAACACATATGTATGAATTCATTTCTCATTAAATTTGGAGCTCATTGGGAAGAGTCTGGGTTTTCCACACCTGCTGTCTTCCAAACCAACTAATTAGCATGGGTTTGAGGTTGCTTGAGGTGATGAGAAGAATGATTGTCAGTAGGACCCTGGGAAGGTTCTGTAGCAACTGTATGATTTTGATTAATCTACTGATTCCTGAATATTGATTTATAGAAATAGAGAAGGAGATGAGTCTAGTGCCCAAGATTCTACTGTAACAACATAGTATGTTAAGGCTAGGTAGGATTGGCCACTCTACTCTAATCATATATTTAGAAATCCACCAGCCTGACCTTATATTTCTTGGGATTTCAAATTACTACATCTTTCTAGATAATGAGAAAAGTCAGTTAGGTATGCAAACTTAGTCTCAGAAAAATAATATATCTTCTTCATTAATTATCTGGATTATGGTGATACACAAGAATGGGGATAGAAGGGTTTTGTAGGCATATATTTTTCACAACCTACTTTAATAAGGATTCAACCTCCCCTCTAGCCTACCACCCTCCAGAGGTAATGGAAAAGAAAGGTTATTAGGATACGGGGAAGTGGACCTGTTCAGAATAGTTCTTGGGGGGGGGGTGTGATTCCTGTTATTGTTGTTCTTAGTCCAGTTCACTAGCAAACACCAAACATGAATCCACAGTTGCAGTTCAGTCCACTCAGCAGAAACCACACACAAATAGGCAAGGGCAGTTCAATCCAGAAGAAACCATGAGGCTCACTAACCAGCCTGAGTCTGCAGAAGTGGCAAGAGGCTAGAGGAGTGTCATAAGAAGTTCTTTGGTGAGCTTTTCTCTATGAAGTCACTACAAGTGAAGCTCAGCAATATAATGTAAAGCGAACCAATACATTTGTGTTGTCAGTGAAGATGAACGAGGTGGAGCAAAGTGAACCAATGCTGCAGCTCCCATAGTCTGTGTGGTCATATTTACATTCTTTCTAAACATCACATGTCCTTTCACATGTCTGCTATAGCAAAGCATCCTTTTACCTGTGTCTGCTTCAGCAAAACATTCTTTCACATGTTTGCTTTAGCAAAACAGCCTTTCACCTTTCTGCCCCAGTTAAACATCATTATAACCTAAGTCTCCATAAGTAACCAGGAAATTTACACTTTAGGGTTTGTTTTAATTATACTTAGCAGACAATATCCCAAACATAAGTCCCTCACAAGCTCATGATAGCAAATATGCTTGCTTCTTTTAGCAAATATTTTAAAATGATTTTTAAAGAAATTCTTAAATATGAGGCTCTAAGGAAAGAAAGGGGAAAAAAGACATGAAGAACAGACATGAAATGGAAAAATTATCCAGATGTAGTTCTTTAATCTCAGAACTAGTGATGCAGGGACAAGTAGATTCTGTGAGTTTGGGCCAGGTCATAGTTAGACTCTCTCTCTCTCTCTCTCTCTCTCTCTCTCTCTCTCTCTCTCTCTCTCTCTCTCTCTCTCTCTCTCCCCTCTCTCCCTTCCCTCCCTCCCTCTCTACCCCTTCCTCCATTTCTCTCTCCCCTCCTTCCCTCTATTTTCCTCCATCCCTCTCTTTCTCTTCTCATGATGTGTATATGTATGCATGTGATTTTACTTTTTCATCTGCTTGGTCATGTGATTCAAAATTGTATTCATGATCTTTCTGAAGACATATACCAAATGCATATGGAAGATCAGTTGTAACTTAGGGGTCTCTAATGCCCAGATTTTATGTTACAATAAAAATACAGCACAACCAACTTCTAAAAGCAAATTTCAGTTTTCCAGATTGTGTCTATACCAGGTGGTCAGTGGATAACTTAACTATGTGGATACTAGGTGCTATGACTAATAGCACTTCAATATTTTTAGCTATAACTGACCCTTCAGAGCAGCAGGTATCCTGAGAGCAAATGTATGAATTTCACATTCTAGATTAGGAAAGCATACTTAAATGTTTTGTGAAGTGAAAATTTCTAGTTTCTTTGGAGACTTGGTTGTGCCATGTGATGTTTTTCTGGAAGCTGTCTTATGAGAGGATGTTTTGCTGAAGCAGACATGTAAGAGGGCATATGATGTTTTGTGGGAGTAGACACTTAAGAGGGTGCACATTTAGAAAGACTATAACCCCAGTGTCTCAGACAATGAGAGGATGCTCTTGCATTGGTTTACCTTGCAACACTTTGCTGGTGTCTTTGTTTGCCATGCTGTGCCTTCATAGAGAAAAAGGCATCAAAGAACTTGGTATTCAAGCTGCTTCTTCTCACTTCCATTGTTGGCAGTGGGAGAGCAGCCTCTGGCAAGGTTTTCTTTCTTGTTGGTTATCTTTGAGGCAGTGGAGGGGGAAGAGTGTTGGCAGAGGGTAAGACTTTTGTCTTATGAGATATGGGGTAAGACTATTGTTTTACGAGATATTTAGGATTGCTGTATAATAATTAAAATTTTACTTATCTAAGTCTAAGTTACTATGCTACTGTAGCTGACCTGCCTTCTGTGTTTCTCTGAGTTCAGAAACTGTAGTCTCTGGCATTTAGCACCTCATCCTAAAACAGCAGGAAATTAAGTAAAGGATTAATTGCTAGAGACTTTTCCCTTTTGCCAAGATGCCTCTTGCTTGTCAGGTTAGGGGGAAATTTGGAACAATAAACTTCTATTGAACCAGGAGAAGAAAATAATGCTAGCAGAAGGAAAAACTTTTACATAAGCAAATATGCATTAACTCACGTAAGTTCATTGTAGAGAGCCATTGTAATGCCATATAGCCTTTAGGCATAATTCAGCTGCCTGCATTTCACCTACACAGAGCTGAGGAATTCCAGCCACCCCTCCCCCACCTGACAGAGCTGACAGAGCTCCGGGTGACAAGCCTTTGTCTTCAAAGGAGCTGCAGCTTCCTGCGAAAGGGGGTCAGTCACCATCTCCCGCAGTGTAGCAGACTCTGTGAAAGTAACATCTTCCTGAGAACTGCTATGGCAACATCTCTCAGCCTAGCAGAGACATGCTGAGAATACTCGCAGCTTTGGGAGGGAGGATCACGCCCCCAAAGCTTATATCTCCTGTTTCTCCTAAGTAAAGTTGGACTTTGAACAGCTGTGTTGTCTTGGTCCCTGTTTCTTTCGTCGTCCTCACCACCCATCCCTAAGTATCTTTCACAGGTCACCGGTTCGCATGTAGCTGCAGGCGGCTATGGTTCATATACAGATCCACGATTCATGCATTTTTATTTATACATTTCCATTCAAACCAGTTGGGCCTAGCTTGCATGCATTCTCACAATTATATACTTACACACATGCATACATCCTCACAATTACATACATAACATACACACACACACACACACACACACACATACACACACACACATGTACTTAAATATTCATATGGAGAAAAAGACCAAGGACCAGTGTAAAAAGAATTCACTCATTCTGAATGAAAAATGAACTCCAATCTTTATTGCATAGAGAACGAAAAAGCTTCTACCCTTTCAATGCTAAATGAATTAAACCCAAGTTTGTAAGAAGAAAGTTTTATTCCTTTTAGTAAGACCAAACCTGCCTTATTATTAAGAAAAGACCTGTTCTGTCCCATGCTAAGGAGAAGCCTGTCTGCTCCTTCTGCTGTCTCTGAAGCTTCTTCTTTTTTTCCTCTTTCCCTCTGCATTCTGCACATTGCTCTCCTAGTTTTTAATGTTACCTATAGTTTCTAAGTTATTCCACTCTGCATTCTTCTTCTAATTTTGCTCTCTCCTCCTGCTCTGATATCACAATAATGCTCTTACTCTCCATGCCTTTTCTCCCAATGCTATGCATTTACTTCTAAATTCTTTTTGACATGAGATCTCTCCAAAAAGTTCTCTTATGTCCTGACTAAAAAAATTATCCTCAGTTCTGTTCTAAAAAGTTCTGTTCAGATCTGTCTAAAAAGTTCTCCTCAGCTCAGTTCTGTCTCTTTTCTTTGTCCTCAGCACTTATACATCTTTTAGAATATATAATCACATGGTGAAAAGTTCATCACAAGTTTACACAAAAATTCAAATCATAAATTGAAATAGAAGTTTACAACAGAGAATGTTTACATGCATATCCATCAGGAGTAATTATCGAGCTAAATATGCATCACTGGTCACAGATCCACAGGTTCATTGAGAGTTAAAAACAATAACTAGTTATTAGTGAAGTATTGTATAGATAAACTCAGCCAATATTTTATCTTCTGTCCTAGGACTTATAATAAATCATTACTTTCCTTTTTAATAACCTTTGGTTAATGGTTTTACAACCTCTTGGATTATGCTCTGAGTAGTAGAAAGTCTGCCTACTATCAGAAGCAATTAACTGGTGACACATGAGAGACTGGCAGAGTTCTCATTGCAGTTATTGCTATTAGAAAAAGACCTAATAGCAGTCCCATTGTAAAAGAGCTTAATAATCACTGATATAATTTTAGGAATTCTTATAGGCTCTTCATTAAGAATTAAGAAGTCATCTATTTGTCTATATATTATCACCACAAGACAGATCTGCAGAGATCTGCTCAAAAGGGTGGGCTAATACCTAGTGATTGTTATATATGTTTAGTAACAACAGGAAAAGCATATTAATATCTTTCTAAAATGATTTTCTCATAGGTCTTGCCTACTTGAGTTTTATCATAGATTTTAATCTAAGGCAGTCATTTCAGGAAGATCGCCTGCTAGTTATTAGCTTGTTCTATGATGGCTCCTGAAATTCTGTGAACTCATTCTGATTCGGTGGAGCCTTGTGGTTTCTTCTGGATTGAACCGCTGCTACTGATTTGTATTTGGTGTTTGAGATTGGACTGGATTGCCACTACTGATTCATGTTTGGAACTGCCCCCAAAGAACTACTTCTAAATAGGTCCACATACCTCATTTCCTACTAACATTTCTTGTTACCTACCTTTGGTTGGTGGGCTAGATGATAGGTTGAAGCATTTAAGAACCCTTATTAAAATACATTTTGAAAAATTTAAGCCTACAACTTTGATACAAAAAATTATCTAAAATATTTTAACTAAATATATCATACTCAGAGATGGAAACAATTGTATAAATGTAACTTTTTATTCAACATTCTACAGAACTATGGTATCAAGTGCCATAAAGGGATGTGGAGAAGGCTAAGTAAGCTTCCCTGTGGTCCAGCCTCTACCCAACACTCACCCCTTTTCTCCAATCCCTGAAAAACATCATAATGTTTATAATATATGTCATTGATCTTATATAAAATATTTCATTGATCTTATATAAAAATAGATGTCTTTAAGAAACAACACAGTCTTATGAAGGAACAGGAAATATTTTTGACTTAAGCCTCTTCCTGTGGGAGGAGCTTCCACTTTATGGAGGAATCTAGTTCTTCCTCAAAGCCATCTAGCTCCTGCTCCTTGGAGAGCTCTAGGAAGACCTGGGAAGGATGGTTGAGAAAGAGAGATGTCACATGTAGCTGCAAGTGAATCAGAGTAGCAAATTATGTGTTTGCATTTTGTGGGTAGTAAAGTCATTACCACGAACCCACCTGCTCCAGGGTAGACTGAGAGAGGCTGTACTCTTCCAGGTCAAAGGTCTGCTTAACTGTATAAGGAGAAATGCTTTTAGGAGCAATTATATTTTCTTATATAGGTAGTCTCATAAGTCAACAGCAGGCACACATAATTAAAATGTTAATTATGTTATGACAATTCCACCCAGTTAAAATACATCAACACATTTACTCTGACTAGGGGAACATTGCTTGTACTAGGCTTACATGTTGGGTGCTTTCTGAATTCTGGATTTAAGGGAGACATGGGAATGAGAAATGTTCTTTTCTTGTGCATGAGCCACTGGTTTTGCACAGCCACACAGGAAGATGCAGATGAAAGATGCTTGAATCTGGCTGCTTTGGAATATTCTAGAGAAGGATGTCTGAGGTTTGCTAGGGAAAGAATAGCTTCCTGCATTCTTTCTAAAAGACACTGAGGAGTCCCATGATTGACCTTGGAAACTTCCTCATCAATCAGAATAGAATGTGAAGGGCATGGAGTAGAATTGGAACCACACCATAACTAGAAACAGAGTTTTTTTTTCCAGTAAATTACACAATCTCTTGGTTCACAATGTAATCAAATATCTTTTGACAGTTTCTCTCCCCTTTCTTTGTTCCCTTCCCCCCTTCCCATTTCCATTTCCCCCACCATACTCAGTCCTTATCTCCTTGATGTTGTGCTTCTAAAATCCAGTTTAAGATTTAAGTTTTGAACTTAATGTATTGTGAAACATTTCATTTCTGTCATGAGCATAGATTATGGTATGATTTAGAATAATTTTCTCATCAGGGTCTTAGTTTCTGAGACACGGCTCTTACCCTTCTCTAACTTGAAGAAAGCTTGGGATAAAGGTTGCACATCTTTCACCGGTAATTTGTAAACCATCAGAGGAGAGTACCTGGGATCAGAGGGAGGACACATCAGCTAAGGCACATGTAAACTAACAACAACATCACTGCCCAACTGTTATTATTTTTTAATCAAGACTAAAAATTGTTAACAACAGATCTACTCTCTTATTCTTTTTGTGTGTTCATGTTATGTGTGTATATGTGTTTGTGTGTACGTGGATGCACACATATATGTTAATGTGTATACATGCATGTGCATGCACACTTGGAAGCATGCACACTTAGGCATCTTTCCTAAGACATTATCCACTGTTTTGCTTTGGTTTTCAGAGTCTGGACTGCAGTCTGCCAAGCAGACTGGGCTGGTGGACCAGTGAACCCAGGGATTTTCCTTTTCATGCTTCTCTCCCAACATCCTCAGAGCTAGGATTACAAATAGGCATCACCATATTCTTAATATTATTTTATTTGAACTATAGTGATTAAACTCAGGGCCTAGTTCTTGTAAGGTGAGTATTTCACTGACTGGCCATCTTCTTAGCCCATTATCAAACCTTTAAGTGCAGGATACAGTCATGGTGGCTCAATGCTGCACTGCTGACATGCAGAGAGTGGTGTTGGCTCTGAGCTCAGTGCTGCACACTGACCTACAGAGAGTGATGGTGCCTCTGTAGTCAGTACTGAAGCTGATCTACAGAGCTCATTCATCTTGTTTAACTGACACTCCTCATTTCCCTCCTCCTATCTGCTGGAAAGCAACATTTCCTTGAGTTTCTAAGGATACCTTGAGTTCCTATTTTAGATATCTTGCAAGTAGAACCATGCAACATTTATCTTGATGTGATTATCTTATTTGCTTAGTGTGAAGTTCTCAAGACTGTGCATTGCAGTTTCTTTCTATTAAAGATTGAACAGCTCCCAGGGATAAGCCATCAACTAAAGAGCACACATGGAGGGACCCATGGCTCCAATCGCATATGTAGCAGAGGATGGTCTTATTGGGCATCAATGGGAGGAGAGGCCCTTGGTCCTGTGAAGGCTCGATGCCAGGGCAGGAAGGCGGGAGTGGGTAGGTGGGTGGGGGAAAACCCTCATAGAAGCTGGGGGAGGGGGAATGGGATAGGGGGTTTCTGTGTGTGTGTGTGTGTGTGTGTGTGTGTGTGTGTGTAACTGGAAAAGGGGATAACAGTTGAAATATAAATAAAGAAAACATCCAATAACAAAAGAGAAAAAAAGAGGCTTAACAGTATTCTAACACACACACTCACACACACCTTTAAAATAGTCTATTGTCTGCTCATCTATATCATGCCCCCATCAGGCTCAGGGAACATCATAAAGAGGAGGCAGAAAGACTGTTAGAGCCAGAGGATGGGGAGGACTGGCTTGAAACAGTGTTCTCAGGAACAACAGGATAGCCATACTTATTATCTCATAGCAGTGGGGGTTGCCTGCACAAGATGTGCACAATGTCAAGGTAGTCGGCAGCCCAGCATGGAGCAGGAAGGGACTTTTGAATCCCACCCTTAACCAATGAGCTATTGACAATTGCTGGCTTCTGGAGGAGAAACAGTTTTCTTTTAAGATGTGGCCCCTGGTAAGTAGATTATGCTCCAGTGGATGGCCTCTCACATGCATTAGTTGATAGACAAATTGGATACAGAAGGCTATTTAAAAAAAAATTAAAAAGAAAACACAAAGTTAATATGGTGTGGTGAGAAGGTGGGGGTCAGATCTTGGGAGTGTTAGTGGGGGTAGGAGTGGAGGGTGAATGTGATCAAAATACATGATCTGAAATTCTTAATGAATTAATAAAATAGCAGTTATTCATCTCTTAGTGGATACTTGGGCTATTTCCATGTTTTCTCTTTTGAAGATACTTGTTCAGTGAATGCAGGGGAACAGACATCTACTTGAGATGTTTATTTCAATTCTTTGGATATATACCAGAAGTAGGGTTTTTTTTGGTTTGGTTGATTTGTTTGTTTGTTTGTTTGTTTTTGTCAATTGATAGTTATGTCCATTAAGCCTCATCAGGTAAGCAATTCTGTATTTCCACCAACAGAGTACACATGTTCTAATTCTCCCATATCCTTGCCAACAGCTGCCTTCATTTTTAAAGGTAATTATCCATACTACCCTTTGTGAGGTGGTCACTCATTGTGGTTTGGATTTATATATTAACCAGATTAGAAGTGACACAGCATTTTTAATATGCTTGTAAGACATTTGTATGTCTCTGAAGAAATGTCCACTCATTTTTAAAATCAAATTATTAGGTTTGCTTTTTATAATTATCAGTTTCTTATCTTTTTTGGACACAAATCTATATCAGATACATAGTTTGACACTCTTTAATAGGCTGCCCTTTTACCTTGTTGATTCTTTCTTTTGCTTTATAGAAGCTTTTCAGTTGATTTAACCTTATGTGTCTGAGTTTTTATGGCTTATGGCTTGGTAGTGTATCCATGAATTTATTCTCAAGACTAATGTCTCATAGGTTTTTTTTGTTTTGTTTTGTTTTTTGATATTTTGTACTTCAAGTTTCAGTTAAGTCCCAATAGGTTTTCAGTTGATTTTTTAATATGGTCCAGGTTTGGACCCAGTTTCTTTCTTTTTCTTTTGTGTTGAAGATTATCTCACCTCTCTATTGTATTTACTTGCCACTTGAGCTTAAGCTAAAATGACCATATAAGCATGGCTTTTTTTTATAAGCTCTCTATTCTCTTCTGTTGGCCTACATGTCTTTCTTCACACAAATGCCATACTATTAAATCCATGGGAGGGTTAGTGGTAGAGTAAGACTCAGAGGATTTTGTACTCTTGGGTCCTTGAGTGGAGGTGAACAGCTAAGTTCAGATACTAATAGATGATAAGCCTGACTTGCCTTTGATCTCATTGTCAAAGCTGAAAACTGGCACTTGGCTTCTTCTTCTTCTTCCAAGCTCTGAAACTATCAATTTCTCAATGTTTTGTATAGGAGTGGAAACCTAGATGACTACTGAATGCCAATCATACTCCTCTTACCCAATCATATTCACCAGAGAAGAATGTAATTTCTGACAAAGAGATAAGGAGTTCATTAACAATTATTGTCAGTAATGGAGATTTAGAAATTTTTTTTTTAGAGAAATATGGACATCACAGAGGCTTAGAGTATATTTCATAATATACTTTCTCACAGCATATGGGGCAACCATTCTCACACACTGCTCATTCTCTATGCCTTCATTATATATTTCTGTTTGACTATGGGGTATACACTGAGTCATGGCACTGTTTAAAAGGCCAGACTCTCACAAAACATTTTTGGAATCACAGTGTGTGGGCATGTGTGTGTCTGTATGTGTCTGTGTGTTTGACAGAACATGACTATGCAGTGATTAGATATTAACTTTGTGTGTCTTTCTCTATTGTTCTCCACCATATTTTTTGAAAAAGGGTCTCTAACTGAACCTGGATCGCACTAGTTCAGCTAGACTAACTGGCCATCAAAAGAACAAGATTTACCTGTCTCCACTCTTGGTGTAGGGATTATAGGGCTGTACAATCACACTGGGCTTTTAATTTGGGTGTAGAGTAACCAAATTTAGATTCTCACGCTTGCACGGCAAACACGTAACGCTGAGTTACCTTCTAGCCCCTCAAACATATTATTTTAATTTAGAATGACAATCTTGACCTTGAAAAGCCAAGGATGGTATATAGCACATAGTAGGGCCACAACATATGGTACATTTACTTTTACATTAGCTCTATCTTCTCTACTTTGCTTTCCATCAAATATCTATCGAGTAATTTTTCTGCCAAGTTTCCTTTTGACTACAAACCAGTATAACTGACAGGGGGAAACCAACATTTGGTATCAGATCAAAACCAAACAGCAGCTTTACCGTTCCTGCCTAGCAGCCTGGGGGAATAGCCTGAGGACCTCCGCATTGAGGGGTTCCACCTGCTCGAGGGTCTTCACCTTCATCTCTAGCAGGTAGTCTTTGCCAAATTTGCTTTTGAGATGTTGGATGGATCCAATACACCTGGGAATCGGAGAAGGATGTGTTCAGAATAGGGAGAGAGAAGTATGTGCGACAGTGTTTGAAACCCTCAGCTTGCTACCGGGTCTGTCTCAGGATCCTTGCTGTTAACTGGGGGGTTTAGAACTTCTAGCCATTGTATTTATTTCCTTGTCTATGGGAAAAACCATCTAGTCACATACTGCAAGAGTGAGTGTGGTCTCAAGACACATACTCACCTCAGCCTTCCGGACACCAGGATGGCCACTCGGTCACACAGAGCCTCGGCCTCTACCATGTAATGGGTGGTCAGCAGGGCGCCCCTGTCTGTATTTTTTATGATGGCCCTGATTGCTTGCCTATATTGTCAAGAATAACATTCACAATTTAGAAAGTAGTGTACTAAAAAAAAAAAAAAGACAGAGAAAGGAAGCATGCATTGAAAAAGAGCACCCACAGAATGAAGCATTTATTATGAGCTTATATGAGGAGGGAAATTCAAAACAGGCATGCACATGGGGACAGAATGATGCAAAACTCAGCAACATTGCACAAGCCAGCAGTAGGACGTCATTGCAGAATAAACGACGGGTTTTACAACTTATTGAGAACCACTGTTCTCATGCCCAGCAGTAGTACCCTTGGTTGTGGTGCAAAAGTTCCTGTACCAACCCAGAGGTACCTGCGCCCCTCTGGCACACACAGTGAGTGGCTTGCAGTCTAATGCTATGTGTGGTTCCTTTCCTCAGAAATGTTTGAGAAATATTATTAGAGAAATGCTAGTTTGCAGATCATCGATTTTACTAAGTATGTTGGTAGTTTGTTTTTTATGAACATACAAAGTTTTAAGATATGCTTTTATAATTCTTTCTGTGTGTTTTGTGTGCCCATGTGCATGTGCCATGTATGTGTAGGTGCACATGGGTGCATGTGTATAGGTAGCAGCTAGAGACCAAGGTTGGGTATCCTGTTCTCTACATTGAGTTTTGAAACAGCAGCTCTCACTGAACCTGGAGCTCACCAGTTGGCCAAGACTAAGCTAGTCAGTGAGCTCCAGCTCTCCTCCTGACTTCAGCTCCACAGTGCTGAGATTACAGCAAGCAAGATTACCCCCTGGATTGTTATGTGGGTGTCAGGAATCTGAACCCTGGTAAAAACAGTTTTGGAGTGAGTGAAACTGTTTTCAAGCTCCCTTCTAGGTGTGGGTTCAACCCCATGGCAGTCTCTCCTCACCATATTTGCTGCTGCCCCTCGGGGTCCATCCCTGTGGACGGCTCATCCAGAAGCACCACAGAAGGGTTCCCCAGGATGCTCAGCACGAAACACAGCTGCAACAAGAGAGACAGTCCATGGGGCATGACCTCAAGTGTGCCTCCCTGAGGTGTGCTCAAAGCCCTTCCCCTGAGCCCTGCCTATACCTTTCTCTTCACTCCCTCTGAGAGCGTCTTCACGGGAGACTTCAGCTGGTCCTGCAGCTTGAGTGCATCTGCCAACCTGAAGAGAGACAGTGGAACATTGCTGTCCTCTCCATGGTGAAGAGAGATGATGGGAGGGTGGGGGCACTGAGCCTTGGCCAAGATGGAGGAGTGGGGGCCATATTCTGGAGCCATTGTGTGTGTGTGTGTGTGTGTTAGTGGGGGAAAGGGTGATGTTGATGGCTGAGGTGAGTCCATTCTCAAACAGTGTCTCATCACAGAATTCAAATAGTTAATCTGTGATCAGTACACTAGATTTTAGTATTTACAGTAAAATTTACCAATATATTCCCCCTTTTCCATGTTTAATGACAAGGAAAAAAAATCTATTTTACATCCCCCAAACTGGAAAACTTATTCCTAATTGTAGATCTGTCCAGCATCTTGAGCTTTTCACCCCAAGTTTTCTGCGACTGCTGTCACCCCACTTTCTCCCTGACTTCTTCCTGTTCTATGTGCACCCCACCCAGGTACCTTGTGATTGAGAATGCAGCGTGACTTCTGCTCAGGCCCCTCACTGCAGCATACACCTCCAGGTGTTCCTTCACAGTGAGGTTGGGCCACAGAGCATTCTCCTGAGGACAGTACCCCAGGAACCTCAGGGTGTCCCCTTCTCCGCTCCCTTTCAGTAGCACCTATAGATAAAAGTTCATTAGAGCCCACATTCTACATAGCCTCAGGGAGTACTTCTGTGACAGCTCTTCCACAAAAGTTCCCTCCCAGACCAAAGGGAATTTTAACCCTTTGCTGTCATCTTACAGTGGAGAGAGCTTGTTAGTAGTAATTAGTTGTGAATGAACATGTGCCCAGTCAGAAACTTAGTCTTCTTTGGTTCCCAGTTCATATCCAATGCTTTCACCACTTCCTAAATGAAGAGTCATAGGAACGATTCTTTACCCTCACACACTCTTCTGTGTTCTTTTGAATACTTCCTCTATGACAGAGGCTGCCCGTAATGCTCGTAGATGAGTAGATAATTTTTCAAATAATATACCACCTACCTGCCCGGCTGTGAGTTTTGTGTCTCCACTTATCATTTTAAGAGATGTACTTTTGCCAGCTCCATTGTGTCCCAGCAATCCTAGAATCTCACCTGAAACACAAGAATTATTTTGAACTTAAATTTATAGTAAAACTAAGCATAAAACATAGTCTGAACTCTCACTGTCTGATGTATTTCATGTGATATGTTTTGTAAAATTGTGCCCCATTCAACTGTCACAACTATCCCAAGAAATCATCACAATTCTTCTTTCATTCTTGGTGATAAAAAGTCTCAAGAATGAGATATTTTCCCAAGATTACATTAATGGAGATTGGAAAGTCATTCTTAGAAACTAAGAGTGTCTAATTCTGTTTCCTGTGATCTTAAGTCTTTGGTAGTAATGTTGGAAATTGAGTTCCTTCAACATAAGCCTTCAGTAGATGCTGCTGCACCCCCCAACTTCCAACAAATTCTCTTAAAAAAATTAGAATGTCAGTAGTGTGAGTTTAAGAGAAAATGTAATGACTTTCATGGGACATATAGTAGTGTTGGTTCCTATGTAGATAGGGCTGGACCCCTATTCTTGGAGTGAATGAATGTACTTTAAAGTGAAATGTGCAAAGGAATAGCCAGGCTACCCTGGAGAGGAGTCCACACATGAGTGAGCAGATAGTGTGTGAAGGATTTTCCTCAAGAACCAAGAAATAGTTCAATAGTTTCAATATTTGAGCCAACTTTTGAAAACTACACGTCTAACCTTTCCTGACACAGAATGAGACATTCCTGGTGGCTATCTTAGTCTTCTTCTTGGAAAGACAATGTTTCCACTTCCCTGCATACTCTTTGCGTAGGCAGCTGGCAACAATGACTGGCTTCTGTAAATGAGAAGAATGTCATGTCAGGCTGTTCTCTCCACTGACTTTGAATAAGCTGTATCTCCTACATTGCCCTAACTCTGCTCCAAAGAGATCCTAGTAGGCACTATCATAACCTACTACTTTTCTATCTTAACCCTAGTCTTTGGAAAGTATTCAATGAGCTTCTCCTACAAAGACATCTACCAAGAACCACATAGTTTTAGAGAACATGCCTGACTCCCCAAACATGCAAAAGACATGAAAAGCACCAGACTGTGTGCCTTATACTGAATACTGTATGTTCTCACTAGAAACAGTGACATTTGTCACTACATGCTCAGTTTCTCCAAGTCCTTCATGAATTTAGTGATTTCACTTGTATTCTATTTTTAGCTTATACTAAGGAATTGGAAACATTGACTTTCGATCTGCTCATTTCAGTGTAAAAATGATGACCACATTCTTAAAACAGTGGTTCTCTTTTGTTAGGATGAAGGAAACTAAGCATCCTCAGAGAATAAGTCTGGTAGACCAGTTGCTTTAATGAGCACACATTTGCATTGTTTGGTAAGCTAGCTACTTTGTGTGCTTACTTCATCAAAACTGGTGGATACCAAGGCATTCGCTGTTCTTATTCTCTCCATTTGAACATCTTCATCCTCATCTTCTGGCTCTTCTGGGTTTTGATACACATCATTGTTTCTTGGAGAAATTCTAAGGTAAAAACCACCCATTAAGAATTGGCTTGTGGCCTTTATCTTTGTGTTAACAATGATTGGTTGTTCTAAACCCATTCTCAAGTAGAGCACAAGATGAGAGAAATGCATTGCATTTCCCTTTGGTGCAGTCTACACTCATTCCATGTGATTCCCCTTGCCCTGGTCAGCACTACCATGCTTAGTAACCATCACTCTTTACCTATCTTCTATTCTAGTCAGCTATGGGAAGATTACTTATAATGCTAGTGGAGAGTTCAGAAATAATCTGAAAAACCCTTTTGAAAATAGTATAGCCCAACAACATAAACTATTTTGTCCTCATGGGGGAAATGGGCCAGAGTATTTAAATTTAGTACTGTGTCAGAAAATACTCAGTCAAAGATGGAACATCTGTTTCATCTCCTTTCTCAAGCTCAGGAAATAACAGGAAGGAGTGGGCAGAAGGAATGCAGGAGCCAGAGTATGGGGAGGACTGCTGTGAAATGTTCTCTGGTCATGACATGGTGTTGCACACATGAACATGTTGTGCAGCAGCTGTGGTTACCTGCATAAGGCATGCACAATATTAAGTCAATTAAGTGAGCTCTGGGCTCTCTCTCCTCCATCTGGAGGAGCCTTGCTGTGCCCCAAGAGTGTCCTGCTTTCCTATGGAATCCTTCAGGGGCCCCAAAGCTAACCAGCTTGGAACTCTGCCTCACCAAACCCTTCCCAGCTGGTCCTGCCAGAGACACAGCCTGCAGAGGTGAGTTGTGTGCTGTCCCTAGGGGCCCTATTGTCTAGCTCTAGGCTAGCTCCTCTGTCCAAAGGAGCATTGCAGGACTCTAAGAGCATCACAATTCTCCATGGAAACCTTTGGGGGCACCAAAACTAAGCAGCTTGGAACCCTGCTCTAGCAATCCCAAACCAGTCAAATCTGCCTGCCATTCCAGTCAGTAAGCCTGGGACACAGTCTTCAGAGCTGTGCATGGTTCCTCAAGCTCCATCATGTATCTCAGGGCTTGCTCTTCAGTCCTGAGGATCCTTGTGGGGCCTGTAGAGCTCTAAGAACAACCAACTTGAAACATTGCTTTGCACATTCCTTACCAGTGGGATTGGCTTGAGGCATAGCCAGCAGAGTCAGGTTTCCTGACCTACATTGTCTGGCCCATGGCTCCCCCCACCTGAAGCCCTGCTGCCATCAGGATCATCCAACCAATACCAGAGAAAATCAGATGCCTAAAGGACAGTGTAAGAAAACAATCAACAAGATCCAGGGCAATATGGCATCATTAGAGCCCAGTTATCCTGCTACATCAAACCCTGGATATCCTAATGAAACTGGAAAACAAGAAGAATATATGAAATCCAATCTTTTAAAGTAGATAGAGGCCTTTAAAGAGGACATAAATAAATCCCTAAAGGAAATACAGGAAAATACATTCAAACAGGTAGAGGCATTAAAAGGGGAAGCAAATAATATAAAGAAACACAGGAAAATACAATCAAACAGGTGAAGGATATGAATAAAACTGCCCAGGACCTGAAAAGGGAAATAGAAACAACAAAGAAAACACAAACTGAGGCAATCCTGGAGATGGAAAACCCAAGAAAGAAAACAGAATGTAACAGCAGATGTAAACCTTACCAACAGAATATAGGAGATGGAAGAGAGAATCTCAGGCAAAGAAGATACAATAGAAGAAATCAATATATTGGTCAAAGAAAATGGACAATATAAAAAGTTCATGACACAAAATCTCCAGGAAAATTGGGACACTATGAAAAGACCTAATCTAAGAATAATAGGAATAGAAGAAGATTTCTTGCTCAAAGGCCCAGAAAACATCTTCAACAAAATCATAAAAGAAAATTTCCCTAGCCGAAAGAAAGAGATGCTTATAAATGTATAAGAAGCTTATAGAACACTGAACAGATTGGACCAGAAATGAAAATCCTCCACATAATAATCAAAACAGTAAATATACAGAACAAAGAAAGAATTTTTAAAACTGCAAGGGAAAAGGTCAAGTAACATATAAAGGCAAACCTATAAGAATTATACCTGATTTCTCAACTGAGACTCAAAAAGCTAGAAGGGTCTGGGCAGAGGTCTTGTAGAGACTAAGAGACCACAGATGTCAGCTCAGACTATTATACCCAGCAAAACTTTCAATCACCACAGATGGAAAAACCAAGATACTTCATGACAAAACCAAATGGAAACAATACCTTTCCATTAAACCAGCCCTACAAAGGATACTAGAAGGAAAACTCCAACCCAATGAGGCTAACTACACTCAAGAAAATACATGAAATACACAATTCCACATTATTAAAACCAGAGTGAAAAAAAAAAAAAACCAGAGTGAAGTAACCCAGGCCCAGAAAGACAAGCGTGGTATGTACTCACTTATAAGTGGACATTAGTCATAAAAGAAAGGATAACTATACTACAATCCACAGATCCAAAGAGACTAGAGTGCCCAAGGGAGGGAACTAGGCAGGAGATAGGGTGATGAGCAGAAAGGAGATGGGATCAGGTGTGAGAATGGAAATCAGTTGAGGGCATCTCTGGGACTAGTTGGAGAACTGGGATGGGGGAGGCTCCTGGGTGTGATGCATGGTATGTATTCATTTATAAGTGAAAATTAACCATAAAGTACAGGATAGCCATGCTATAATCAACAGACTCAAAGAAGCCAAATAACAAGGCAGGCCAAAGGGAGGATGGTTGAATCTTTCTTAGAAGGGGAAAAACAATAGATATTGGAGGTTGATGGAAGGAAAGAACTGGGTGGAAGAGGGGATTGGGAGGGGAACTGGGCAGGGGGGAAGAGGTCATATGTAGAGAGAGCAGGGGAGATGAAAGGGAGATCAGCTGGGGGAGGGGCAATTTCTAGGACATGCCAGAGACCTGGAATGGGGAGAGACCCCAGAGGGTTTAAGGCGGCCACTCTAACTGAGATTCCTAGCAGTGGAGGATATGGATCCTGAAGAGGCCACTTCTTGTAACCAAGCAGGGATCCCAGGGGAGGGATAAGGACAGGAACCCACCCACAAAACCTTTGATCCAAAATGTATCTTGCCTATGTACCAATGGTAGCATTCTTTTTTAACTACCTCTCTATTCAAATCGATAGCATTTTAGATCCAGCCCCATTGTTCCTCCTCCAGAGTTGCACTGCATGCCCTGTCAGAGGCTTTACTGTCAGCGGTGTGGGTCTGTTTCTGTCACTGCATCATAGATAATCTTCTTTGGCTTGTGTATCTAAGCCTCTGTTAGATCCAGTACATCCTTCTTCCACAGTGTATCCTGACATGGTGGCATAGGTTTATTAATTGACTTGTTTATGCATGAAAGAAAAAAAACAGAATATTGATTGGTGAGACGAATTATCCCTCAGTTTGATCTCTTCCTACCTAAAGATGGGATTTTTCCTCATTGTTTTCTTTCCAAACTTCCATTCCAGACATCGAAGGGTAAAAATAAAAATGAAAAATTGAAGGAAAGGCTGGGAGAGAGAGGGAGGAGGGAGTGCATTAGAAATCACAAAACGATCATTGTCTTAGTATGAAGTGAACTAGTACACTTTTTGACAAGAGTTATATATTCAATAACAATTTAAATTTCCAACATCCTCCTTGGCACATTTGGAAATCATTCATTTTCATTACAAATCAGATATAATTATGGGCTATAATTTTTTTTATCACAGGTACAAATGTTCTTAATATTTGGCAAGTAATTATCTTGTCAGTTAATCTTTATAAAAATAGTTGACTCTGACTTTGAAATATTATATTTTTATGTATTATGAAAATCTCGTCTCTAAGTTAGTAAAAATACTGCATATCAAATGAATTAACATTGTTAAGTATGATTTAGAACCCAGTAAAAAGAACATATCCTTACAATGAGGAATAGCAGGTATGGCTCTACAATCGGTGCTTCATCAAAGTCCTGATATATGAAAAGCTAGAAAAGAAAAAAAAAGTAGTTAAGTAGGGAAGTTTCATCTCACAGATTTTTATCATTAGGAATCTGAATTGGCCCTAAACAGTCTCAATGACATTTTTCCAAGTGCAGTAGAATTTTTAGGCAAGTGTTCATTCTGCCATATGCAGAGAGGAACTGGTCAAAGAGATTTCATCTGAAGCAATGAGTTTCATTGATCACTTGGTGAGAGAGGATCTGAGTTATGTTGAGCCAGCCCTCCTCAAATGATGAGAGACCTACTTTTAGTTTTATTCCACAGAACTCCGGACACTTCCTCTGCCCCCTGCTGCTCACCTGATGCCTCCTCTCCATTCCTCTACCTCATTGGTATCTCTTTTCTATGCCCAACAATTTTCTTCTTACAGAGGCATAGATATCATATAGAAAGAAGGGAATTGATTTGTATAAGATGCTTCTCCCTTAGTAATGCCAGGAGCCAGCCCTGGCAGAGGTGTTTCTTTCTTCTTGGTTCTTCTTGAGGCAGCAGAGGGGGGAAGAGCGTCGGTGTGGGTAAGACTCTCTCTCACGAAATTCTGGGGTAAGACTTTGTCTTATGGAAAATTTAAGGTTGCTGTATAATAAAAAAGTTTACTTATCTAAATCTAGGTTACTATGTTACTGTAGCTGACCTGTCTTCTATAATCCTCTGAGGCCAGAAACTGCAGTTTCTGGCATTTAGCACCTCTTCCTCAAACTGCTAAAGATTAGGTAAATTGCCTTTGTACTGTCTCCACAGGAACTGCTGGGCTCTAACTTTTAGCCTGCTAGTCAGAAGTCGCAGGGAGAAAAATGGGACACTTAGAGAAGTGGTTAATAACTTTATTACTAAGTTGTAAAGAGTTTCCTTTGAAAGCTATCTAAGGGGAAAAGTAGAAAGATCCTAAGTGGGGAAAGGTAAAAAGTGAGGAAGAGAGGGAGAGAGAGAAGGTGAAAGAGGGAGTGAAAGAGAAAGAGGGCACGAAAGAGAAAAGACTTTCTCTCTTTTTCTTCAGTACTTATACATCTTTCAGAATACATGATCACATGTTACAAAGTTCATCACGTTCACACAAAAATCAAACAATAAATTGAAATAGAAGTTTACAACAGAGAATGTTTACATGCATATCCTTTAGGAGTAATTATCTAGCTAAACATCTATCAATTGTCTTTCACAAGTTCATTGAAAGTTTAAAACCATAACTAAGTTATTACCGAAGTTTTGTATAGGTAAACCCAGTCAATATTTTATCTTCTGTCCTAACATCTATAATAAATTCTAGTTCCCTTTTTTACAACTTTTGGTTAGTTGTTTTACAACCTTTTGGAATGTGCTCTGAGTAGGAGAAAGTCTAGATGCCATCTAAGAGCAATTAACTGGTGACACTTGGGAGACTGGCAGAGTTCTCATTGCAGTTTTGACTATCAGAAAAGGACCTCGTAGCAGTCCCATTATAAAAAAGCTTAGTAATCACATATATAATTTTAGGAATTCTTATAGGATCATCATTAAAACTTAAATCTTTGTCTACATAGCATCACTATAAGACAGTACATCTTCGTGGATCTGCAGAGATCTGCTCCAAAGGGGTGTGCTATTACTTATTGATTATTAGATATGTTTAATAATAACAGGAAAAGCATATTAATAGCAGTAATCTTTTCTAAAATTAGTCCCTCACAGCCTTGCAGAATGAGGGCTCACCTGTCGCAGATTATATAATAATCCAAAGTAGATCATTTCAGGATGATCATCTGCTAGTATATTAGCTTGTCCCATTATGGCTCCTGACACTCCGACCCCCCAAAATCATGAAGCTCAATATCATTTTATCCATATTCATTTGAAACTAAGCCTAGAAACATGAAAGGCATAAAATGACTGTGAACACTGTTCTGTTTTCTACCACCTAGTACTATTCATCTCTCTGTGTTAAACAGGGATCAGCTGTTCTGTTTAACATCAAGCAGATCACACTGTTCCACCTGGGAGAAAATCCACTGGAATCCTCGAAGATGACAAACTTTTATAAACTGTTGTGAATTCCAGGATGCGAGAGAGTAGTCTTACTTACATGCAGAGATAAGATCAAACATCCAATCAGAGTAGACGGTGGTATTAAAAAGATGAAGCAATACAACATACCACTCACACTGAAATCCAGCAATGCTACAACCACTGAGAACATGGTGATCTACGGGGAGCACAAACATACATGTTAGTTGCTCTAAATTTCATGTTTTCAGATCAAGAGGTCTCATGATGAAGATAATACAGTCCAACTTTCCTTTTTACTTCTGTAAATTAATTTAAAAGGTCAGCACACAAAGTAATGGATTTTATGATGACATTGTGTCCCCCTTTAAAGTCTCATACCCATTATGTCACACATTGTATCTCTTATGTCACACACTGAATCTCTTATGTCACACATTGTATCTTTTATGTCACACATTGTATCTTTAAATCTAGATAAACATATGGGAGGAAGACATGGCAGTCCATCATACCAAGTTTCAACTTCCCTATTCAAAAGGAAAGCAGTGTGCTTGCATGAACATCCTCTGCTTTTTTAACAACTTAGGGAAATTGCTTTGGCTTAGACCTCCTCATGTGAAAACCATCACTAGATAAACCTAGAATCTGCTATATAAAATACTTTATGGATAAGGGGGAGAAACTGGCATGTGTTTCTTCTGGGGGTCAAATTTAGAAGAGGATAAGCATTAATTTGAAATTGATATTTGAATGGGAAAAAAAGCCAACAGCAACAATAGCGACAGATTTTTTTTTTGTTAGCTATACCAGTGGAGAAAAATAGGCAGAAAGGGTAAAAGACAAATTTCTGGCAATAGAAAAAATTATAGGTAACCCTTCATGTTGTTTTTTTTTTTAAACAATGTGTGATGACATCCTCAACATTTTGACACTTCCGGAGGTTTGTGTCACTGTTTTACAAACTGTACAAGTTTGCACAGTTGCTAGAGAGTTCTTCCTTGCTTGTTACCTGTATCCATTATACACACTGCAAACTTGACACGAACTCCTGGGAGAAGCTGGGTGTCCTCCCCTCTAGGATTGTGTTCATCTTTTATGTTCTAAATCGCACCCCTGTATGTTCTCCAGACTTCATTTCTCCATTTTTGGTATGTGGTGTGTGTGTGTAGGTGCATGGTATATGTGTGTGTGTGTGGTGTATATGGTATATGTGTGTGTGAATGTGTATGTGGTGTGTGTGTGTATGTGATGTGTGTGGTATGTGTGTGGTATATGGTGTGTGTGTGTGTGTGTATGTGTGTGAGGTATGTGTATGTGGTATGTGTGGTGTGCTGTGTACATGTGTGTGGTGTGTGTGGTATGTGTGTGTGTAGGATATGTGTGTATATGTGGTATGTGGTATGTGTGATGTGTGTAATATGTGAGTGGTGTGTAGTATGTATGTGTATGGTGTTTGTGTGATGTGTGTGTGTAGGATGTGTGTGTATATGTGGTATGTGGTGTGTGTGATGTGTGTAATATGTGAGTGGTATGTAGTATGTATGTGCATGGTGTTTGTGTGATGTGTGTGTGTGCACATACATTTGCATGTGTGAGTTTGCTTGAGCATGAGCATGGCTAAACCAAAGGTCACCATTTTGCTAGGTTGGGTAGGCAAAGGATCTACTGGTCTCCATTCCCCAGCACTGGGGCTACAGTCACATATGCACCATCTCTCTCTCTCTTTTCAAGCCTGGTGTGGGGATCTAAACTAGGTTCTCATGCTTGCATAGCAGACATTCCACACACTGAGTCATCTCCCTCGCCCTCGCTTTTACTTCTAAAGTGAAATTTCTGCTTCCATTTCTGTTTCTTAAACAGCTCTACTATTTTCAAAGAGCATATTATTGCTTTATTGTCTAATAGACCCTTAAGATGGAAAAGAACACAGATAATTTTTATTATGTTCAGTTTAATAAATTATTGTCTATTAACTATAATCTTTTATAACTCAGGGATGACACCATCCATTTTTCTCTTGCAATCAGCCTTCATTTTCAGCACACTATAGAAGTCAATAAAATTTTGTTCAATGAATAAATTTACTTTGTGCCATTATGAAATCACAGGAAATGACAATTTCATAGACTACGTGTGTGTGGGGGGGGGAGGTGCTTTGTGGGACTGATCTTCTAAGGAGTTTGTAAAAGTAGTTTCTGCTTTTTCTATATTATTTATTTATTTATGTGTATGTACGTTCTCTCTCTCTCTCTCTCTCTCTCTCTCTCTCTCTCTCTCTCTCACACACACACACACACACACACACACACACACACACACGAGTGCACTGTGTATAGAAGCCAGAAGAGGGCATCTCCTGGACCTAGATTCACAGGGGATTGTGAGTCACTTGCTGTGGATGCTGGCAACCAAACTTGGGTCTTCTGCAAGAGCAGCAAGTGTTCTTAACCGCAGAGCTACCTTTCCAGCCCAAATAGTTTCTACTTTTAACTACACCAGTAACAGAATCTGTAGCATGGTAAATTGTGGAGACTTTTCTAATCACTTCACTTTCAGGAAACATGCAGATGATTTTCTGAGTTTCTCCAAAACCAACATTTTGTAGTTTTTTTGTTTTTTTTTTTTAAAACAACAATGTGATCTTTTAATGAAAGACAAGTACAGAAATAGGCTGGGGGGGGGAGTGCAGATTTCAAACGCTATCTGTTCTTGAGGCAAGTGTAGATATTTGGAATTGATAATATTAATGACCATTTACCAAGGACATAAAGTATTAGCTTAGAAGTTTATATCGCGTACGCACAATAAATGTCCCCAAGTAGCATACTTACGATATAGAAGCTAAGGGACCAAATGCCGCTGTTTTTTCTCCTCTTGCGAGAAATGAACGAAATCACGTATGTTAAGAAGATCAGGGATATGGCATAGCCAACAGAACACGGGATCTAAAAACAACAACGGGAGAGAACGTAAGCTCTAAACACCGCAGTGGAACAGTCTTAGAGTTAGCGCCTGGCAAAGCACTGCTTGTGAAAGCAGTTTGCACTTGAAAAGTTTTTGCGCTTACTTGTATAGTGTGACTTATAGTAGAAAACATGGCATCTGGGAAGTATAAAAGGTAGTCCATTAAAAACACGAAGAAGAAAACAAAGCAGTACAGGGGAATATCCACCAGTGCCTGCCCGAACCAGTAAGCCGAAGGGAAGAGGCCGGAGACCTGGAGCTGGAACCAAGCTTTGTTCTGTCCAGGAGAGAGCAGAGAGACGCAAAGTATGACCTCAGCTTGAGTTTTAAAGAATGTGGAATATTTAATGTTGAATAAATATTAAATATGTAATGAATATTTAATGTTGATGTTTATTTATGATAATGCTGGACTATTGTGATTAAGTATCACCTAGGCTGAGAGGTATGGATGACTGACAGATGTAGCTACCAATCAGCTGCTTTGGTGACGGTCACGTGAGGTTCATCACATACCTGGGAGGTATGTGAGTCTTAAACCCATAGTGCAAGATCCTTCGGTAGCTACTATCCTATTTGATTTTATGTAGTCCTAAGGACTGAACTCAGGACTTCATCCATACTTCATCTACCAACTAAGTTATATCTCAGTCCTTTAAGCAATTTAAGATACTACATATAACAGGAATAATTATATGATAAATACAATTACATATACTATACACCATATATGTGATTATACTTAGAGTTTATACAGAGATTTCTAGTTATTACATGTAACATATACTAATACATGATTTTATAACATACAATTGCTATATTTTATATTCTATAAATTACAGACAGCAAAGACTCATTTGAATCAGAAAAGCTGTACAAATTGGAATTTACAAATTGTCATTTAAGCGTTGGAAGTTTTAAAATACTTATTCTGAGAAATATTCTATTGTATTCATGGTTATACCACAATTTGCTTATTAATTCATATCTGGATGGGCACCTAGGGTCATCTATTGGTGTTAGATGAATGGATTTATTTTTTTAATTTTGTATCTCATCTTGTACAGCTGCATGATTGTATTTAATTAACACACAGAATTATTTAAATTTATTAATTAAAAACTGCATCATTAGCATGTGTGTGTATATGCATGTAGTCACTATACTTTTAGATTCTAAGTCAGAAAGTAACTCAAGTTCCAGTTACTCATAATTCATTATTACCTTATAGTCTGTGACACTGCTCATGGCAATATAAGGAGGGCAAGCAGAAGTCAGAATCAGCCAGAATGCAGTCTTCCCCAGGTATTCCAAAGGATTAGTAATTTCATTCTGAAAAGGAAAAGCTGAATGAACAAATTCTGAGTTTCTTTTCCTGACATAAATTCTAAAAATACTAAATTGAATGTCTTGGGTGTCTGTTGGGATCTCCAAACTTTTCACGGTCCTTCCAGTTTGTAAACTTGACTTTGGACTACTTCACTTCATGCTCAAACTTGCCAGTTAAGAAACTGATCCCAAGAGCATGCACGGATCAAAAGCATTGCATAGTGGGAAATTATTAATGATATATTTTTTTATGTCATTCATTCTACGATTTACTGTGACGTTAGATAACCCATGATACATCACATCTGACATCTTCAGTTTCCCAATTGATCTTTAATTATCTCAAACGTGGTAGCCAGGCTTAAGAACCATATCAAATAGTAGGGCACCTCAGGAGGTCAGATCAGTACTGGTTGGTGATCTCAGAGTAGAGATGGAGTGTGAGGAGGGAATGTGAAAGAGCCAAGCAAAATGTTCTTATTGGTTGTAGCCGCTGCAACTCCCTTCAAGGAAAGGAGATGCACAAACTCTCCTCATACACATAGCCACCATCACATGAAGATTCACAAAGCCATTGCTTGATTAAGCCAGAGAGCTGAGTAGGACAAAGCCAATGTTGATCTGATACTCAAGTAAGTTAGTAAGTGCTTACTGTGTCCAGGGCTTGCCCCTGGGTACCAGGTACTTAATGTTTAAATGTGTTAAAAGAAGTGGGAATGGGGAGATGGCTCAGCTGTTAAGAGCACTGACTTGTTCTTCCAGGGGACCCAGGTTCTACTCCCAGCACCCACAAGATGGCTCACAATCATCTGTACCTTCAGTTTCAGAGGATCTGATGCTCTCTTCTGGTCTTAGAGGGCACACAAGTGGTACATGGGCATGCATTTAGGGAAAACACTATATACAAAACTGCTCAGAAATTAAATCAAAAATATTATTTTAAAAAGGCAGTGTTCCCTACATCTTTAACAGGGAGAAATATATTTGAGAACAAAGAAATCTTTCCAAAAGATGGCTGCTCAGTTTCTAAATTTTTAAGGGCTGTTTATGTTCAGTTGCTCAGGCCTTGAGTTAGAAAGACATTTTTCTTTGTGCATATGGTATGGGCAGGGGGCAGAGGCTGACATGGGTGTCTCTCATTCCATCTCCACATAACCTATTGAGGCAGTGTCTCTCATTTGAACATAGATGCGACTAGAGTTAGCAGCTTCCCGGGGAATCCCCTGTCTCTGCCTCCCAGGCACTCACTCAGCTACCATGACTGCCGGGCAGAGAAATGGAATTGTTTTTCTTAGCTCTGTATTTGGATAAGCTGGTGTAGTAAGTCTAAGACAGATCCAAAGAGTTAATATTTCTGGCAAGAACCTGGAGCGATTCTAATGAGGAGAGTCTGAAATTCCAGCCTGTGCGTTGTCCAGATTTCTTTCTTTCTTCGTGTTGCTATATTTTTCCAACCCAATTACCCAGTAAAAGAAATCTCAATTCAATCAATAACAATATAAGCTATATGCCTAGATTGGGCGGATCTTCCACTACACTACTCTATTCCCATCTATGTTATCCTATATAACTTGCCGTTTCTCCAGGCCATGAACTTCTCCTTATCCTCTCCTTCGGTCCTCCATAGCTCCTCCCCCTTCCCCATCGATCCTTTTCTCCTCCCCCAAGCCCTCAGCTCCTCCTTCTTTTCCCTACCCAGTCATTGGCTCTAGGCTTTATTTGAAAAGTTAAAGTGTGAAGAAGGTTCACAAAGCAACTCCTCCTCTGTAGTCCCTCCCAGGAGTAGAATTAGCATCAAAATACAAGCCCAGGGCTATCTACAAGCCTTTGGTAGTATTTATAAAAGTGATGAGTCTCTCCCCTCCCCCTCCCTGTCCTCCTTCCTCCCAACCCCCTTTCTTATTTCATTCTGTTTGTTCGTTCCTTCGTATTAATCACAGTACTGTATACTCTCACTCGTGTCCTCTCTTATCCTTCTGGAAAATGTTTTCGTTTGCAGTTTTAAAAGCCCAGAGGTCTTGAAAGGTGCTAGTTTTCCAAAGCCACAGAAGCCAGTGTGAATCCAAGTTTTGTCTATGGTTTCAGTGGACTCCAAAAGGCTAAGATTCCAGGACTTTAAAAGGAGACCTTGGAGGACGCTGCAGCAGACCTGAACTTACCACGAAGTACGTGCTTCTGTCGGTTTGGATGCGGGCTGACGGTTTAACCATTCCAAGTAGCCCATTGCTAAGGATGTCCATCAGAACTGGGTAACAGTTCAGTCTCTTGGTATTGCATGCAAACGAAAAGCTGTAGTTCTGAAAATATAACAAAATCTCCTAATCATCAAAGGTCTTCGTTGTTTTTTTTTTTCCTAAAGAAGTAAAATTTGGGATTTTAAGATGCAATAACATTGTGGTTGTTTCTTGATGGTGCTTGGCACTCACACCCACCGCCTCATGGTGTGGGAGTCGAGCACTCACCTCTGAGCTACACTTCCAGTTCTAATGACATGTTTTTAAAATGCTTTCAGATAGTAACAAAGGAATCCCACAAATGCTGTAAGCAAAATTGTAATCGCAAAAATAAAAAAAAATGCTCTGTAACTAAAAGCAAGCCCTGGCATAAGTGAAACAAGGCATGTTTAGAATAAAACAAGACCATGTATTTCATCTGCCAGCTGTCTTGCTTAGGGCTAGAATCATGTTTTAAAGTGTTTATTGTCAATAGACAAAACAGCATGTCTAAGATATATGTGGTATAAAAATCTATAAAGGGAAATATGAATTTCCTGGCCTCAAATATAACATCAAATATACAAATTTGAATAAAGTATGTATTTTGCTATCATGCATGGGTTTTTGTTGGCAAACATGATAGAAGCAAGAATTATTTATTATATCAACGAATAAAGTCCACTAAGCAAAAAAATAAACAACACTTGCTTTTGTTTCTATTTCTTAGACTGGAGACCTGAGTATTTTAGGGCTATATTATCTTTATACACTTTGGTGGAAATTCTGAACTAGAGACCGGTATACCTTCTCATTGCCAGACACGATAAGAGCTCCATTGTAGGATGGGTCATCTGTGCCTTCTCTGGCTCCAGAAGCATCGACTTCCAAAGCTATGTTCTGGGACTCCACAGAATGGATAAAATCGTCAATGCTTGCCTCTAAGATGTAATTCAACATATTTCAAAAGATAGAGAAGTCCTTGTTAAGTTATGTAGCTCAATGCTACAAAATATACTTTCCCACATAATATCTTTGCATTGTGAATTAAAAGTTGATTCATTACTCTAGGAATTTATGCTACAACAAATGTATTTACTGACAATATATAATAACTCTTTCACACCATATGACTCTTGAAATAGCTTCCCCCCCCCTAGAATCTTGCAATAAATAGCTTTGGAGTGTTAATGGTAGGTAATTTCTAATCACTAACTGTCTGAAAACAGAATTCACTATTATGAGATTTTTTTACTTGATTTTCAAATAGTTTCTTGGTGCAGGGAGGCAGCCTGGTGATGTGAATGACTTTGCAGAGCTTCTATCCCAACAAGCAACCAGTCTGTAACTCTTGAAACTGTCCTAAGCATGTGCAGAAAATAAAGAAACATATACTTAAGAAAACTACTCAAATTGGCAAGAACACTTCTCTGGGAAAGTCAATGAGCACACAAGAAGACCCTCAGCACCACAAGCCTTTAACACAACACAAATAAAGACCAGAAGAGAAAAAGGGATGAGGAGATCATTTGGTCAATAGTGTGCTCGCTGAGCAAGATGATGACCTGAGTTCCATCCCCAGCACCCACACAAAAATCCAGGTGTGTTGGCACATGTTTGTAATGCTAGCATTGGGGAGGCAAAGACAGTCAGATCTCTGGAGCTCATTTAAGAGGCAGCATAATGAGTTCATGTTTGAGTGAGAGAGAGTTTTAAATAATAAGGAGACGGAGGAAAACATTCAACATTGACCTCTAGCCTCTAAATGCACAGTCATGCATGCACACCCTTTTTACAAAGACATGCACACACATAGAAGATGCATCCACACAGAAGAGAAGATATCATGTGACGTGTGTGAGACTTATAAAAAGTCAGGAACCAGAATCACCCAAGAGGTGTAGGAATTTGAAGACATACATTGCTAGCATATACATACACTTACTTTGAAAACAATTTGATAGGTCCCTAAGAGTTTAAACATATGCATTATATGATCTAACAATCCCACTTTGAAGAGGATACCCCAAAGAAATGAAAAAAAAATCTTTACAAAAAGTACATAATCGCTGATCAAAATATTATTCATAATCATTTGTAGGGGGATGTATCCATTTACAATGTGGTATATGTACATAATAGAATACCATTGATACTATCTTTAATTAAACAATTAAAATGAGACTATAAGGTCTCAGATATCTCTATGGTGTTTTTGAATGAAGAGTGTTTTTAGTAGAATCTCCTTTTCCTTGCCTCTGCATTCTTTGATCTTCCTTAAAACCTCCCCATCATAAGTCCTTGTTCAGCACCTTAAGAACGAAATATAGATGCACATGTGAATTGGAAACATGTTATTACCTGTCTTATTGATGATCAATAACTGAGTGAGCATGCCCTGGGGATGTTGTCCAGGTGCAAGGAAGTACTCGTGTGGGGAAAGTTTCCAAGTGTAAGTGCTTTGACTTATTTTCATTGTAATTTTTTCGAAAAGAAGAGGGCAGATGCCGACAGCCAGAACCAAGAGCCTGGGGAGAACAAAACTGTCACAGTGAGCATATTATGATTGATCCTCTAATCACAAATATTAAATGGGTAACTCTTGCCTATATTTTTAAAAAAGATTATTTATTTATTTATGTGTTTGTTTGTTTATTTATTGTATATGAGTACTCTATCTGCATGTACACTAGCCTGACAGAAGAGGGCATCATATCCCATCGTAGATAGTCATGAGCCATCATGTGGTTGCTGGGATTTGAACTCAGGACCTCTGGAAGAGCAGTCAGTGCTCTTAACCTCTGAGCCATCTCTCCAGCCCTGCCTATATTTTAAGAGTGTTTTGTCCTTCCCCCATTTCTAAATCTGAGGGGACAAAGTGTAGCTTTACTCTTAGATCACTTCTCTTACTTTTATATCCCTGGGTATCCCATACCACATATCTTGTGGGTGTACAGCCCCACAATCCAGACACCCAGACTCTACCTATCTCTTATGAGTCCTGTGTGATTCTCCACCTCTCTGTTGGTTAATTCATCATTACTCCTTCCAACAATTTTCTTCACATCTACTTTACATCCCATACTTTTTGATTCTAAAATGACCACATGATCTCTTTATTCTCCAGACTTATATTTTAACTTATAGTTTATTCTAAATTATTATGTTACTTAATAAAAGAATCGATTAAAATGTATCAATTATTACCAATAATTTTATTTATTTTCCTTTACTCCCTGTTTCAAAGAAATTACCAAATCCTAAAACACTGTTATTATATTTGCTACTTTGAAACCTTCCCCCATACCTAATTTATAAATATCTCTTGCCTAAAATCTTTGGAAATGACTGGCACCCTTTCATTCTTTACTCTCTATATGTTACTATATTGATAATATAATGCAAAATTTCTTCTTAAATCATTTTGTTCCTTTGTCAAATTTTTGTGTGCTGTTTATTGGGGTTGAATTATGTGCTAGGATGTGTAGCATTAATTTAAAACACAATGATCCTGGTGCTGGAGGAACATCTCAGTAGTTAAGAGTCCTTGCTGTGAAATCCAAAGGACTGGGATTTATATCTCAGCATCTATATACCAAGCCAAGTGTTCTGCATACATCTGTAACCCCAGCTTAAAGGAATGAGTACAGGAGTAGGACTGGAATTCACAGGCTTTTGGCTTAGACAAGAAAAGGTGAGTCTCAGATATAGAGAGACCCTGCCTCAAATGAACAGGCAGAGAGTAATAGAGGTGTACATCTCTTCTGGACTCTACATATATGCATAGGTATGTGTGCCCACACATGTATGTGTGCACACACTCACACACATACATATAAGTGAATCAGAAAATCTAATAAAAATAAGATCGTCAAAGAAAAGGCATGTATTGATGAGTAAGTGCCATAGAAAGCATAATAATAATGGAAGATGATGAGTCTTCAAATCAGGAATGTATTATGTACAGAGTAGGAGTAGATGTCAAGTTGCTGTCACTAAAAAAGCTAGCGGATATCCCATGGTGATGAATTTGAAAGGGAGGAGACATACAAGAAAACTTACATCACCTCAGCTTTTCCTTTAGAATTGTCTTACAAACCTTATAAACTCCACCATCTAGTCTCCTAGTAGATATTCCACAGGACCAACGACCAACCTAGCAATGGTGCTTACTTAGCTTTGTAGAGTGTTTTCTCTTCTTGTCCCACCTTTGTTATCTTTAATGTTACATAAGAGAGCTCCAAAGCATCCTGATACTCACACAGATAAAAGTGTTTTCCTTTCGTGCTTTAACTTCAACAGGCGAACCTTTGCGATCGCACAGGTTTGCTGTCTCCAGAGAGCCATGCCGTCTGTCTTCTTTGTTTCTGTAAGTGAAGAGAGAGTCTGCTCCATCTCCATAAGCCTTTCTGTGTCCCCAGATCTCTCTGATCGTCCTTCTTCCATGATGTCAACCTCTGCAAAACACAGTGGAGGCAACTCGTAAAAACCCACTTCAGGCATGCCTTGCTGCAACCACTGTTTGAGTACATTTTACCAACGCTCTTGTCTTCTGTAGTCCTCCTCACATCATACGGCATCACTGGCCACCGCACTGGCCAGAGAGAGAAAAAAGGAGTCCATTGATTGAATAGACACAGGAATTAAAAAGGGTATTTTTGTATACAGAAACTATATAAAGAGACTTCTAGACTTGACATGGCTACTACACGCATTGGCTCACAGTAGCTGTGGTTACGCGCACAAGGTGAAGCCGGCAAAATTCTAATGTGGATGGAGGAGAGACTCATGAAACCCCAACCCTGGCTGAGGAGCTATGGACAGTTGATGGCAGCAGAGGGAGAGAGAGTCAATATTCTTAGTACAGATACTGGTACATTGCCAGTGCTCTGCCAATGGATGGCCACACACCCATGTGTATCTACATAGCACTGATTTGACTTAGGGGGTTATTAATAACAACAAAAAGAAGACATGAAGTTGGGAGAAAGACAGGGCAAGGAGAACCAGAGAAATTGGGGGAGGTAGTGTTGGGCGGGTGTGATCAATACATGTTGTATAAATGTATAAAAACTTCAAAGAATGCAAAACTATTTAAAAGGTAAATAGTATGGCAGGCATAAAAAAACTAAAGTTAAAATACATTGTGTAGATGTGTGAAATTGTCTAAGAATAGAACATTTTTTTTAAAAAAGAAAGAATGAAAATTAAGTACATAAAGAGGTTTGAAAAGTGTTTAAGCAAGGTCCTGACTGTATTCACGTGTACCTTGAAGACATAGTAAAGAGATTTGACACAGATTAACATGCTACAAACTGTAACTTTAAATGAGTTAGAAGCCTAGTACTTAACTATAATAGTCTCTACTAGGGAGACTTAAAATCGATTTAGTCTTTTGCCTATTCTCTAGCATCTCTAGCTACCTAAGATGATGTCCAGGAAATGATGCTAAAATAAATCTGACAGCAACCTTCAAAGTGCACACTTGTAAGTGGAGGCACAAACACAGACCTAAAGATACATAAAGATAAGGACATTATGATTTTTACAAGATCAGGCCATGCTGAAAGAATAATTGCCCCCAGTAGCCAATGGAACCAGATGCAGGCATCTACAGCCAAACATTAGATGGAGCTCGGGGAGTCTTGTGGAAGAGCTGAGTGAGTGACTGAGGGACCCAAAGAGGACAGGGACTCCACAGGAAAGTCAACAGAGCCAACTAACCTGGACCCTTCCGTGGTCCCAGAGACTGAACCAAGGAGTGAGCTTGGGCTGGAACTAGGCCCCTTACACATGTGTGTCGGATGTGCAGCTTAGTCTTCGTGCGAGTCCCCCAACAAGTGGAGTGGGGCTGTCCCTGAAGCTGTTGCCTGCCCTGTGAATCCCATTTCCCTGGCCTGGGCTGCCTAGGTCTGGCCTTAGTGGAAAAGAACATGCCTAATCCTGAAGTGACTTGATGTGCCAAAAGGGGGTGATACCCATGGGAGCTTCTTCTTCTCAAAAGAGATGGAGAAGGAAGAATGGAGGGAGGAGCTGTGTGAGGGAGAACTGGGAGGAGTCCTGATGCTGGGATGTAAAGTGAATAAATTAATCAATAAAAAAAAGAATAGTCATGGCTGGGGAGATAGCTCAGTAGTAAAGCAGTTTTCTAACAAATGTGAGGACATGGATTCAGATCCCTTGAAAAAGGGCAGAACATGGTGGTGCTTGCTTGTAGTACCAGCATGTGAAATAGACAGAGACAGTTCTATTCCTGGATCTTGCTGGCTAGCATGCTTAGAACAGAGTGAAATTTCAGATGAACGAGTGTGAACCTGCTTCAAACAAAAGTTGGAAGGCACCAGCGGAATGAGTGGGAAGGTTGTCCTCTGATTTCTATACCTACTTGCACACACATGTGCACCCAGACCCACCACACACATGGTACACAAACATACCCACATGAACACATGGAAAAGAATAATTCAAGGATTTTCTCTTATATTTAATGAGATTGATCTCCATATTTCCAAAGCGGTAAACAACTCTGAACCCACTGGATGAGAGTGCAAAGTAGCCGCTTTCATCCTCGGGAGCATGGACCTATGGCATCAAACAGCATCAGAAAGCAACCTGATCCCACAGACGTGTCGTCTGCTGCAATGCAATTGAATTACATAATGTCCAAGTCACAAAGTGAGTTTACATCATCTACCAATTCTTTCCCTGGGATCCTTCACTGAGTGAGTGGGCATAGCCCATCAAGAGCTTGGGGTGGGAGATGAAAACCATCACATTAAAGTGCACAGGGTCATCTACAAAGTATCATCCTCAGGGCATGCAGTCTGCCTTTGTGTCGCTCATCAGCCCACTGAGAGTCACTCTTGGGGAGAGAGGTGGAAAGTGATATACTGAGATAAAATGTACCTAGGCTGGGTATATTTAATGGAGAGTGATGGAGGAAATGATGGTGGGAAGAGCTGAAGGCAACTGGTCGCATCATATTTTCAGTCAGCAGATGTCAGGGCTCAGCTTGCTTTCTCCTTCTTAATCAATCCAGTCCAGGGAAATAGCACTGTTCAGTGTTCTTATGCCAATGAGCTTAATTTAGATAACCCCTCAAGGATTTCTCCAGGAATTTGCTTCCATGAGGGTTTTAAATTTCACCGACTTGACCATCAAAATTGATCACCACAGGGAGAGTCAGGTTAATGCCTTATTAGTTAATTTTTTTGGCTTTCTTTTATTTTCTATATATTTTATTTACATTCCCAATGATTTCCCCTTTCCCGGTTCCCCCCTCCCCGAAAGTCCCATAAGCCCTCTTCCCTCCCCTTGTTCCCCCTTCAACCCCCTCTCACTTCTCTGACCTGGTATTCCCCTACACTGCTACATCCAGTCTTTCCAGGACCAGGGGTCTCTCCTTCCTTCTTCTTAGAAATCAATTGATATGTGAATTGTGTCTTGGGTATTCTGAGATTTTGGGTTAATATCCCCTTATCAGTGACTGCATACCGTGTGTGTTCTTTTGTGATTGAGTTACCTTACTAAGGATATTTTCCAGTACTGACCATTTGCCTAAGAATTTCGTGAATTGTTTTTAATTGCAGAGTAGTATTCCATTGTGTAGATATACCACATCTTCTGCATCCATTCCTCCGTTGAGGGACATCTGGGTTCTTTCCAGCTTCTGGCCACTATAAATAAGGGGTACAGAGCTAAACAAAGAGTTCTCACCTGAAGAATATCTAATGGCTGAGAAGCACCTAAAGAGATGTTCATCATCCTTAGTCATTAGGGAAATGCAAATCAAAACAACCCTGAGATTCCATCTCACACCAGTCAGGATGGCTAAGATCAAAAACACAGGAGACAGCAGTTGTTGGCGAGGATGTGGAGAAAGAGGAACACTCCTCCACTGCTGGTGGAATTGCAGGCTGGTACAACCACTCTGGAAAGCAGTCTGGCGGCTCCTCAGAAAACTGGGCATGACACTTCCGGAGGATCCGGCTATACCACTCCTGGGCATATACCCAGAGACTTTACCTGCATGCAATAAGGACACATGCTCCACTATATTCATAGCAGCCTTATTTATAATAGCCAGAAGCTGGAAAGAACCCAGATGTCCCTCAACGGAGGAATGGATTCAGAAGATGTGGTATATTTACACAATGGAATACTACTCTGCAATTAAAAACAATGAATTCACGAAATTCCTAGGCAAATGGTCAGAACTTGAAAATATCATCCTTAGTGAGGTAACCCAATCACAAAAGATCACACATGGTATGAAGTCACTGATAAGGGGATATTGACCCAGAATCTCAGAATACCCTAGACACAATCAGCATATCAATAGATTTCTAAAAAGATGGAAGGAGAGACCCCTGGTCCTGGAAAGACTGGATGTAGGGGAACGCCAGGACAGAGTAATGAGAGGGGGTTGAACAGAGAAAAGAGGGAGGGAAGGGGGCTTATGGGACTTTCGGGGAGGGAGGAAACGGGAAAGGGGAAGTGATTTGGAATGTAAATTAAAAAAATAAAATTAAATTAAATTAAAAAAAAAAATAAGTTAAACTATCAAAAAAAATACTATTTGAGTTTTTTTTTCAAATTTTTTTGAATCTTACCTGATACCTTACATTTATTTTGAAATTTTTTGTTCAGTTAAAAATTCATACATAAACATAAAAACTAGAAAGTTCAAAACAAGAAATACTAATGAATGCCTTTGGGTTAAATATACATGATATTAAATAAATGTGAAATAAAAAAAAATTGAAGAGGTACCATGTGTGAGAAAATACGCCAAAACTTTCTTTCCCTCTTTCCTTCATTTTATCTGCCTTTTTACCATGTTTTACTTTCCCTTTCTCTACCTACCTACCTATCTATCTATCTATCTATCTATCTATCTATCTATCTATCTATCTATCTATCTATCATAACTATTACCTACCTATTAATTATCTATCATCTATATATTAACTATCTATCATCTATCTGTCTATCTTTATCATGTATCTCTATCTATCTATCTATCTATCTATCTATCTATCTATCTATCTATCATCTATCTTTCTATCTATCATCTCTATCTATCTATCTATCTATCTATCTATCTATCTATCTTCTTTTTATCATCTATTATTAACCTATTTACTACCCATCTATCATCTATTTATTAACTATCATCTATCTATATGTCTATCTCTGTCTATCATTTATTTGTCTATCTATCTATCTATCTATCTATCTATCTATCTATCTATCTATCTATCTACCTACCTACCTATCTACCTATCATCTATCTATCCTCTATCTATCTATCTTTCTATCTATCTATCTATCTATCTATCTATCTATCTATCTATTTATCTATCTATCATCTATCAATTATCTGTCATCTGTCTTCCTCTTTATCCACCATCATTATCATAGTCATCATCAACCAATTATCTCCACAGATACGTAGATACTGATGTTCAGTTACATAGATTTGAACTGATTGTTCATATTTAATTTACAAAATAATAACTATGAAGCATTTAAGGACTATACAAAATATATATGCCAAAATAATATATACATAAATGTATATATAATCTCAAATAGGAAAATTCATAAAATCGTATTCATCTGAACATGCTTCCATTTTCTATGTACTATCGTAGTAATATTGGGCCATATGTTATTATAAACAAATATCCTTACCATTTATATAGCAAAGACATGAAGAATCACAGCTAAAAAAAAGCAACATAGAAATCACATGATTGAGTAACAAAAAACAGAAGAAGGTCCACAGAAACACAGAAGCAAAGGTCAGACAGAGCCAATATGACAGAGTTAAACATAACCACATTCAAATGTAAACAGTCCTCCAACTCCTATAACTAATGTGTTGAGAAATGTACTAAAAAGTAATATTTAACCACATACTATTTATAAGAAATGTACCTTAATTTCAAAGAACAAGAAGAATTAAAGTGGGTCAATATCCTGTACATTAATGATGTGGCATGTGAATTTACACCAGACAACTCAGGATGAGTACCATTATAAGGATTAAAGGAGAACTCACATTAGGGAGGATGAGAGACAATTCATACAAGAGACATACCAAGTCTACACATGAACATGATAACAGAAATTCAAGATATATGATCTCCCTACCTAAAGGTAGTAAAGCCTAGGACTAGACACATGTAGGCTGAGAATTGTAATTTTAATACTCTTGCTAATAGCTGATAGAAGATGCAAACAAACAGAAGTAAGATTGGATGTTTAACTGCCCACCTCTGCCTACATTTGTACAATTCTCCACACAAAATAGTTATGCAGGTATACATAGTCTACATGTTTATAGTTCTATAATTCACGTATGCATCTGCATATAGATATGTGAATAATCTTTTTCAATGGATAAGAAGCAGCCACCAAGTAACCCAAATTCTGGTTCAGTAATACAGCCCAATAAATTGCAAAGGTTTTAAATCAAAGGTTATGCTTATGGCCCCACTAAACCATCCAGCATTAATAAAGAGCAGGATGATTTTAGAAACAGCAATATTGACAATGGATGAATGAACATTTTATAAGCCTTGTCTAAGAGAAGCCCGAATAACAGAGCCTCACGTTTTGTAACCTTCTCTTTGTAACGGGTGTTTTTGAGGCATAGACTGTACTGAATGTGACTAATACGTTTATATGATGCTGGGTTTTTTTTTTTTTTTCCATTGTAATTACCTGGTTCATCAATTGCTGATTTTCCTTCTAGCTTCAGGAATACCTCATTCAAAGTTGTCATGGAAACATCATAGTTTTCAATTCCCAGTCCAGGACAGCTGTCAAGACTCTGGCAAAGCTCTAAAGGGCACACACAGCCAGTGAGTCACCATGGCAACAATCATGTGAACTGAGAACATACTTCCCAGACTAAGAAATATGGAATTACAGATGATATGTGGCAAAGACACAGAAATGATTATTACATAATCTTTTCCATTTTTCAAATTCTATCTCATTTTGTTTCACATTCGTTCCGTAGGCTCAAATATTACCCTCGTATAGTCAGTTCTCTATACTCATTTGAATTTCATTTTAGTTTAGCTTTTGCAATTTAGATAATTACATAATTTGGATTTCTCAACATTGAGCTTAGATAATTGAAGCGACTATTCCAGAGAACATATACAAGTGGAAACCACTGCTGCTGTAACCAGCAAATGAGAAAGAATTAATTTTTTTGAGCTGTGAGTACAGTTAAGAGAACTCTCTAAAATGCTCAAGCATTTCAATCCAACAACTAGAATATCATGTCTTCTCCTATGGATAAAATATCATTATTTTGTTACTCTTTCGATCACATTTTAACATCTGAACATCTCATAAGCTCTCAATGGATTGTAGTTATACAGTGACTGCCATAGCTAGTATAATAAGTATTATATCTAAATTTTATTTTGTCGTGTTAATGTACATTACCTGGAAATCTGTAAGTTGTTTCTAAGGGTCATGTATAGAGAAGTTTCCCTTCCCCTTCAGCTGATAGCTTGGCCTCTGGGATGTGCTGTTTAACAAGCGATGTGATATTTTCTGGAACACAGACTTCTTTCAGCTGCAAACTGATGTTTAAAAAAAGACAAAGACTATATGATACAATCTAAAATTGAATGAAAATAATCACTAATTTCTTTGGGGCAAAAGTCAACCAAAATCGAGAGGAAGAAATAAGTCATGTAAACATGAAAAGGGAAACCAAACAAAGAGATCATAGAAAGTAATGTGGGAAGAAAAAAAAAGCTAATCAAAATTATTGGCCAAGCAACTCAGGGATGCTAGAGAGGGAAGGCTGGTAGTGATTCAAGTCTCAAAAGTATCAATAAACACAAATTTGAAATACCAGGGATATAGCAAAGATAGGAAGTACATGTGATAGATGGTGTAGGGGATGATACTCAAACGAAGTTGAAGCTGGCTAAATGGGATTTTTATATTGCTTCAAAAGACCCAAGGACTTTTGATAGTCATAGATGCCAGACAAGTACAATTATTTAATTTAGTCATCTGATGTAAATTTATTCAATTCTCAGTATATGATAATCATTTTAGTGAGTGGATCAATTTACATAGTCCTGCCATAACAGACTTGCCTAAAGTGGGGGCAGGGCAGTAAGTAAACAATTAAACCTTCAAGTAAGACAGTCATCACCAGCAGCATTACGAAAGATTCTAGGCAGTAGATAAGAATCAATATTATGGAAGTACAGTGCCCATGGTTTTAGCTTCCTTGTAGTTATCTATAGCAGAATACTGAATAAGAACAAAAAGACTCTTGGGGAAAATCATTCTACCCATTCAAAACACTACAGTTATTTCTCATTTGTAGAAACATAAGCTAATAGACAAAAATCAAACTTATAAAGTATATAGCAGAAAAAATATCTGTAGTAATCTGACCCTGTAGTTTGGTTTCAACAACTGAAAAGGACATTTTATTATAGATGAGTAGTTTTCTTATTGGTAAGAATAATTATTTTTACTACATCAGGTCATGTAATAAACTAAATAGTAACAGTGGTCACACTTAGCAAATCCTTAAAAATGGTGGGCATTTTTCTTTCACCAAATGCTTAAGTCAAAATAATTCAATTTATTCATAAATCATGTACAGTCTTGAAAGAACGCTTGGCATTTCAAGAAGAATCAAAATACACTGAGGAAATTAAATTAAAAATACATTTTGCCCTCTCCACTGCTATTCCTTTGTTGATAAAATGCATTTGAGAAATGTGTTTTGGGGTAATATGATCATTGTATGAGAAACATGTAGTATAGTGTTCTTCCTCAAGGTTCCTTGGAAGGGCTGATTGACAAACTTATTCTGCAAATGTCTAGATAGGTTACTCCATTCACCTCTGCAGCTGCTATTCATCTCTACTGGTGAAAAACAGATAGAAACAAACAAACAAACCAGCAAACAAGCAAGCAAACACTTACAGTAGCTATCAGCACCATATAAGAGAATCAACAGGGCTGTTTCTTGCCAAAAAATATCTTTTAAAATACATAAATAATAAGTGGTTTAAATGTGTTGACTTCTGTTTAAAAGAAGAAAATAAACTGTTATGCAAATTTTTGTCCCAAAGTCCATGAAGAGACCCATGATCTGGATGGGGATTCTGGCCAGCACTTTTATGTCGAGAACATCTTACGTTGCCTAGCATCCCACATGTGTAGGCAACGTCTCATCTATTTTTCTGTAACATTTACTTGCAGCCACTTTATAAATGAGAAAACTTAAGAATAGATGAATAACTCAGAAACACTAACAAATCAGTACAAAATTCAAAGCTTAAGAACCATGACTATCATAAAGTGCGGTGACAGGCTTAGATTTTGGATAATAGTTTTGAGTTTAAAATAAGCTCAACTCCTAACTCCATAGCATATTAACCCATTGTTATGGTATGGTGCTTCCCAGTGTTAATGTGCTGGAGATTTAATCCCCAAACCCACAGGGTTGAGAGCAGGAGGACTTTCAAGAATAGGTTCAGTCACAAGGACTCTGTGACCCTTGTCCTTACCTTAAGTGATACCCAACTCCCCATTTCTTCTTCAGAAAGAGAGATGAGCCTGCACACTTCAGCTTCCCCTTGGAGAGGAACACTTTCCTATCTGAAGAGGAAGGAGGAGAGAAGAAAGTCTGTGTAGAAGTGGGCCATTTGTTTTTGAGGAAAAGACAATTGTTTATATGCTTTAAAATTCAACCCGAAAGCATTTCCTGTTCCAGATGGAACTTAGTAAACACCTCCATGAAGTATTTCCTTTAACCTCTCCTTAGATCTATTTCTCATTGTCTAACTCCTCAAGAAGACTAAACCATGTGGATTCACATTACACATTTTAATAGATCAAACATTAAAAGCATTTGAACATTTCAAGTTGATTTAACTCAAAATCTGAGCAAAAGAGTTAAGCTTTTAGAATGTAGACTTCGTTTACTTCACAGTGCGTTACTTGGCAGTCTGTGCCCCTACGCAACTTTTAATGACACAACATTTACAAGATATGCTGAGATGAAGCTGGAGAGCTAGGCCAGTGCTTGCCTTGCAAACTCAGGACCTGTGGACCTCAGAACCCATGAGAAAGCTGAGTTGGGCAGTTTGTAATTGGAGGTAGAGACTGACAGATCCCTAGGACATAGCCATTCTAACCTACAGAGAGATCCTGTTTCACATAATAAGGTAAGGAGGTCTTGAAAAATGCCCAGGGTTTCCTCTGGGCAGCGCATTCACATACATGTACTTACATGTACATGAACACACACATACCCATACACATAGGCACATACACAACCCAGTAAAATAATTGATGTTAATATGTTAGTGCTAAATTCACAGCATCACTACATGTTTAGATCAATTGGTTAAAAATATAGCTGTTCAGAGCACTGGTCCGTGGTTCTCAGTCCCTGAACGTCCTCATCATGATGCTTAAGGAAGTCAGTCATTACCAGCCAGGATGTCAGCCTCATCCATGAACTGCGTGCTGAAGAGGACCACACGGTCGGCTTTTCGCTCCTTCAGGAGATTCCACACCTGGTGCCTTGAAAAGGGATCCAGTCCAGCAGTGGGTTCATCCAGTAGGAAAATCTAGAGGAGGGAAGTGACAGGGTTTTCCTCTAAAGAGAAAAGCTCTCCCAAGGAGTAGCATAGACTCCTTACTATCTAGGTTTAAAGGAGTCTTTTGTAAGGCTCACTCTTACGCAGCATATTCTAAATATTTCTGCAACACAGGTCCTTTGCAAAGCAAAGTTTTGAATTCTTACTGAAAAATTACCTATAAAATCCAGACTGGCTTACCTGAGGGTCTCCTAAAATGGCGATTCCGAAAGTTAGCTTTCTCTTTTGTCCGCCACTTAAGTTTTGAGCAAGGATATCTCTAATATTTTTCATTTCCAATTCCAGCAAAACTCTTTGCACCTGAAAAAAAAAATATACAAGAGTTAAGACATACACAAAGTATGATCTCTTTCTTTTTTCCTTCCTCGTAAGTACAAAGCTGTTCTCTGTGATGGGGAAAAGCATAGACTCTGGGGTCAAAGGTTCTGGTTTTGAGTGACGCCTCATGTTCACCTACATCATAAGCCTGGTGGAGCCACTTGCTTTCTTGAGCCTGAGTCTCCTTATGTGTAAGACAGAGAAAACAATGACATTTGTCTCATAGGGTTGCTTCAAGGAATAAATGATCTTTTGCATTCATTGTTAAACAAATGCACCTTATACATTATGTATAAATATCCTTGTTTAAATTGGATTTCCTATCTAATGCTTCATACCTTTTTACACAAAGAAATTAAAAAAAATGCATCTTGACACAAATGGGTTTTAATATTCACACTTGGACCAAAAAGTGGTCCTACGCATATGAATGTACCTCTTTCTCCACATCTTGGGGTGGAATTCCTTTTATTTTGGCAAAAAGCCTGAGGTTTTCTCTCACAGTAAGGAAGTCAAATTGAACATTGGATTGTGGACAAACTCCGGCAATCCTGAACACGTTTTCTAGGTCAGCCATTTCTGATAATCTATTATTATAGATGGTGACGGAACCTGTCATAAAAACCAGGTGTTAATATCGGGACAGTGAATCAATGAAAATTTTTATGAATAAAAACTCTCAATGTATTCATTCAATTTTAGATATATGACTTTTTCCCCACTTAGGTGTGGAAAGTCCCTTTGGGAATGAAGACTGTCCTAACTGAAGTCTTAAACATGTGGATAAGGCCATGTTAAACCACCTAGCCCCAGTCAGTTTTGCACGGATCAAACACAGACTCCTCAGAAACAATAAAACATTTGTATTTGCGCCATTAAGTTGGGAGTGTTTGTCATGCAGCAGAAGCTAACACATACAAGTTGGAATGCCACATGGCAATTAAGGACCAAGAAAGTGACTGTCATAAAATACTCAACCTTCATACATAATGATAGTACATACTTTTATAGAATAATACTATTTTTATTTCCATTGGTATTTGTGCTTGTTAATAAGCAGAAGGATTCTATATTAATGGTTGATTTATTTACCAACCTGAATCCTTACCTTTGGTAGGAATAGATAATCCACTAAGAATATTTAACAGTGTTGATTTTCCAGCTCCACTGTGACCAAGTACTGCTGTGATTTGGCCTTCATATATGTCCAACGTCAGGTCTGGAAGAGAAAACAGAAGGACAGATGAATGATATAAAAAAAGGAGGTAAAAGCAAAAAAAAAAAAATAACTAAAATAACACAATTCTACTATGGAGCCCATTGGATCGTTTTATCTCCTTGAGTAAATAGTTTTTTCAAAATATTCTTTGTGAAAATGTAATTTGGTATTTTAAATGACTGAAACGTGTTACAACCATAGGTTCATTGACATTGCCCTATGCATGTGAAATATTTGTTAACATCAAATGGAAGGATAGATTAATAATAAAATAATACATGGTCATAAGTCCTTTAAGGTAGGCATCTCCTTTTAAAATTTTAAGTATTTATTTATTTTAAAAAGAAAACACATAGTACTTTGAATTACAAGAGAAAACTTTGACCTTGTTGATGGAAGATCCCAAATCTACTTAGGTTAACACAGTATCACACAGTATAGATTTTAAATACATTGTATTTCAACACATTTGTTCTAACTTTTATAAAAGTTTTATAAAATAAAACTAAAGTATTGAAAGGCAAAGTTTACCATGTAACTTAAATAATGTTTCAAATTTAAAATATCACCAAGAACCATTCATCAAAAGTAAAATAGATTGTGTTTAAATTTGAAAGTCTATCACTATATCATCATCATCATTTACCTTTCAAGGCTTCTATTTTATTGGGCTTCCCTTTGTATTCTTTTGAAATATTTCTGATTCTGCAAAAGAGAAAAGGCATGGTTAGGTGACTGGCTTCTTCAGTTGGGCCTTCTGGTTTGGTTCATGAGATGGATGGATCTTATTTTCAGGGTACAGAAAGAGTTGGCCCATCACTCTTAGGCATCTTTGGCTATGTGGCACAATCTCTACTGCCTTCAAGGTCATTAACATCCCTGGGGGAGTAGTAAGCTCTGTGTGTATGTTCCACTGCAGATAGTCACATACCATGTATTGGCATGGGAGGTGACGTTAGCGTATAAGAACAAGATCATCTCTGTACTGCAAAGCAAGAACCTAGAACGAGAGATGACATGGGCAGACAACAATAAAAGAACCACCTTGAACTCCCGCAGAAGGCTGGAGATGTATGTAGCTATCTTGGCTGAAGAGCTCGAAAGACATGTTTAGAGGTAGAGTAAGGTGGAGAGGCAATGGATCATGAGCTGGAGACATGGGTTTCACTCTCATGCACACCTGAGCTCATCACATTTATATCGCTTCATTTCTGCTTGCTTAGGGAGGCTTTGGTTTTCCCCAGCTGACATTTCAGAGCTCTTTCTGCTGTGTTGGGGTTTTAAATACATTAGATGAATAGAGCTTTTCATTCTGTGTGCAGTGCTTGGTTCACAATAAATATTCAACAAGCATAGAAGATGCTGGTGAGATCATGGTGATCATGGCCGGGGTGAAGTTTACACACTGAGTGATATTCTAGAGCTGAATCAAATTTAGATTTCTTATCTTGTCATCTACTACCCATCAAACAGAGTTCATTCACATCGAACAAATTGTTCCCCTGTTTCTATTTTGAGCACATTATGCGGCCAGTTCATAGCCCTCACACTTGCGGGTGGTGCTGAAGAAATGTGAGAGAAAAGAAAATAAAGAAAGGAATTTTGTGGAGACATTGTTTTCCTTAGCTGAGCTTACTTAGGTTCTGGGACAAATACCAGCATAATGTGCTGGTGAGAAATGATTGCAGCGGGCTTTGGGAGTTCAGAGGCTCAAGGGATGAGAGGTCACATCACTGGGGGACGAAGAGTTGATACTGGCAGCATGAGGACTTGTTCCTGTTTTCTTATTGGGAAGTAGACAATGTGCTGTCACACTCTGAGGGACACATCTTTCTGAGCGCCTCTTGTGTCTGTCTCTGCAGCTTCTCCTTTTCGTGTGTGTGTGTGTGTGTGTGTGTGTGTTAACTAGAGCTGAAACTGGTGGGGCAAACCTCTTACCCCAGCTATCTTGGAGGTGGGAGCTGTCAGGTTGCAAGCTCAAAGACTGCATGGGTTACAGAGTAAAATCAAGGCTAGGTTGGACAACTTAGTGAAGCCCTGTTGCAAGAATTAAAAAGTTAAAAATGGGCGGAGGATAAAGCTCAGTGATGTAGTGGTGTCTAGCATGTGCAAAGCCAGAGTTTTGGTTTCCAGTACTGAGAGGACAGAGAGAAGGGGCGGGGGGGGGGGGGCAGAGATCCTGTTGAATGAGTTTTTCTTTATCTTTCCAGTTAATGTAGATAGCTGGGTGGAGCCACCCCTGACTATCTAGAGACCCTAAAGAGTGCTTTGCTTGCTTTCAATGCTGAAATTTGAGCTTCCTCTGCCTTGGCTGTGTCTCTGTTCTCATTCTTGTTACCTGATGGATTCTTTCCCATGGAATTCTGGGGACACCGGTTCAAAGGAGCCATCTGATGAAGGAACGGCATCTATTCCATCTTCAAGAATCATGTGAACAGGCTTTCGTGGTCGTAGCCAAAATGAGGATTTCAGGAAAAACAGGGGAGAGTGGTGATGTCCATATTCATCTAGAGACCCAAGAGATGAGTGGATAGTCAGTGAGTCATCACTTATCCCACCCCCGCCACACCTCCATCCATGATGCCACGCTTTACTGCCAAGCCTGAACACATACATGGTCTACATGAAACAACTCTGTAGCCTTATCAGGAAAAATCCTACCAAGATCTCTCCATGGGAATTAATAGAAGTTCACTGCAAGTATTTCTAAAAGGAGGAATTTCATAAACCTGACAGTTATGTTTGAAAGAGTCTAAATTTAGGGGTTAAAAATATAAAACCTGCTAGACCTTCTGGATTCTATTTTAAATCCCAGTGCCCTATTATGCAAAGGAAGAAGACAGTAAGAAGCAATGCCTGGCTAGATGAGATACTTGGAAAGAAGATGTAATAAGTCGTAAGGAAAACGAACGGCGTGTTTGTAGTAAAGGAGGAGGTTTACGAATGTGCTCGTCACAAGCATCCTGGTGGAAATTAACCCATTTGAGTGTTATCATTGGTTCTGTTTTCCTGGCTTTGAACATGGTTCTCTAATATTCGGCAACTGACCTGCGCTGTACGGATGGGGAATGTTAGAGCTCAGGCACACTCCTCACGTGACCTGTGCTCTCTGTAGATCTGGCACATTGATGTTTTCAGCCCGTACCTGTTTCCTACGCTGACTGCTGTGGGATTTCTGTATTTCATAGGATTAGCTGTTTCTTCTGTTATTCATATTTACTTTCTTTTTTTAAAAAAAATGTGAACAAACTCGTTTCTAGTCTTATATTTAAGCTTTGTAAAAGAGTGGTACACGAAAGTCAAAGAATTGGAAGATTTGGGATTAAAGAAGATTCTTTGTTGTGTTGATAAAGTAAAGTTTCAGGTGGCCTTGAGCTCACTCTGTGATTCAGGCTGCCCTCCATTCTGAAAATCTGGGATTATAGGCCCAAACCACTAGGCCCTGATGATAATAATATTTTTGTGTTGTGATACTCTGGGAAGATTGTTAAAACTACAGGTAGCCAACCTCCTTTGCTGAGAAATTGCATCTTCATCTCTCCATCATGAACTGTCCTTCCTTCTGTACATTTCCCTGTGTGGTTCTGATGCCCAGCTAGGATGCAGAATTGCTAAGCTAGCTAGTCACACAAAAGTAGCTATAAAAACCCATCATCAGTGGACCCACTTAGGAATGAGTTTTCTAAAGTGATTCTTACAAAGGAATAAGACAAGGGCTGAAGCCAATGGCTCCGTGGTACAGCATTTGCTTAGCATGTGTGAAGCCCTGACTTGATCCCCAGCACAACAAATTAATAAACAGATGAACATCAACAAAGAAACAAGCCATGACTTATAGGATGTGAAATACAGGTCAGTGACTCAATATGCAAAATGTAGGTTTCAAGTCTGAAACCAAGGACAAAGAAAATGGGAGATCTGATTTGGCCAATGGTAATGAGTTGGCCCATCTTCTTCATGTTGACACCAGAGTAGTTCTTGAAATATGAATAATGCACACATTAGGAAATATGGTTGGGAAATACAATTGTCACAATGATAGTCTCTTTTGGTCACATCTTACTCACTTGGCAGAACTTTTTCAAAGTACATCATCAGGGCCAGATACAAAAATGCATCAAATGCCAGCATGAAATTGGTCGCTATAATCAGATTTGAGCCATCGTCTGGATCAGGGGGTGCATTAGAATGTAAATCATAGTCCACGCGTAAGAGCTGAAAGTTTTTAAAAATGAAGAGAAATTAGATTTATGATAAAAGTTAAAATTCAAACTGGGTTTAACAGTAATAAGATAGTCATCAGCTACTTCACTCTGTGAACATTGAAGAGATGTATCTTATAGCTCCCAAACCTCTTCTGTAGTATAGACATATGGGCAACTATAACAGTGCGTGCCATGATATGAAATCGGAACATTTTGAAAAGGTGAGGAGGCGCTAAACTTGGCATTTGTGCTCAAACTTAGAATTAAAAAAAAATGACTTAGTTACTTTTATTTTGTGTGTATGAGTGTTTTGCCTCCAAGTTTGTGTTTGTGGTGTGTGTATGGCTGGTATCCCGGCAGGTAGTTGTGAGGTGTGGTGAACCAAACTCTGGTCCTCTGAAAGAGTGCAATTACCCACTGAACCATCCCTCCAGCATCCATGCTTCCTTACTCTACTCCCCCACACTTTCTAAATGGCTTGTTTGCTGCATCCAGTCCCCTCAAAGCTTTCAAAAGGTCACTTTTGTTAAATCAGAGTGCTTATGCTAGGGCTTTAAATCTTAGAGCTTTGCATGTGAATATGATTGCAGGTTAATGAGTTCAAGAGAAGAAAGATACCATCAATAGGGTAACAGGTCCTCACCTGGGTCATTCCTAGTGTGAAGGCAAAGGGGCTAAAAAGACTGAGAGTCCATTCCACGGGTGCAGGGAGGTATCTGTACAGGGCTGTGAAGCCCAGACTTCCCCAGAAGATGGTGAGAAGGAACACAGTTAGGCCAGTGAGGACAGACTTCCTCACCAAGACGCTCATTAGGAAGGCCAAAGCGATCTAGAATGAGAGCAGACCCAGGTGGCTTACATTTATCTAACATAATATGGTAATAATAACAAATAACGATGATGATGATGATGATGATAGAAGGGATCTAACATACGAATACACAAAATTATGTCTTGCAAACTGTGTTAACACAGTACACAAAAATGTGCCTGTCTGTGGAGTTTTGTGTACAAAGAGAAGACAGAAAACCTACCATATGTAAAATAATGACCTCTTTGAAACAACGCTTAATTCTTGGGATAAGAGGTGGGCAAGGGGAATTTTAAATCAACTCACCGTAGACAATCCGTAAAGGAGGAAGAGGCTAAAGACAACCACGAAGTTGGGCAGAATGAGAAACTGGACAGATTTGATAACAAGTGCCAGAGATAGGGCCATAATGAAGACAAAGCCACTATAGAGCAGACCCCAGGATAGCCTGGTGTGGAAATAAAATTCTCTTTCAGTCTTTGAAATATGGCAGATAGGGAGGATATATGATCGATTTTAAAATAATTTTAAGATTCATCCATTGTTCATGCATACTTTCATCTTTTAGTACTTCATTCATTCATTCATTCACTTATCCATGTTGCCATTCTTCAGGTTCTGCGTGCTTTAGGATATGCAACAATGAGGTGTAAGCCCTGGGATGAATTCATTGAATACAAAAATTCTTTTTCCCACTAAGCATTCTCCCAAGTTCGACAAGTCTATTTCTCTTATCTCTTATCAGCGTGCCACTTTTTTTTATCAGAAGTGATAAATTTCTTATCAATTTCTTTGCTGTAACTATTCTATGAGATGTATAGCAAAGTTAAAAATAATTAAGGACAAATGTAAGACATAGCTCCAAAACCAACAAAACAATTCGCAGGCATATACCGGTTGCTGTGTGTAAGGGAATGTTTTAAGAACATGGCAAATGTTAAATCACTAAGATTCCCACTCCAAGACTGCGCAGAAATTCCATTTCAGTATTTTCTTGCCTTAGTAATGGAGAATTTGACAAGTGCAGATGTTAAATAGTTATGATTCATGTCTAGATGCTTGGCTCTGGTGTCCTTAGGTTTCACAGCTTTTCTACATTTTCTACCAACACCAGTTCAATAAGGCAGTCAAAATGTAATTATTATCATAATAGAAGGGATCTGACATACAAATATGCAAAATTTTAGGATCGTAGTACTAGCAGGAACTCTTTCTGATTTGTTCCAGCATAGTTGGCTTGGTATCCATTTTACTTTTTTCTCTATAAATGCCATCTCCATGCCTCTGTCCTTCCTAGACGCTTGTCTATTCTTGAAATGACTCAGTATACAAAGATTGAACTGCCTATGTCACGTCGACAATCCCGTTCTGCAGACCCATTCCCTTCTGCAGTCCTGAAAGATCTCTTGACGCTTGGTGTCTTCCATCCCAGTGACCCTGCTCTAGTGGTGATGCCACCTGTGACCGTCTGCAACACCAGTCTTTAACTTTCCTGACACTGTCGCCAGAGTGCCTAGCCACCCAATAATCCCTGTTTCACAACTATTCAGCAATCCTAAATCCCAGGTGCTTCACTTCAAGCAGAAAAGCACAGAAACGACACCCAGCACCAGCATGACAAACATCACACCAAGGTCTATTTATTCCATGCAGAGGGATGAAACAAAAAGCTAGATAGCTATTGGTTCTAACAAACACAGGCCAAAATGCCCACTTTCTTCGGGTGCCCCATTAAGTTGTTTGTCCTGCATTTGACTCACCAGAATGCTGGATCTCGAAGGCCCATCATCATCATCCATCCCTTCATCCTTTTCCTCTCTCTTGCAACATTGATTGACACATAATAGGTGACTGGGGAGAAGGAAACGATGCAGGTGAAAATGAAGAAATCAGTCCGAATTCCTTCTTGACTGACGAAAGGATGGATCTTCATGAATTTCCCCGAAACTGACAGCAGTTCCTCCATCACCGAATGGTTTGTCGTGGTCTGAAAACATAGTGATATCTGTTAATAAAACTAGACACAATCCGCATATCAATAGATTTCTAAGAAGATGGAAGGAGAGACCCCTGGTCCTGGAAAGACTGGATGTAGGGGAACTCCAGGACAGAGAAACAAGAGGGGGTTGAATGGAGAAAAGAGGGAGGGAAGGGGGCTTATGGGACTTTCGGGGAGGGAGGAAACGGGAAAGGGGAAATGATTTGGAATGTAAATTAAAAAAAATAAAATAAAATAAATAATAAAAAAAAAACCTTGCAAGATCATGAATCACAAGCTCTGTTTTAAACCATCCCTTTCCAGGGAATCCCATAGTGGCCTGCTACAATCATCTGCTAGAGGAAAATTCCATATTCATGTCCTACCATGGATCCACTTGGATCCTGCTCGGGCACTCTGAGTTTACCCACAATGATCAGATTTCACCTCCTGTTTGTAACACCCCAGCTAACATCACCACAGAAGAGTTTGAAATGCCTTTTCTAAACTTGTACATTCAATACATATCTTACCTCAAGTCTCAAGTTGAACTATTATTCTGATTGGAAATTATCCCATGGCATTCTGGGATATGGTTTGAATGAGAACAGATCCCATCCACTTATATGTTTGAATGCTTGGTCCCCAGTTAGGAGGGTTGAAAACACTGATGCTTAGGGGAATGTATTAGATTTTATGGGTTTAATAGGCACCCACAAAGAAGCAGGGGTAAGACAGCAGCACTGAATTGCCCAAGGCAAGGTGAGTGTAGTAGTTATCATAATAGGTTGCAAAGTGATTTGTAGAACTATTTAGGAAGGATTAGGAGGTGTGGCCTTTCTGGAGTCAGAATGGCCTTCTTGGGGGAGGTGAGTCGCTGGAGTGTGCTCTGGGTTTTCAAAAGCTCATTCAGGTTCAGTTATATGGTCTCTGTGTGCTGTCTGTGGATCAGAAAGGAACGCTCAAAACTACTGCTCCAGCACCAAGCCTGTATGACCATGGACTGCCGTGATGATCATGGACTAACCCTCTGAAACTGTGAGCAAGCCTCCAGGGAAATGCTTTTATAACATAAGAGTTGGTTTGGTTCTGTTGTCTCTTCATAGCAACAGAACACTAAGACAACCCCTATTGTAGCCAGCATCTGCTTTGAGGATTTTCTTTCTACGTACTTGGGTTCTTGACGAAGCTGATATCATGCAAGAGGTACTCTCCCTCCAGTTTCTGTCTTTGTTATATAACATACAGCAACTTTTTCCTTGAATGAATGAATTGATGAATGTAGAGGGCCGTATGTATTTTCTTCCTCGTATCCTTTATGTGCCTCTGGTGATTTGTCTTGTGTATCAGAGTGCATTCAACACTTTGCACTTACTTCTATGATGGCAGCATTGATGGCAGCTTGAAGAGCCACAAATCCTCCCTCCAAGAATATTGATATCAGACAGTCAACATCTTCATACATTCCATAACAATGAGCTTTGTGGATAAAAGAAACCATATGCATAAACCATAGGTTATTTCCACCCTGAGAACAGCAAACAGTGGACTTCACAACAGCCCCCAATTCCAACTGCTCAAAAATCTATGAAAACATAAATTGTATGTGAGTCAGACAGAGGTCTCCCAGGGAATCATCTACTTTGAATTATCCCAGCATGCTTTCATTTTTTTAAATACTTTTAAAAATTTTGATCTTATAATTACACCAAATGCCCCTTGCCTTCCCTTTCTCTGAGCCCTTTCATGTATCTCTCTCTGCTTTCATGTGTGTACATATATATCTCAATATATATCACATATATAACTACATATACTATATTATATATAAAAGCAACCTACTCAGCTTGTATAATATTACTTCTATGTATGTCTTTAAGACTGACCTCTAGGTATCAGAAAATCAATTAATGTGCTCTTCCCTAGGGAAGACTATTTTTCCTGTCCTTAGCATTCCTTAGTTGCCTGTGTTTCTTTGTGTAGGGCATAGGCCTCCTGAATTTCCTACATCCTTATTAGCACATCTATCTGTGTCATACTTGAGTAGGTCATGTTGGTAAGACTTCATGAATGTAGCTCTTCTGACCTTCCTAGGAGACACAACTTCATAGAAAACTTCCTTCTCCTCTGACTCTGAGAATCTTCTCACCTCCTTTCCTACAATAATCCCTCTTTAAAGTTGTTTTTATTTTATTTTGCATGTATTATATTTTATTTTATTTTATATGTGTGTTTTGTCTGAGTTTGTCCATTTGCTAACTACATGTTTGTATTTAATTCTAGCTCCAAGAGATCCAATGTCCTCTGAGCATCCAAACATATCACACACACACACACACACACACACACACACACACACACACACACACACAAATAGAACACAAAATTGGGAGGTGATCAAGGAGAAGTTATGGAAAGGAATGAGTGTCAAATAATTATGATCAAAATACATCGGATGAAGTTCTTAATTAATATACCATTTCATAAGTATATATTTGTCAGTCAGGATAGTCTGTGATGTGTGTATTAGTTACTTGTGTCTTTGCTGCAATAAAATGCCTGTCAAAAATGAGGGAGGGAAGTGGGGATTATTTTGACTCACATATTTCTAATGGAGCTTTCCCAGGCCAGATGGACAAGTTAACATAAGATTCCAAACCCCAAAGATGGTGAACTCAATATTATACTTATTCAAAGGTAAATTTTCTTTCTTTTTTACATTTAATCTTTTTTTAATAGTCCAGACTTTCATCCGGAACCCTAGGTAACACAAACAACCTTTCATTCTTCCTCTGATAACATCTGATATTGTCCTCTGCCTTGTTGACTATACAGGCGATTTTTTCTACTCTCTTGATGTTACTCTGCCCCTCCAGAGTCATGTAGGAATCTCCACTTTTCCAAAACTCAAGATTTCATTTATCCTAAGACTGTTTCTAGCATCCACGTCTCTTGGTTCCTGTGCCAAGCAAAACTGTATAGATAAGTCCAATAATCACATGTTTCCTTTTTTACCATGGAATTTTGAAAACTTCTTGTTCATGTAGCTTTAAGCATTTGTACAGAAGTTTAGTCTGTTGAACATACCACCCAGAATGTACCTGATCTCATGTAAGAAGTTTTCCTATTTCATCTATAACTATTTTACAGCTATATACTACAAACAACACTATTAGTATTTAAGTGTGCATACACATATACATTTGTAAATGCATACACACTTTACAGTTATGTATTACAAATGACACTATTTATATTTAAATGTATATATACCTATATGTTTGCAAATGCATACACATCTAAGCATATATACATCTAGCCATATAAAGCAATCATACATGGAATATGCCAATACATGTCAATGCAAACAAACATTTTTAGAGGTTGTCTAATTTGACATAATAACATCTATCTTTATGAATGGGTCAACACCATTGAAATAGAGAGTAGTGGGACTGAACTACCTTCATGGTCTCCCAGTTCCCTCGACTTTGGGATTCTCTGTCCAAATTGGAATTTCAGATGATATGAGAACGTATCAGAAAAAATGACTCTTATTATTTCTGCATGACTTTCTGTTAATTCCTTGATGCTTTCTTCATCCAACAGTCCCAATACGTTTTTACCTGCAGGGGAGAAAGTGGAGGACACTGTTGTTAGTGAATGGTGGAGGGAGGCAACGTTGAGACGTCAAGTCTGTCATATTTTACAGAAGTTCTTCATGGAAGTGATGTTAAATCAAGTACTAATGTTGAATACATTATTCAGTCTAAAAGTCTGGGGACAACATTTCTAAAGTTATATTGAGGCACAGTCAAAAGGAATAATTAATAAAAATTAATTTTTATATATTTGATTATTGTGCCAACTTGAACAAAATATAGTATTTATGGTACCAGCTAAATTATTTCTACAGTTGTCGTTTTAATAGACGCAACATGCTATAAATCAGACATTGGTTTATGGTAAGTAGAAGCAGTTCTACAGTATTATATTCTTTTATGAACCCTAGTAATATATTTTTACACATATAAGTGTTTTGCCTGCATATATGTATGTGTACCATGTAAACACATGAGACCTACAGAGGTAAGAAGAGGGTGTCAGATGCCTTAGAACTGGAGTAACAGACAGTTGTGAGCTGCCCTAAGTGTGCTGAAAATCCAATGCAAGTTCTCCAAAAGAGCAGCAAGTGCTCTTAACTGCTGAACCATCTCCCTAGCCACCCTGATAATATGTTTCATAAGCTAAAACAAACAAACAAACAACCCCCCCAAAAAGGAATAATGGAAAAGTTCAAAATACACCCAGTGCCTATGTTGATATCTCTAAAACAATCTATTCTGTAGATACTATGTTCAAAGCTATATATCTTGTTAAGACTTAACAGAATAAAATGGATGAGAGTCAAATCCTAACTCTTAGGTTACTAGAAAACATACCTGCCATGAAAGGGGCAGCAGCTACCTTCTCCATTATCTGTTGTGTCATGCTGGTGACAGGCGTGTACCCTATCGTGAACTTGGATTGTCTAAAAGAATCGACTCGCCCCAGATCCTTGGTGGGCACTGAAGAAATGTCAGTAGCTTCATGACCATGGGGGTACCAATACAGGAAGAGCAGAAGGAGCAGTGAGCTCAACCCCTCCTAAGCAGCCCAAGAACAGAGAGAAAAAGCACAATTCCAGATTAGTCATTCATAACCAAAAGAGAAAAATCATGATTCTGAGGTATTCATCCACAACCATTTGGTCATCAAATTTGCCTCTTTCTTTGTTAAAAAAAAAAAAAAGATCTAGTGTGTCTTAAAGACAAAACAATATGAAATATGTGTGACACAAAATCATCAGTAATTCCAGTCAGTTATGGGTAGGAACATGAATTCGTTGGGCCTCTTAGTGCTTGTGCTGAGGCAGGTCCTCATGAGGAAGTACAAAATGCAACCAGCAGTTGTTTATAGTATTCTCACCTAGTGCTGCCTTGGCAACCAGTTGGAGACTTCTTCGATTTGTTGAAAATCTGGGTACTGAAGTGGTAGCATACTGGAGTTACAGCATAATGATTACACACCAAGACTTTTTAAAGGGTACTCAGCAGAATGGTGGTCATCTGAGGGGTACCACCTTGCTTTGGTAGCTATTCACAAATTCCCAGTAAATTATTTTGTTTCCCCAGTGCATCAACTTCAACATTTTTTCATAATATTTTTTGGCACTGAGTGTGTGTCCAACCCTTTCTGATATTTTTGAAGTAAAATTTTTAAACATGAAAGAAATCCAAGAGCTGGAGAGATGGCTCAAGGTTAAGAACACTGGCTGCTCTTCTAGAGGACCTGGGTTCAATTCCTAGCACCCACATGGCAGCTCACAATTGTCTGGAACTCCTGTTCCAGAGGATCCAACACCCTCACACAAACATACATGCAGTCAAGACACCAATGTACATGAAATAAATGAATAAATTATAGAAAAAGAGAGCAATTCAAATGAGAAAATGGCAAACACCCATTTCACTGGGTTGTTTTATTTCCCACAGTTTTAGACTTGCATCATCCTAACTCTTGTGGCTATGGGTGGTAACATTAGTGAGAGGTGTGACCAGTGGCTTTAAAAGACGTTTACTGGATTCTGAATTTCTGGCCAGGGTTAATGCTTTTAAAACCAATTGAATGAAATCTCTTCAAACATACTCATGGCCTTAAAAACAGTTCCTGCTGTCTGAGGGAGGTTCAGTATTTCATTTATTTTTTGGTGTGTAGGGTGATATAGGAGAAAAGCACACACAATTCTCAGGCAAAATGCATTTATATCATCAACAGACAGTGGCAAAGACATGGAACTGTACCATCAAGGTCTCCCTTCTCCGTCTCCATTTCTTAAGAAGGTTCTTCTGTAATAAAGCGCAAGTTTGTTGCTGTACACTTATCTCTCTCTTGATCATGGTGCCCTATTTAATGAGGAAAAGGACAGAGAAAGCAAAATAAATGAGGTGATTAAGAAGAATACAGCCAATGGACGAAGAGTAGCCTGATGAGGTCACTGATCTAAATGAACAATTATCACTTTCCCAAATCCTGAATCTGCCACTGTTTATCCATGGCACTCCCAGCCACCAGTTCATGCCTCTCAACTCTGAGTTTACCCTTTAGAACTTTCTCTACAAAGATGGAGCTGGCCTTTTTGTGTTTAATTTTAATACTAGCTGGACTGATGTCAAGCTTTGTCAGTAGAGAACTTTTCTTAGTCTGTTTCTATTGTTACATTAAAATAATGAGGCTAGGTACTTCGCAAAGGAAAGGTGTTTATTTGGGCCAATTTTCCTTGTGACACTGCATGGCACTTTTCATCTTGGCAAGGTCTCCTAGGCTGTATCAAAATATGGTACAGGGACAGGAAGGGAGAGCTAACATACTTCACAAGATGAGCATCAGTTTCTTCTAAGAGTGGTACCCATACTTACCACTTCCTCTAGGGTTCCACCACTCTTTGCAGAACCACATGGCAGCCAAGTGTCAAGAATGCGAACTCTTGGAGAGTTTAGGAGACAAGCGGAATCCAAGCTCTAGCAGAACTGGAGGAGTATTTTAGAAAAAAGAGGACATCCTTGGCTCATAGCAGTTTGATGGCCAGGCTTATACAGGAAGCATACTTCCTTACTGATTATACAGAAAGCATACTTCCTTACTGCTCAGACGAAATGGTTCTCTGCAGCATAAATAACATAGAGGCTATATGTCTCCATGCATTTTCTCTAACATTGATTTCAGCCACGCTAATGTACAGTAGAGACCTTTCCTCACAACTTCATTTCCTTTACCTTCCCTATTACGAAGGCCACACACTCTAGTTATTTTTGTTTATTTATTTATTTATTTATTTATTTTCATTTATTGAATATAGATTATTTTCTTATATAATATACCCTGATTATAGTTTCCCCTCTCTCCACTCCTCATAGGTTCTCCCACCTCTCCTCTCATCCAGATTCACTCCTTTTCTGTCTCTCATTAGGAAAAAAAAAGCAAGCTTCCAAGAGATAATGACCAGACATAACAAAATAAAATATAATAAAATGAAGCAAAAACCATTATATTGAAGTTGGACATGGCAACCCAAAAGAAGAAAAAGAGTCCCAAGGGCAGGCGTTAGAGATCTATTTGTTCTTATGGTCAAAATGAAAATTCTAAGCTAATATCTAATATCTAATAATATTTAATAATTATATCTATATGTATATCTATATATCTATCTATATCTATCCCTCTATTTTATCTTTTACATGTTAGAATGGCTTTAATCAATAACACAAATGACAGCTCATTCTGGCAAGAATTGTGAAGCAACGGGAACATTCCTCCATTGCTGGTGGGAGTGAAGACTTGTATAGCCACTATGGAACTCAATACAGCAGTTAATCAGAAAGTTGGGATTCAATCTAACTCAAGATCCAGCTATATCACTCTTGGGCATATACCCAAAGGATGTTCCATCCTACCACAAAAGCACTTGTTCAACCAGGTTCATTACGGCTCTAGTCTTAATAGCCAGAAACTAGAAACAATCTAGATGTCCTTCAACAGAAAAATGGATTAAGAAATAAAATAAAATTAAAAAGTAGTTCATTTACACATAAGAGTTTTAACTTTGCTGTTTAAAAAAAATGACACCAAGAAAATTTCAGACAAATAGATACAACTAGAAAAAAAAATCATCCTATGTGAAGTACCCAAAACCCAGAAAGATAAATATGGTATATATTCACTTACAAATAGATATTGGCTGCTAAGTAAATGACAACCAAGCTACAGTCTATCCATAGACCCAAAGAAGAAGAGGGCAGTAGGGAACATGCATGGATCTCTCTGGGGGCAGGGGTGATAGAACAGATTTTATGGATGATCTGGGGACAAGCACTTGCTTGCCATGTTTTTGCCTTGGTGTCATTGTATGCGCACAATACAATGGAAGAAAACAAGAGAGGAGAGAGATTTCTCAGAATGCTTTCCTCTAAAGGCAAAAGATGCACAGGAACAGAGGTCAGGAGCCATAATGTGACAAGCTAATAACTAGCAGGTGATCATCCTGAGATGGCTGCTTTGGATTATTATACAATCTGCGACAGGTATGCCTTTATTAAGCAAGGCTGTAAGGGATTAGTTTTAGGAAAGATTCCTGCTATTTATATGCGTTTTCTGTTATTATTAAACATATATAACAATCATTAAGTAGTAGCACACCCCTTTGGAGCAGATTTCTGCAGGTCCACAAAGATGTACTGTCTTGTAGTGATATATGTAGACAAATAGATGACTTAAGTTTTAATGATGATCCTATAAGAAGCCATGCAAGAGATGTTTCTTATTGCAGAGTACAGTCACTAGAGACTCCAACTATTCAAAATGCTGAGAGTGCCGAGCTGTAGATGAAGCAGCTACATCAGTCCTCTTCCAAGATGCAAGTAATGTCATAGCACAGGAGCCAGAAAGAATGTAAGAGCCTGAGGATGAGGAAGAGTGCTTTGAGGGTCTGGTCTGGAGGTGTGATAGAGCTGTTGTACACCAGGATAATAGCTGGGTTTACCTGCACAATAGCCCCGCAAGATCAAGAAACCTAAAAATTCCAACAGAGACCATATCCAGAGGTTAGGCATGGCCCCCAGTTGAGGGATGGGGCCATCCACCTATCTCAAAAATATTAAAGCAGAATTGCTCCTGTCTAAAGGAAATACAGAGACAAAGAGTGGAGCAGAGACTGAAGGAAAGACCATTCAGAGACGGTCCCACCTAGGGAGCCATCCCATCTGCAGACACCAACCGCCACACAATTGCTGATGCCAAGAAGTGCTTACTGACAGGAATTTGATATAGCTTTCCCATGAGAGGCTCTGCCAGAGTCTGACCAACACAGATGTGGATGCTCACAGTCAACCATTGGATTGAGCGTGGGGACCCCAAGGTAAGAGTTAGGGGAAGGAGCTGAAGGGGTTTGCAACCCCATAGGAAAAAACAACAATATCAACCAACCAGACCCCCCCAGAGATCCCTGGGACTAAGCCACCAACCAAAGAGTACACATAGAGAGACCCATGGCTGCAGTTGTACATGTAGCAGAAGATGGCCTAGTTGGACATCAATGGGAGGGGAGGCCCTTGATCCTTGAAGGCTAGATGCCCCATTGTAGGGGAATGCTAGGGCAGGGCAGTGAGGTGAAGAGTAGGTGGGTGGGTGGTGGAGCACCCTCATGGAAGCAGGGAGAGGCAGAATGGGATGGGGGTTTGTAGAAGGGAAACTGGGAAGAGGGATAACAATTGAAATGTAAATAAATAAAATCACCAATAAAAAATATTCCAACAGAGTGAGGAGGGGCTCCAGAGGCCCAACCCCTAGCTTGGGAGTTAATGGCAGTTTATAGCTGCCAAGGGAGGGAAAGTTGCTGTTCTTTGTATGTGTGTGTGTGGGGGGGGATTGGCAAGTTGCCCCTGGCCTGGTGCAAGACTCCACACAAATGTGCATATGCTGATTTGACTCAATGGTTCAGAAAAAAAATACATGATGTTGAGAGACAGATATGTTGGGAAAGGAATGGGGATGGCATAGGAAGAGCATATAAATCAAACTATTTAAGAGACTTTAAAAGAATGTTTAAGAAGGAAGGAAGGGAAGAAGGAAGGAAGGGAAGAAGGAGAGAGAGAGGGAGGGAGGGAGGGGGGAGGAATGGAGGGAGAGAGGAAGGGAGGAAGGAAGATAAGAAGGAAAGAAGAACTAATTCCAATGACCCTAAATTCCAAACTAGTTGAATCAAAGAGAGTTAAAATTTTACACTGCTAAGTTTTCTCCTATGTGGATTTGCACCCCAGTTACTAGTTTATTTCTCTAGTAATATTATATACTTTTTTTTTTATTCTGTACAGAAGACTTATTGGATACTGTGTGCTTCTTGCTTGCAGTTAGCATTATGTATTGCATGCATTAATAATTGCTGTTTTACAGAAATTCTACTGATTATACACTCACACACATGCACATATATAACACATACATATATATCTTGTCTCTTAAAATATCAATGAATTCTATAATTACTGTGGTATTTTAAAGACAAGGCCCCCTGATGACAGAGAAGTCGTCTTAAAATTCCCCTTTAGCTGTTTACAGAATAACTTGACCTTGTGTGTAGGGAAGAGCTGTTACTCAATTTGAAGGCTTGCAGTGCTAGCAGGTACCCTTATTGAGGTGAGAAAAGCATATTTGTTAAATCCTAATCTGACCTTGGGCCAAAACTGAGGTCAGCCTGCCCTTCAGGCATCTACAGTACTGAAGGAACTTTTGCTAACCTGCTTTGCCCAGCTTCTGCACTTACAAGGCTTTCTGCTTCCTGATCAAACAGGGATGCCACGGTGACACAACTGTGTCTTACTCTTATTAAAAGTTCATCCCCTGCCATGCTTGCTAACAGCCATGGCAGGTATGTCAATAGGATGTACCAAACTTGTGGTTTTTACCGTTAGACAGTTCTTCTTCAACTGTATGATGTCACCCATGTGGACATAATTGCTTTTTACCTAATTGATTTTGTTTTCTCCATCTAGAGTTCTACGACTATTATTGAATTGAAAGGTTAAATTTTAAAACAACTGGAACACTTTACCAATGGAAATTCAAAATACAGAAGGTGTGGTGGTGGTGGTGATGGTGGTGTGTGGTGTGTGTGGTGTGTGTGTGGTGTGTGTTTGTGGTGTGTGTGTGGTGTGTGTTTGTGGTGTGTGTGTGTGTGTGTGTGTGTGTGTGTGTGTGTATGTATAAAACTTGAAGTTGCAGATAGAGTGAAGATAATCAAGAGTTCAAGGACAGCCTTTTCATAGTGAGTTAAAGTCAGCCTGTGAGCATGATATCTCAAATGAACAAACAAAACACATACATACATATATACACATACACACACACACACACAGATTGAGAGAGAGAGAGAGACAGAGACAGAGACAGAGAGACAGAGAGACAGAGACAGAGACAGAGAGACAGAGAGACAGAAACAGAAACAAGACAGAGACAGAAAATTAATATAGTTCTAAACATAATGTTTAAATACCTTATAGCTAAACAATTACAGTTTGAGACCTAATGTCTCGTAGCAAATACACTGTTAGTCAGCCTTTCAAACTGAACTTTTTCCAAATTTAATCAAGTTTTGGATGAAACCCACATGCATATTTTACTCCTCTCATTGTTTTCTCATGATTACAGTTTTCTCTCCCTCTGATCCTCTCAGCTCCTCCCCACCTCCCCTCCCATCCAGATCCACTCCCTTTCTGTCTCTCAGTAGAAAAGAGCAGGCTTCTAACGGAGACTCAGAGACCCTACAAAGCCTGAGTTTCTACTAAAGTTACAGAAAAGGTTTAATTTATCCTCCTATGGAATTATGTGTGATTCACGCCTTAGAATATGGGAGCTGCAGAGGGATGAATCATTTCTGAGACCGATTAAAATAAAACAGGTTAAAAGATGTTATGTTATTCATAAACTCACATGAACACTCAGGGAAATAAAATGCTGTCTTCTCACTATGAACAAACAAACAAACAGTGTAATGAAACATCAAACAACAATAACAGCAATAAACCCCCTCCAAAACAAACGAACAAATCAACCCCTGGTTCATTCAGCCCAGTCTGCTTTTGCATGCCCCAGGCCAGGTCCGTGTGGCTCAACAGAAACTTCAAATTCATAAAGAACGCAACCTGGCCTCTTCTCTTGGGTGAGAACAGTCCAGCTAAAACATCGTCTCAATGTAAGAGATACATGAACATTTCACCACTAGTTGTGGCATTATAGGTCAAGTCTTTATTAGGATATGGAATGTCTATATTTTCTGCTTTCCTGAAGTCTTGATTCATAATTGTATTGCATCTTATTTTTGCATCTTAGCAAATGCTTTACCATATCCTGATATTTATATTTAATAGAATCTGCTACTGTCAATAGATTACATCAGTAGGCTAGGTTTTTTTTTAACTCTTGCTTGTGTCTATAAAGCCTTCCTCATGTGTCCAGTTTTAAGTTCTTTTGTCTTTTGAGACAGGTTCTCTCTGTAAAATCTTGACTGTTCTGGAACTCACTATGTAGAACCGGTTGGCCTCAAACTCACAGAGTTCGGTCTGCTTCCACCTTCTGAGTATCACTTGATAGAACCTGGAGAGACCATACCCAGGACATAGGCACAGCCCCCAGTTGAGGGATGGGGCCACTCACGCATTTCAAAAATTTTAACTCAGAATTGTTCCTGTCTAAAGGAAATACTGGGACAAAACATGGAGCAGACACTGAAGCAAAGGCCATCCAGAGACTGCCCCACATAGAGATCCATCCCATCTGCAGACACCAAACCCAGACACTACTGCTGATGCCAAGAAGTGCTTGCTGACAGGATCCTGGTATAGCTGTTCCCTAAGAGGGTCTACCAGCACCTACCCAATACAGATGCAGATACTCACAGCCAACCATCAGACTGAGCACAGGGACTCCAAGGAAAGAGTTAAGGGAAGGACTGAAGGAGTTGAAGGGGATTGCAACCCTACAGGAAGAACAACAATATCAACTAATCGGACCACCCAGAGCTCCTACGGACTAAACTGCCAACCAAAGAGTACACAATGTTTACTTTAAAACATTGGCTTTGGGGTACAGAGCTAAACAAAGTGTTCTCACCTGAAGAATATCTAATGGCTGAGAAGCACCTAAAGAGATGTTCATCATCCTTAGTCATTAGGGAAATGCAAATCAAAACAACCCTGAGATTCCATCTCACACCAGTCAGGATGGCTAAGATCAAAAACTCTGGAGACAGCAGTTGTTGGCGAGGATGTGGAGAAAGAGGAACACTCCTCCACTGCTGGTGGAATTGCAAGCTGGTACAACCACTCTGGAAAGCAGTCTGGCGGTTCCTCAGAAAACTGGGCATGACACTCCCGGAGGATCCGGCTATACCACTCCTGGGCATATACCCAGAGGCTTTACCTGCATGCAATAAGGACACATGCTCCACTATGTTCATAGCAGCCTTATTTATAATAGCCAGAAGCTGGAAAGAACCCAGATGTCCCTCAATGGAGAAATGGATTCAGAAGATGTGGTATATTTACACAATGGAATACTACTCTGCAATTAAAAACAATGAATTCACGAAATTCTTAGGCAAATGGTCAGATCTTGAAAATATCATCCTTAGTGAGGTAACCCAATCACAAAAGAACACACATGGTATGCAGTCACTGATAAGGGGATATTGACCCAGAATCTCGGAATACCCTAGACACAATCCGCATATCAATAGATTTCTAAGAAGATGGAAGGAGAGACCCCTGGTCCTGGAAAGACTGGATGTAGGGGAACGCCAGGACAGAGTAACGAGAGGGGGTTGAATGGAGAAAAGAGGGAGGGAAGGGGGCTTATGGGACTTTCGGGGAGGGAGGAAACGGGAAAGGGGAAATGATTTGGAATGTAAATTAAAAAAAATAAAATAAAATAAATAATTAAAAAAAAACCCTAAAAAAAAACATTGGCTAACATTTTAAATGTTTGATTCATAAAATACTGACAGCCGTTCTGCTGTTTAAAACCTAATTAATAGATAATAATATTTTTAAGGTGAATCAAATTATGTATGAACCTTTGCTTTGGACAATCTCTCACTTGTTTTATTATTATGTTTAATTTTATTTACCTCTATTCTAATTCTACTTTTTATATTCTTTTTTTTTTTTTTTTTTGGTTTTTTGAGGCAGGGTTTTTCTGTGTAGCCCTGGCTGTCCTGGAACTCACTCTGTAGACCAGGCTGGCCTCGAACTCAGAAATCCGCCTGCCTCTGCCTCCCAAGTGCTGGGATTAAAGGCGTGCGCCACCACCGCCCGGCTACTTTTTATATTCTTATCAATTTTTACTGAACGGATAAAGATTTCTTTATTTCTTCAATTTCCTGTCCTATTCAAAGCATATTATAAATGTATTCATATATCATTAAAGGTTGCTATTAATTTTCCCAAAGAACTGTAATTTATTTTATAAAACTTTAACAGATTTTATTATGATTTATTTTTTAAAAATATTGTTTACATATAGGAACTCTCTGATGGATTCTAACTGATCCGGTTATTATACAGAAATGTGACTCCACTTTTAATCTGATGCAAGCACAAATAGATTTATGTCTATCAATACTAATATTCCAGTGAATAGCGGTTTCTGTGGTGAGGTCTTGTATCTGGGAGGCAGAGGTAGAAACTCTACCTGTAGAGGCTTTGGATTGGCTTCATCTGGATTGAGAATTCGTGATCCTTTGTCTGTGAGTGAGCTGATACGCAGGAAAGCATCTCAGAAGCTTTGCCCAGAACTGGCTGAAGAGAACAGCATTATACTGCCATAGAGATTACTTAGCCAAGCAGAACAGACCTTCCCACAGGAGTACAGCAAACCACAGCTTTAGTTAATTCAACACTGAGTGAAGACCATCTATAGGAGAGTGTGGGTATGTATGTTTGTGTGTAAATATCAGTGGGTGATTCGATAAGGGAATTTGCATACATATTTAATTAAACAGTAGTGTAAAATATCCTGCAGAAGATGTTTCAGTGCATAATAACATCTCCTGCTACAGCTTCAACAATCAATACTGTGCAAACATGCTCTGGTGAGCCTCTTCTGGAAACTACTACGGGATGTAAATGCTCTTCCAAGGATTTTTTCCTGAGGGTGGAAACAGGATTCCCTAAACTGAATTAAGGAAGGGAAGATTCGCCAGAATCTGTGGCTGATCCGATTTCTGGGAAGTATGCCAGAGGTGTGAATGGTCCACGGCTTCTGACCACAAAGTCAGTAGCTCCACCATGAATACTATAAATTTTGGTTCTAAGTCCTGAGAACTGAAGCAAGGGCTAGGGATGAAGGCCACATGGAGATCTGTAGTAACAAGGAGTGGGCAGGTCTTTACCAGAAGCCCTCCTCAGGTTCACAGAGAGCTCACACAGTGGTGGATTTTTCTAGAGTCAAAGCTCAGGGGGTTAAAGTCCTGGCCAGTCTAATGGGAGACACGATGGCTGAAGCAGGCTCAGAGGCTGTTGCCACAGGAGGAACCTACATAGGGCTGTTAAAGAAGGTCAGAGGGAAGGCTCACAGACTAAGAAATGGGGTCACCCATGGAAAGAGAGAAGAAAGGAAAGGACACCATGAGCGGAGCTTCATCAGGTTGGAGTGCCCAGTGAGGAGGAGCTAAGGAGCCTCCCAGGGGGCTCTCAGTCTGGAAAATCCAGAGGGAACAACTCTTGAGGGGACTGTGTAGGCTGTTGGTGCAGTGGAGTTGTCTAAGTAGAGATCTCAATACTGAATCAGGCACAGCCCCACAGGCAACTGCCATCTGTCTGCAACTTCTTTGATTTTATTTGTAAATTAAAATTGCCTCCTTGTCTGTCCACTCCTGGTGTGTGTTCTGTGGTTTGTAAAAAGACTGAAGACAGGAACCCTCCTTATCTGTGGAGTAAATAATATCCAAGATGTTTAAGTGTATGTGTGAGAGGGAGAGGGGGAGGGAGAAGGAAGGGGAGAGGGAGAGGGAGGGAGAGGGAAGGGGAGGGGGAGAAAGAGAAGGGGAGAGGGAGGAGGAGGGAAGAGGAGAAAGAGAGGGGGAGGAGAGGGAGATGGGGGAGGGGAGGGAGATGAGGGAGAGGGACTAAGTTTTTTCCTCCCTGTTATTCTGTGAGCCTGACACCTCTGTGCTCCAGGATGAACATTTAAAGTTAGACTGTGAGACAAGAGGGACAGCCTACACACACATTTCACATTCTGATTTCACCCATGGTGACAGAAGCCTCAGAGATCCTAGGACAGACACAGTTTGTTGAATTCATCACAAGTGTTCTGTGAACCCTCTTGGGAAGCAATGTCAGAAAAGTTGTTAACCCCAGACTGTCAAATTACGTCATCAAAGCACGTAACTCCAGAGGCAGCGCAAGCTTTCCAGTCAGTCCTGAAGTGTCTCAGCCCCTGACAGCCAGTCCATTGGCCAGTTTCAGCTCATTGCCACACTCATTTTATAGCTCAGCAGAGTGTCATGACTGCATATTATAAAGACATATATTTTAATTCAATACCTTGCTCTATTTAATATTACACACCAGACACCAAAACATTTCAGAATAATAGCCCATTGATTTTTAAAAACAACTTTGGCGCAGATGGTTAGCGTTCAGCTCATAAAACGGTTCAGTTTTTATTATAACAACAACAATAATAATCCCGATGCCCAAACATATAAACCCGATAAGGAAGTCAAAATCGCAGAAGCTTACTTTTGGGAAATGCGAAGCAAGGACTCCTGAGGCACCATTTATTCGCCGGCTCTGTTTAGAATAAAGCGAGTCACCTTCCCCATCCCCCTGCTCTCAAAGCACCTCTCTAGAGTTTAACTGTTTGCTGTCCGTGAGTGAAACTGACTGCTGAAAGCTGCTCCTAGCGGGCGTTTATGAGCTCAGTTCTGGGTTGGTCTTGCCAAACACCGCGGTCACGTGACCGCGCATGGCTGCTTGTCGTTTACCTCTGTGCAGCCAGGCCCCGCTGGGCGGTGCCAGTTATATTTGATCACCTGGCCATGTCGCCGTATAACGGAGGAAATTCAATATTCCCAAGCTTACAGTATGCCTACGCTTTTCTGTTTGATGTTCACCGGTGATGAGAGCTGAGAGCTGACAGCAACATTTAATGTGCTCCTTTTAAACGGGAAGGTGGTAAATCAGAGACCTGTGTCGTGGGAGGAAAGCTTTCTCTCCATCCAGAAGCCCTGGGCTTCTGACTTCTTCACTCAGGATTTTCATTCCTATTTCTCAGTTTTGCTTTCATTTAGTTCTCTGGTGATTTTTTTTTTCAATTCCCACTGAGCTTCAGTCTTGACTATTGATTTATGGAATACGTCTTAGCGTCTTAATTCTAGATACTGGAGATGGTTATCTCGAGTACGTCCCTTCTGCTCCTGGAGGAAAGAAATAGACATCAAGGGTCTTCATCAAATGCTGTCCATATTACTGTTATTTTTGCAGGTTGATTGCCATTTACTTAATAAACATTAATCATGTGTTATGAATGCACTATATTTTTTTATTACACATTACTATGTAGCATGCTATTATTTTCCTATTTCCTGACTGTAACATTTATTTTGGGGGTATCCAAGAGCTATTTAATTGACTGAGCCTTCTCAGTCAGAAGGAATTTGGGCTTGATATTCTAAAACTAGTCAACTCTCTGTGGATGTAGAGGTCATAGACCCTAGAGGAGAACCTACCACTGCTATTTTTCTTAAGCAATATAATGTCTAACTGTGTTTTAAATACTTCTTATACCTACAGATGAATGTAGTTCTCATGCTTCTTAAAGAAGCTCCCTTTTGCAACCAACAGAGGTTACTGCAGGGATCCAAAACTGGTCAAAAAGCTGAGAAAGAAAATGACCAGGAGGTACCCAGACCCAACCCATTATGTACATCCATAATATAAGTTCAGGGAACATCCTGGAAGAAGTGATATGCATCAGAGGACTAGGCTGTTGTCTGCTAGACCTTATCTTCTACACAGGAGAGCTGCTCCTGTGAGGTTGTAACAATGTATCTGCTTAAAGAAGACTTACACAATGACAATACCAGTTGACATGACAACAGGGAGAGGGAAAAGTTTGCAAGGGTCCACTTCTAGATAAAAAGATATAGGCAACCAATGACTACTGAGGAACAGAGAACCAGTTCTCTCCAGAAATCAGTCTCCTTATAGTTTATCCAATTCCAAGTCATCAGCCCTAAAGACAGGTACATATGAGCAATACTAAAGGACGAGAGAGAGAGAGAGAGAGAGAGAGAGAGAGAGAGAGAGAGAGAGAGAGAGAGAGAGAGAGAGAGAGAGAACAATAGCAATTAAGATGTCATGAATTTGAGAGGGAATTGAGTGGACACACAGGAAAAAATTAGAGGGGAAAGTGTAGTACATGTTTGAAATTCTCACACAATTGAAAAATAAATTCACTATATTGTTTTTTTGTTTTTCGAGATAGGGTTTCTGTATGTATCACCGTAATTTTTATTTGAAAAAGGTTTATTTATTTTATCTTATGCATTTGGATGTTTTGGTTGTAAGTGTATGTGCATGTGCATACATCATGTGCATACTTTGTGTCCTTGGGGTTAAGAATTGAGAGTCAGTGTAGGGCAGTAGTGGCTCATGCCTTTAATCCCAGCATGTGGGAGGCAGAGGCAGGTGGATTTCTGAGTTCGAGGCCAGCCTGGTCTGCAGAGTGAGTTCCAGGACAACCAGGGCTACACAGAGAAAACTTGTCTCAAAAAACCAAAAATAAATAAATAAATAAATAAACAGATAAATAAAAATTGAGAGTCAAATCCTTTGAAACTGGAGGTACAGATGCAAGTTACCGTACGGGAACTGAATCTGGGTCCTCTGCAAGAGCCAACAAACAGTGCTTTTGACCCCCAAGCCATCTTATTATTTTTTTAATCAATCAACTTAAGCTTTTATTGGTTATTTTATTCATTTACATTTCAAATGTTGTCCTTCTTCTGGTTTCCCCTCACAAACCCCCATCCCATTCCCCTTTGCCTCTAAGAGGGTGACCTCCCACCCACCCACCTACCCACCCACTCATTCCTGCCTCACCACTCTAGCATCCCTCTATGCTGGAGCATCAAGCCCTCCACAGGACAAAGGGCCTCCCCTCCCATGGATGCCAGATAAGGCAATCCTCTGCTACATATGTAGCTGAAGCTATGGATTGGTCAATATATACTCTTTGATTGCTGGTTTTGTCCCTGTTGTTCTTCCTATAAGGTTGCAATCCCCTTCAGCTCCTTCAGTCCTTCCCCTAACTCTTCCATTGCGGTCCTCAGGCTCAGTCTGATGGTTGGCTGTGAGTGTCTACATCTGTATTGCTCAGGTGCTGGTAGAACCTCTCAGGGGACAGCTATACCAGGATCCTGTCAGCAAGCACTTCTTGGCATCAGCAATAGTGTAGGGGTTTGGTGTCTGCAGATGGGATGGATCCCAAGGTGGGGCAGTCTCTGGATGGCCTTTCCTTCAGTCTCTGCTCCAAGTTTTGTCCCAGCATTTCCTTTAGATAGGAATAATTCTGTATTAAAAATTTTGAGATGGGTGGCTTCCCCCGTGCCTCGATTTGGGGCTGTGCCTATCTACTGGAGGTAGAAGAAGGGATGGAGAGGGGGGGAAGGGACAGGATCAGGTATGGGAAGAGACAGGAGAGAAATTCAGAGGGTCAGGAAAATGAATAGAAATATGTAGCACTGGGGGTTGAGGAATGGGGCGAGCACTAGAAAGTCCCACACCCCAGGTAAGTGAGACATTCCCAGGACCCAATGGGTGTGACATTAGCCAAAATACCCAAAGAAGGGGAGCGAGAACCTGTAGAGAGCACCATTTTTTTTTTTTTTTTGGTTTTTCGAGGCAGGGTTTCTCTGTGTAGCCCTGGCTATCCTGGAACTCACTCTGTAGACCAGGCTAGCCTCGAACTCAGAAATCCGCCTGCCTCTGCCTCCCAAGCACTGGGATTAAAGGCGTGCACCACCACCACCCGGCCACCATATTTTTTTAAAGACAGAATCTTTCATCTGAAGCTGTAGCTCCCAGAATTGGCTAGGATGTCTAGGTAGCAAGCTGCAGAGATTCTCCTGTCTCTGACTCCCTTGTACTAAGATTAGAGACAAAAGTATATTAATGCACCAGCACTTATGTGAATACTGGGGATGTAAGCCTGGACTCTTATGCATATAAGTCAAGCAGTTTGTCCACTGAGCCATCTCCTCTGTTTCTATCTTTTAGTCAGTAGTTTGTAGTTTGATTCACTCAGAGAATATTTAGCTTGATAATTTTGTTAAGGCTTATTTCATGACCAAGGGGAGCTCTGTCTTCATTACCATTCCATATGCACTTAAAGAGATGAGCAGCTTACCTCTGTCTGGCTTGACAGACAGCACAACAACCAGGTCAGTCTGTAACACTGATTGGATAAGATGTGATTCTGAAGTTTGGTTCTGTGAATCTGTCCATTTAATCTGTCACCAATGATCCCAACACCAGGGTATGTGAAATTAGTCACGTTTCTGTTTTAAAAAATCATGTCATTCATCAATTTAAGAAAACGCTTCAAAAAATATAAATGCATGGTGCATTTAATGATGAATTTATGAAAAACATGCAAATGTTCATTATGTGTTATGACACACATATTATGTGAGAGAGACAGAAACATTGGGAAGGAGAGGGGAGGTGTATAGGCACGCATGCTGAGATGCATTGATGGAGGCCGGAGGAATGGTTGACTTTCCAACATGTAGGCCATGGGAATTGAACTCTTGCAACAATGTCTCCATCAGCCAAGTCATCTCACTAACCCTAGTTAACATTTAACTATTTTAAAGCTCCTTTGCCTGGTCCTTGCTACTATCGTTATTTATTTTCTTACACAATGTGACAGATGCCTATAACATATTTAGCACATAACAGAAAAGGACAGGAGCACCCCTCACACCCCAGAGGTAAATCGTAGCTTTTAATATTCAAGTAATAAGTATGATACATTTGTTTACTATGTGTGATATGATCCCATATGTATTAAAACCACAGAAATATGTTGTCTTGCAACTTGTATGTCAAAGTCAGAATGGTTCTTTTTAAAAGGAATCTTCTCTTTATTTTTGTTATTTTTTTTTTAATTAATGTGTTCTCTGGAACTTTCATACATGCATACGATGTATTTTGAGCATATTCAACTCCCACTCAACTTACCACGGAGATCCACAGTAACATGCCTCCTTCCCAACTTCATGTCCTCTTTTTAAGTTGTAATCATCATCATCGTCACCATCATCATCATCACCACCACCACCATCATCATCACCATTATATCATTATCATTATTACCATTAAACCACTGAACCCAATTAGTGTTGTTTACCTGAGCATGGTTGTTGCACATATGCACATAAGCATACCACATGAAGCATCACCAGCTTTCCCATCTAGGAACCTCCTGCACCAGCTTTGTGCTGTTCCCACCCTTCAATAGAGAACTTATTGCATGGGTAGTGACTGATGCTGAGACGTGCTGAGAATAAGAAAAATAAGCAGCTGAGAGAACTCACTCCAACATAGGACATCTGTATTAACCTGCCTACCTTATCCCAGAGGGGACAGAAAAAAAAATGTAAGAGTTTGAGACTGGGGGTGGGAGGTGGGTTGTGAAACGCTGTCTTCTGGGCACAACCATCTTACCCACGAACTTAAAGCAGCTGTGGTTACCTGCACACTTGCATAAAATCAAGCCAGTTAAGAATTCTATCCTGGATGGAGGTGGGGGAGCTACTGGGATCCCAAAAGCTTTTAGCAGTTGATGGCTGCTGGGGGAAGGGAGAGCCGCTTTTCATTATTATTTTTTTTCTCTGATATTTGGCCATTTTACTCAGAATTATTGTCATAAATGTAACTTTTATTCTCCAGATGTAAATGTCATCTTGAAGGCTTGCTGCTTAATAAACCCACCCTTTCTAGCTCTTTCTGAACTCTGGCTGGCTGGTCCAACTCAGCCGTTCTGGCCCAAACTCCTCTCCAAGCTGACTGATTCAAACTGGCTTCTCTTGGTTTCTGACTGAATTGCTTTGATTGGCTTCAAAGTAACTCTGGCAATCTGTTCTAATTTTCTGGCTCCTCATTCTCTGACTTGTTCTACCTTCACTTATGTCTAACTTGTTTTCTATGCATCATGTCTCTGCAAAACTGTCACATACACACACCAAAGCCCCTTTTTTTCTCTCGATGTTCTTAACTAGCCTCTCTTTCTTGTGTGTTCTCATGTGAGTTGGGAATGTTCTATCTCTTATTCATTCTGTGAAATCCTTCTCTGAGTTGTCACCTGTCACCCCTCAATTAGACCTCATTGTTTGGGATTAAAGGTGTGTACTAAAAGCATGTCTGTATTCTGGCCCCATCACGCAGACCTAGGTTTTTGGATGTGATCCCTTGGCAGAGTAGCCATGTTGCGGAACTAAAATTCCTCTACATATTACAATCATACTCACCTCCCCCTTACCTTTCCTCATTCCCCTCCCACTCATGATGAGATGATCTGTCTCCTCAACTACTCCTGTCCTGTCATCTATTGTTGATGCTAGTGTAGGTTCTGTGTGGGTAGCCACAGATGCTGTGTGTTCCTGACTAAGATGATGATGATGACGATGATGGTGGAGGTGATAACCAGAAGACAGCTTTCACAGTGCCCTTCTCTGTTCTTCAGCTCTTATCACCCTGGCCTTTGGAGGAGGTGATACATGTATCTTGTTTAGAGCTGTAGTTCTTGTCTCCTATGTTAACTGCTGGATCTAAGTCTTTGACAGAAAATGTACAACCAACTTCTATTTCTGTTTGTTTCTTTGTTCTGTTGGGTTTCTGAGACAGTATCTTACACTGTAGCCCAAGCTGGCTTTAAATTATAGTTATCCTCTTGTCTCAGCTCCTGAGATTGCAGGAGTAAACCACCACACCTGACAGGAAAACTATAGACTCCCCCAAGACGAAGTTCTCAGACCAAGTTCTCAGCACAAAGATTTATTTGTACCAGAGGGACAGAGGTCAGAGATTAGGGACAGAGACAGGAAATGAAAGAAGAGGGAGAAGGGGAAGGGAACAAGGGAGAGGGGAGAAAAGGGGCAAGAAAGAGTGAGAAAGGATATTTGTCCTGGAGGGGAATGAAGGACTGCCTCTAAATAGAAAGGAGACAGATGTGACACACAGGAAAATGGCAGTTTATAAAGGTAAAGGGGAAACTCTATGTTAGGATGAGGGGATGAGGTGTTTAATTTTGATTGGACATGTTAATTGGGTGAGCCAAAGGGGGCTTTTGATTGCTGAACTTCAATACTTTGATAGCTGGATCTTGGTAGTCAGCCTCAGGAGGAGAACGTGGCCATATAGGGGGAATAGAATTTAGGGTTTTGTTTTTTTTTCCCTAGAACTGTGTTCACCAAGCATAAGCTGGCCAGAGTCCCTCCAACACCTGTGTGTTTTCCAAATCAACTTGAGCAAAATCTCATAAGAGCACACGAGGAAAATGGTTTTAAATTTCAGTTAAAATGTTTGTTATCCATCGGATTCTTAGTTTTACAAAATAATTTATTTTAAACTTTTATTGCATTAACAACTTCAGTTCTCTATGAAGTTTCTAACTTTGAGGGCACTAAATGTTTGACATTTATCAATCTAGGCTAATAATAAGCAATAAAGAGCAATTTAATGAGTAAATAGACTTATTTTTTTACTTAGGATGGATCACAAGAGCAAATAGGGCTTGGCTTCTTTGTAACATTTTTCTTACCTTTATCTCTGACTTTAGGCAAGATTATTAGAAAGTTTGCAAAGAAGTAATTAATATCTGGCTACATTTAGTATTTAAAATATTTTATCAAGGTGATATGTGCAGGTGTATTGTGTGTGAAATGCACTGTTGTGGGTATCATGTGTGTGAATGTGTTTGGAGGTCAGACATCAAGCTTGGCAGTCATCTGGGTGCCTCCATCCCCTCCTCTCTTTCCCCCTCCCTCCCTCTCTCCCTTCCCCTATTTTTGGTATCAGGCTTCTCACCAAGTAGGCTAGGCTGACTAGCTAGCAAGCCCCAGGCATCGGCCAATCTTTACCTTCCCAGAGCTGGAATAAAAGTGAATACCACCACATTTTGCTTTGTTGTTTGTTTGTTTAATATAGGTTCCAGGAATTGAACTCATGTCTTAAGCTTTCAAGGCAAACACGGTACCTACAGACCTTCTCCTAGGCTCTGTCTTTCTTATTTCCTTCTGGATATCCTACTTTATTATATCTACCAGGTAAATTAAAATACTGCTTTAAATACACACGAGATATTTAACGTTTCTGTTATTTTCTGTTGTTAATCGTCTTAACATTTAAATTATTAAAACCTGCTGAACAAACACAAAACTTTAGAGGTACATCTATCTTTTATCCACATACTATGCACACTGAGACATTAGGAACACAAATTCCAATGTAGCCCTGACTGACTTCTAAAATACAAACCAGTTGGAATACAAACAGCACATTCTCAAGGGAATTTTTGAAAATATGAAAAACAAAATTAATAGCAACAACCTACTACCTTCTGCAACCTACTTCAATGATGGATGAATAGTATAGTCACATACTGCCCAATATTTACTTAAACAATGAACCACTTAGATGATGGGCATCCCACTGCAGCAGAAAAAAAAAATTGCCTATCACCAAGTAATAGTGCAATAGGAGATAAACTGCAGAAAGAATATAAAGACCTCAAATAAACTTCAATAGAGGCATTTACCACACATACTGCACACTTTAATGGCTACTCCAAAATTTCCAAAGTACAAAGAACAACGGAGCTATATGCACCATAAGACTTCAGTGATTGTGATAAATTATATATTTGTTTCAACATTATGATGAAGAGGAGATGAAGTGAGAATTTTTCTTGAAACAGAAGACAAGTCTTTACCAAATGGTTTAAATGAATGTGTCTGTGAATTTTTTTTCTTGTATGAGTTCTTTCTTATTTGTTGACATCAAAGTGACATATAAGGCTTTAAAATAATATTTTTGGGGATAGATGGATGATTCAGCAGTCAAGACAAGTTCATTCCCAGGTAGAGCCCAGATCACATGACTGACAACTTGCTTTAATTACTATCCTATCTATGCCTTTGGTCTTCTTGGGAACTGACATAACCATGCACGTATCTATACCCATACACAGATATATTAATATCACCTAATTAAAGATAAAACAAATTTTCAAATAAACAACTTTAACACAGAACCGTTTTGTTTCCTGAAATAGTTCATTCCTAGAACCCACTGTTGTAGCATCTAAGGCTTACTTCCAGAACTCTTCCTCATCGTGAATTTGCTCATGTAACTGAAGGCAGGCATCTTGGAAAAAGGCTTTTTACACATTATTTACATTTGTAGAGTTTCTCCCCAGAATTTCATTCACATCCTCAACGACAACAGTACCGTGCAAATGTTAAATTGTGTGGTGGTTTGTATGAAAATAATCTTCCTTGCCATCAGCCATTTGGACACATGGTGGTCCCCAGTTAGTGGAATTGATTATGAAGCTTCAGAAAATGCTGCCTCGCTGGAGGAAATATGTCATTGGGGGTGGGCTTTGAGAGTGTAAAGCCTCACACCATTTCCCGTTCCCACTCTCTGCCTCACAATTAAGGAAGAGGATGTGAACTGTCAGCTTCCTGCTTCCATTGCCTTGCTTGACCCTCACCATACCACCCTGTCATGACAAACTCTTATCTCTCTGGAACCATAAGCCAAAATAAAGACTTCATTCATTGCTTTAGACCTTGTATTTTACCAAAGGAACAGAAAAGGAACTAATACCTATCCTTAAAGTTTGTCTGATGTATAACTTATTTCATATACTTGAAAGGACATTTGCCATCTAGAAAGTCTATCTTATTGTTTATGTTCATAGAGCTTGACTCCATATGAGTATGTAATGCAAGCAAAGTGAAGAGGGGCATCAAAAGGCTTAAACACATTATTTACATTTTTCTTTTTTCCTAAATATGTCTGGGTTTATGTAAGTTGACAAAAATCAACCAGAACAGGGTTTTATACAAAGCAATCAGTTACAAAAGCAAAAGGACAACCCACAGAGTGGGAGAAAATATTCACCAGTTCTTCTTCTGTTGTAAGATTACTATCTTTGGTACATAAACGACTAAAAGATACATCTAACCTTTAAGTAATCCAGTCTAATGGATAAAAAATTGCATAGCCATTCCTCAAAAGAAGAACCATAAGTGGCTAATAAATACATTTTAAAAATCAATTCTTGTCTCATGGGAGATAAAAAAACCTTAAAACCAAAGCTATAATGAGAATCTATTTTGTCCTAGTTATAATAGTTATTGTTAAACTTTTAAAAGTTGCTGATGAAAATTTAGAGAAAAAGCAATGATAATACAGGACTAGTGGAAATGTGTATTTATGATATAGCCACTCTACAAGTCAGGGTAGAAATCCTTCCCAACCCAAAAGCATCCTTGTGATAGGATCCACTTCTTCCAATCTTGCATGTACGTAGAAAATAGGTGAGTTAACATTAAAAAGAATTGCATACACATTCATGTTTATTACGGTACTATTCACAATACACAAGATAATCAGTCTAGAAACTCACCAAAAAATGAAGGTCTAAAGAAATGTAATATCTATATACAATGAAGTATCATTAACCTGCGACAAAGGAGAGAATCCTGCCATCTGAAGGAAAACACATGGAATTGGAGGGCACCATGTTGAACAAACTAAGCCAGACATAAATTCCAGAAGTAAATGCTTTCTCTTATATGCAGAAATGCATACCAAACCAAATATGAAAAGTAGAAGGACATGAAGGGCTATGAAGGGTGCTGAGGGAAAGATGCTAAGAAAGGACAGAAAAGAGAATGAATATCCTTTATGCATAATACATACATGTACTGAAATGTCACAACTTCAGTTGTAACAAACAGTTAAACAAACAGTTAAACTCAGGAATGCATACAATTAATGTGTTTTAAAATGCTGATACTACAAAGAAAAATTGTAGAGAGTGAGCTAGTTCAATGGCTTTTTCCATGATCCTAATCCTATTCATAAGAGCTGTATACTCATGATGTATACTCAGCCCCTTCTATCTCCATGGCCAAATGGTTTACTCATCCACAATGGCTATGTAGCATTAAAGACAAAATTGCTTTGAGCAACTAGAGAATAGAAAATAGCCATAGCTAAAAATTTCAGTATTAAGCCTCTTCCTGTGGGAGGAGCTTCCACTTCACTGAGGGATCAAGTTCCTCTTCAAAACCATCCAGCTCCTGTTCCTTGGACAGTTCCAGAAAGACCTGGGGGTGGGGTGGGGTGGGGGTGGGAGAGGAGAGAGAGAGAGAGAAAGAGAGAGAGAGAGAGAGAGAGATCACAATGCTTCTTTTTTATGTAATAGACAACTTTATTTAGAGCATCAGACAATTTATACTCTGGTGGTTAAGAAGAGTCAATGTAAATGCACAAGGGCAAAATGACTGTGGCTGACTTGCTGCACATGGCAAAAAATTGTTTTTCCATAGAGGCACATAAACAAAAAAAAATAGCAAATTTAATGATTTATCTGAAATAAACTCACTCCTATGTGTCATACCTGGAAGGGACATGAAAATACATTTCAAGAACAACTCCATGTTTTTTATGAAACTGAAGTCACAAGACACTTCTCTTGTCTGAATCCAAAGATCATGCATTTAATGTTTGTGAACTAAAGTCCCTGAAATTGACCCACCTGCTCCAGGGTGGACTGTGAGAGGCTGTACTCCTCCAGGTCAAAGCTCTGTTTAACTGTGTAAGAAAAACCATATGTCAGGACTCTTGTATGTTAAGTCTTGTATGTTTACTAAGTCATCACAGGTCATGAATAGCAGGAAATTGCAGGGAACCATTAAATGAACTGATGCACATTTTTTTTTTCTGAGCACAACTGAAATATATACAATGTCTGCTTTATTTTGGGTTGGAAGGAACCAACACTACATTTGCATGCTATGCAGTTTTTTTAAAGACCATCATGGGATACAATGATGTCTAGGACACTTTCTTTCCTGAAAAGGAACCATTGATTCAGTAGACTTGCCGTAGAAGTAAGTTGTAAGGGAAAGAGATTTTTGGAAAAGAGAAAAGAAAGACACAAAGATAAAGTCAAAAGTTATCTAAAAAAGTCATGACAGCGTGGGAAATTCTCTGTTTAACCAATTTAGACAGAAGGACACAGTTCAAGTCATGATAAATGGTATACAGGATTTTAGTGGAAAGATGTCCCCCCAAATCCCCAAAAAGAATCATGACAGTAATGCTAATCTAAGGAGTGAGGTGAAGGATCATATGTCCCACAAAGTTTAGGTGCTGAATTTAGACAATGAGAAGAAGATACATCAAGACAACTTTGGATGCAGCCAGCAGAAACCAGAAGATATCTGTGGGATTGGAGGTGGCTCTCTCTTCCTTAGTAGGGAAAGTGACAGGCAAGAGAAGGTGACACTGAGCAGTAAAAGCAAAGAGTTCTTGGGATCACGCAGACAAGCAACCTTCAAAGTATGGTGAATTTTGTCTTACTTTTTGTCCTTCCCTATGTGCAAAGTAAAAAAAAAAAATTAAACAAAAATAAAAACAACAAACTTTGCCATGCCTAGGCCTGTGCAGACCTAGCTTAGTTTTCTGCTTCTATATTTCAAAAGGAACTCTGAATGCTTACAATTAGCCCAGAATGCTCTGATTCAATTTCTTACCTCTGTGTGGGCTCTTTTAAGTTCTAGATGTATTTGATCTCACAGTCTGATCTCTAACTAGTCTCTTACCTGTCTCCAATTTGAAGAAGGCCTGGGATAAAGGTTGCACATCTTCCCTGGGCAGTTTATAGACCATCAGAGAAGAGTACCTGGGACGAAATGAAGGCTTGATTGGTCTCTAAGCATGTGACTTAACATTTATGGCATCTGCTACATTTCTTTTCACAAATAAGACTCTTTGGAATAATTGAATCTCTGAGAGTGAGGTTACTGAGGCAGGCCAGTTGACAAGAAGGAAGAGAGGGAATGATGGATGAGTTCACTATCTCAAGCTCCTTGGAAAGGCCCATGTAGGGCCAGTTTAGGCAACATTTTGAGACTGGTTTTTCCCAACTAGTCTCAACTGGGAATACAGGCTCCTTTTACCACACCTCAGCTTCCTGGAATTTCCAAACTGGGTAGTAATCTACTTATTCAGTACAGAGTCAACATTTAGGCAACTCCTCCCCCAACTCTCAATGCTATTCTCATGCAAAGGGGACCCTGAAAGTCCTCAGGAAATGAAACCACACTTTCTTCAGAAGGGCCCAGAGTTCATCAATTGCTTGTCAGGCACTTATTTAACTACCTATTGTCGACAAATAATCAGAACAGATTGATTGTACTTTAAAGGATTTATTTTCTTTCATTTCATTACAGAGTTTTCTATTTCACCAGCAGTGTTTATTGATTATGTTTGTGCAATCTAGTTCATACAGAATTAGGGCTCTTACAAACAGAATAAAAATAAGAGTTATGCTCTTTCATCTGTCAACTCCATCATTATTATATTACTTGTGTCTGTATGAAGCTACTATTAGTAAAGTCTCTGGTGAAATACAATTAGTGTCTTCGTATAAGTACTGGGTCGTTACACAAGCAATTCGTTCAGCAGATATTCTTTGACAAATTTACTCTTTAGGTTTAGGAATGGGAATTATAAAGGCAGAAGACAAATGTGGGAAGGGTACTTGTGAGCATTCTAAGATCACCACCACATCATCACACCCAAATCAGAGTCTCCTCCCTGTTAAGTAAGGACGTGGCAACTTCAACTCTTACCCAGGGATGTCGATTTGCTTAAAATGGTTCTTACTTTTAAAGATCAGGATGACAATTGGGTAACCCAAGACCTAGACAAAACCTGCCACATAATTGGGCCACACCCATCTGACCTCAGATTTACAACCAGTCCTCTGTTCTCTAGTAGACTTCAAGCAATACCCACAGTTCAGGGATCTCTTTGAGGTTTTCTTACGGTGTAAACACGACCCACAGTGTCTACCAAGCCAAACAAATCCCAAGGGAAAGTGGGTGTACTTTGCTAGATCAAAAAAAAAATGGAAACTGTGGGCTGGGGAGATGACTCAGACAGGACAGTGCCTGTCGTGTAAGCACGAGGAAGGACTTATGTTTATAACTCGGTACTTACAGAGACTGGATGTGGCTAAGTGTGTCTGTAATGCCGGCACTGGTTGAGGGTACGAGAGAGCTGGGCAGAAATTGGCTTATCCATAGAGCTTGCTGGCAAGCCAGTGTAGCAAAATACTAAGCCCAGGCTCGGTGAAAGACACTGTGACACTGTCTCAAACGATAAGATAGAGGATGATAATGGAAGGCAAGATAAATTTACTTGTGACCTATAGCGTTTGTGTATGTATGTGTGCGTGTGTGTGTCTATGTGTATTCATGTGGGCATACATGTGTACTCATGTGGGCAGACAGACAGACCGATAGACAGAAACACATACACAAGCGCACCCCCGAAACTGTGCTTACCTTTCCTGCCTAGCAGCCTGGGGGAAGAGCCTCATGATCTCCATGTTGAGGGGCTCCACCTGCTCGGGGGTCTTCACCTTCATCTCCAGGAGATACTCTTTACCAAATTTGCTCTTTAGATGTTGGATGGATCCAATACATCTGGGTCAGGAATAGGAATCACAAAAAGCACAAGACAAATGTGGGGGATGGTGCCCATGAGCATGCGCAGATCGCCACCTCGTCACCCAACTCAGAGTCTCTTTATTGTTAACTAGGGAATTGGCAACTCTAAGTCTTACCCATGAATGCTGATGTGCTTTAAAAAAAAAAAAGCAAATTTGTTTCATCTGATCATCACAGAGTGGACAGGTATGGAATGAAAACAGGAACCCACCTCAGCCTCCCAGACACCATGATGGCCACGCGGTCACACACGGCCTCAGCCTCTGCCATGTAATGGGTGGTCAGGAGGGCGCCCCGCTCTGTGTTTGCGAAGGTGGCCTGGATAGCCTGCCTATATTGTCAAGAGAAGAACTGTGGTGAATAGAGGTCCTCCGATCTTCTGGGCATAGGAGAGAGGAAATGCCACGTGACAGAGATGTCAAATAATGCAGGCCAAGCAAGATGGAGGCCCGGAGGAAGAGGACTGTCAAGTCGGTTGCTAGAGAAACCCTGGTGACACAGCAGAGGCTGTCACAAGAAAACACTTAGAAGAAGGTTGCTTGAGAGCAAACATTCTGAGAAGAAAAGGGACTGTTTATGAGACTGAACGAAAGGATTCAATTCTCCGAAGCTTAATTTTCCTTCATCAAACTTGGTTGTAAACCATCAGGAAATGTTTGGATGTTTTTCTCCCAAAATAATAGTTTTTAGGCATATGGACGGTGTTGGCCACACTTATCTTTGTTTGGCTGACAATACTACCACAATTCATGAACTCCCCACCCGCTGCGGCATAGCCATGATGGGCGGCAGTTCCTCACCACATTTGCTGCTGCCCCTCGGGGTCCATCCCTGTGGACGGCTCATCCAGAAGCACCACAGAAGGGTTCCCCAGGATGCTCAGCACGAAACACAGCTGCAACAAGAGAGACAGCCCATGGGGCATGACCTCAAGTGTGCCTCCCTGAGGTGTGCTCGAAGCCCTTCCCCTGAGCCCTGCCTATACCTTTCTCTTCACTCCCTCTGACAGCGTCTTCACGGGAGACTTCAGCTGGTCCTGCAGCTTGAGTGCATCTGCCAACCTGAAGAGAGACAGTGGAACATCGTCCTCCTCTCCACGGTGAAGAGAGATGATGGGAGGGAGGGGGCAGTGAGCCTTGGCCAAGATGGAGGAGTGGGGGGGGGCAGGAAAGTAGTTCAAGAAATGCACTGAAACCTTCAATAGGGTCAGGCTGACAAAGGTTGTAATCCCCGTGACCAAGAGAGATGCATTTACCTGTTTTTAAATTGTTAGTACAGTGTTCACATACTTCTGCAATTTAGTTTATATTTAAAGTACACTCCACCACTTACTATTGAATACTAACCATTCCCCCTCTATCCTTAAAACGAAAGTGAATAAAACTTTGGAAGTTTTCTCTACCCCACCTAGTCAAGCAATAGGAACTCCTGTTCCACATTCACTAGGAATGAGCCTTTTCCCTCATCACCTGGGGACAGAAGCAGACAGGTGCAGACGCCCACGTACCTTGCAATGGCCACGTCAGCATCGCTTTTTCTCATCCCCTTTATGGCTGCAAATATCTCCAGGTGTTCCCTCACCGTCAGGTTGAGCCACAGAGCGTTTTCCTGAGGACAGTACCCCAGGAACCCCGGGGTGTCCCCTGTGCTGTTCCCCTTCAGCAGCACCTGTGGATAAAAGGTCACTGTCCGGGCTCAAACTCAGTACTGTTCCCCAAAGTACTTCAGTGATAAGGTGGTAGGATTCATCCAGAGGACAAATGTGATGACTCAAGTGTGTGCAAAGGTACCACATGACCTCATATTAAAGAATGATCCACAGGGAAATGCTAATAAAAACCATGGCAAGGTGTTGGAGAAATGGCTAAAGTGCTTGCAGAATAAGTACGAGGACCCGGATCCAACCCAACATCCACATCACAGGTAAAGCACTGTTAAACCTATAACCCCAAACTGTGTAGACAGTGACCAAAAGATGCCCAGGATTGCTGACCAGCTGATCACTGCAAATGAGTAAACCCAGACTCACAGTCTCAGGTAAAAAAAAAAAAAGAGGATGACTGAGGAAGACATCCAACATTAACCTCTTGGCTCTACACGCATGCTCACACATGCACTCCTATGAATGTGTACATACAAATAAGAAGTTCGATATCACTTCAAATCAGTAGAGAATCTACTACCGAAAAGGAAGTTAAAACCATGAGGAGGTGGAGAAAATGGAACTGTTGTCCTTAGTTGGTGAAAATGAAAATTAGTATAGTCACTTATGGAAAATGGCATGATATCTCCGGTGGGGAGTCAGGGGTGGGGGCAGGACATGGCTGAGGTATGACCTGGAAATGTGGGGGATGGGGAGGACATGTCTGAGGTATGACCTAGAAAAGCCATTTTCTGATATGCTTTCAAAGGGATTGATAGCTCCTTTTCTTTTCTTCTTTACTTTGCCTTTTCAACCAAAATACTATTTTTCAGTCCTGTGTTCCTTGTAACACTATTTGCAATAAAGAAGACGAAATCAACCGAATGTCCATTACAGGATTAATGGGTTTTCAAATGTGGTGATACAAACACAACCTGATACTATTCAGCCTTTGAGATGTGAAGGTCTCCTTTTGTCTGTGATAACCTGGGTGGCTCTAGGAAATATAAGATGCTTTTGCTTTCTATTTCTATTTCTATTCCATTCTTGATGGAAGTCAAGGCAGGAACTCAGTACAGGAACCTGAAAGCAGGAACTGAAGCAGAAACCGTGGAGGGATGCTGCCTACTTAGGTTTCCCTTGCTTGTTCAGTTACATTTCTTATATAGCCCAGGCCCACTCGCCCAAATGTGGTACTTTCCACAGTGGTCTGAGCATTTCTACATCAATTAGCAATCAAGAAGATGCTCCGTGGATGTGCCCATAGTGTAATCTGATGGTGTCAATTCCTTAGTTGGGAGTCCCTCTTCCTCAGTACATCTAGGTCTGCGTCAGGTTGACAATGTTGGATGTGCAATGAAGCAGGCACAGGAGACAGACACTGCCTGATTTCATTAGTATGCACATACCCCACTTAACTAAGTTAAACTTGAAGCAATAGCTCAGTCCTTAAAGGGGAGGTTTACAGACTCAGCCATTAAAGGGGAGGCTCACATCCAAATGTATAAACAAGCAGAATAATGAGCAGTGGAGGTTGGAAGAAGGGGGATAAAAGGAAGAGGGGGATTAATCCAAATCAGCAGTTTCATTAGACAGACAGAGTGAGCTCCAGCATTTACTGCACAGAATAATGACTGTAATGGGCATGCACAAAAGTGACAGAATTTAATCATTCCAAAGATTTGCATTGCACCTCATGGAGATGTCCAGTTATAATGCCATTTGAACACTTTTATGCTTATTTGAGAGTGTACGAGTGTGGGCACATGCATGCCACAGTGGGTGTGGAGATAGAAGTAGCACCGGAAGTGCCAGCCATGACCCTCTACCTCACACAAGGTATTTGCACATCAAACCCTTTACCAACTGAGCTATCTCATCAGACCCGACTTTAGTTTTTGAGACAGGGTCCCTCGTTGGTCTGGAACTCACCAAGTAGGCAAGGCAGGCCAGTAAGTCCTGGGGATGTGCCAGTCAATGAGAAAGACAAATGAATTGTGCCAGACTAGTTGCATCTTAACATTATGGCTGAGGTCCCAAAATAAAATACTTATTTTAATTGTCTAACATGACAACTTTATTTTTTATTTAGTCCAGCCTTAATATTTATTGTGATAATTGTTATGAGAAAACTTTTTCTCAACATTGCATTGTCCTTAAATACAACAAAAATAAACCATTCATGTTCAGACTCTAGACGTTTGAGACAATACTAGTTAAGTTGTGTTGAACTGGGTTTCCCTTTTACCTCATTCAGATCATTATCCTGCTGATATCTTATTATCTTGCCAAGTCGGAAGAGAAGAAGGTACTAGGTGTGGACAGGGCTAGGAGAAACCCATTCCTAGATCAAAGACCAGGAGCAAAGGCTTATAGAAGGGTGAGGTTTGATGTATCCTTGGTCAAACTTAGAGGACAGAAGTATGGCATCAAGTAGAGCAAAGAAGAACCTAGAGACAGGGATGTGAGCAGATATAAATGACAACTCTTGAAGCCACCTTCAAGACAAGCCTACACTGATATGCCAGCCCCAGAGCAGGCAAGTCATGGAAGTAGTTAGAGCTAGGAGGCGAGTGGCAAGGAATGGCATCTATAGCTAGCGCTGAGGCATCCTGCTAGAGTAGGCTGTGCTATGAACATTGCAGAGACCCGTTTCTGACCTTCTGCTCCACCATGGCTTCAGAGGGACTGTGCATACGAGTTTCTCCTTCCTACACAGTGGAATGTTTGACAGTTATATTCCTGTCTGTCTTCTGCCTCTCCAGCTCGATTACCAACACTCTCTTCAGGCATAGCTACACAGACCTCTGCCCTTCCCCCAGCTACTTTCTAAAGCAGTTCGGATCTGTCAATGGGGGAAAGGGGAATGACCTGTCTCTCTTCCCTGCGATCATCTCTCATGGCTAAGTCTGAACTTTGTTTGCCTGGTCATTTTGCTTCTGAGACAAGTGAAATGCTGACAAGCAATTCACCTTTACACGCAAGTTTCTCTACCCTCTGCTACTCTAAGAAGCACCTTATTGGATTCGTACAAAAAAAATGATTTTAGTATGACTGTACAAGTTCCAAGATTTATGAATTGGTAATGGCACTTCTAGCAAGCTGAAATTATAAAGGCCATGTAAAACTATAATTAGTGGATTACATGGTCCAATAAACAGAATCTGTCAAGATTTTCATAATAGTCTTCTGAAGATGAATAACATTCCTTCTTAATACAATCATGGGAAAAGGATAGTTTCAAAGCATTCCCAGATGCCTGCTAAGCATTTATGTTTACAGTCAGAGATCAGAGCTGTTCTCAGTTGTGGTCAAAGAAGGTTCCTTTTGCAATGGGATGAGATTCATAAGTGGTATGGACACTAAGGGATTCTTAAGTGCTCAAAACTAAATAGAATATCAAGGCTCAGGGAACACTGAGACAGAAGAAGCAAAAAGAATATAAAAGGCATAGGATGGGGGTGGAGTGCCGTGAACTCCTGAATATAACATGAGCTTCATATTCATGAATTCACAGCAACTGCAGTTATCTATCCAAAACCTACATATGATTAGATCTGTCAAAATTTCACCATGGACAGCGGAGAAGCTCAGATGGCCCGAGCCATTACTAACCATTTAATAACAGCTAAGGAGCTAGTATTATTTTCCTCAGTGATGTAACTACTGATAAGTTGTTCATGCCATGCTCATGCAAGCAACCCTAATGAAGTTTAATGGGTCATGAAGAGACATGAAGTAGGAGGGAAAGTTTTGGAGAACAAAAAGCGTCTTGATGTGAGAGGGATGGAGAAGAGAAAAGCTAAGGGGTGCTGAATATAATAAAATTAATTGCATACACATAAAATTATCAAACCATTCAAAAGCATCCCCATCGAATGATTAGTATCTGTGTCGCTTAAAGAATTTATAATTCAGTATAATATTTTTAAAACTTTGAAGAATAACATTTCTCAAGTTATCATCTGGGCATTGTTGGAGAAAATCCTATCTCTCATCTACCTACCTGTCCAGCGCTTGGTTTGGTTTCTCCAGTTATCATCTTAATGGATGTACTTTTACCAGCTCCATTGTGTCCCAGTAATCCTACAACCTCACCTGAGAAAAAGAAGACACTTTAGTAACCAGAGTGTCTATTATAGGCTTCTCTGTGTGATGGGTGCTTTGTGATGGGCCTTAAATATGATTTTATATTTTGATTGTCATGTCATGAGAAAGGATGTGGATAAAATAAGTTTAGAACTAAGCAGGCAAGAGTTGGCTCAGCAATGAGAGGGTGTATTGCTCTTGTAGAGGACCTAAATTTGGTTCTTAGTACCCGTAGCAGGCATCTCATAACCTCCTAAACTCCATCTTTTTGGGACCTGGTGCTCAATATAGATCCGGAAGCATCTGCTCAGGCAAGCGCTCATGCCTACACACAATATACTTATAATTAAAAACAAATAAATCTTTAAAAGGATTATGCTCAGGCATAATAAAATACAACATATTACAGACCCTTCGTAAACACTTTAATTCATGAAGAAAATTAAAAACTTGGCTCTAGTGTAAAGAAAAGGATCGGGTGTCCGCTTTTAACACTCTTACTCCTTATAGCACTAAAACTTTCAACCTCAGCAATTATATCAGAAATAAAAAAAAAATCTATGGACAAGAAAGTAGACAATTGAATCATCCCTGTTAGCCAATAAGGTGGTTCTATACATAGAAAAATCTTTTAAAAGTCCACAGAAAGATGAAAGTGGCAAGATGGGAAGCCAGCATACCAAATAATAACTTTTCTTTTCACTTTGAAGTTATTTTATTTGTATGAATGTTTTGTCTGCATTTATGCCTGTGCATCACACAAGTCCCCGGGGCCAGCCGAGGTCAGAAGAGGGTATCAGACCCCTCAGAACTGGAGTTACTGATGGTAACCATGTGAGCTACCATGTGGGTACTGGTAACCAAATGTAGATTCTCCGCAGGAACGACTGGGTCTTAACCACTGAATCATCTCTCCGGCTCCAGGTTGCAGCGATATGCATCAATATGAACACACTGAGAGAGAAACCCATTCACAGCAAGTATACAGAGTAAGACATATAGCAGTAAATGTACTATAACATAGCAATAAATATTATAATATAATAATATAGTAATAAATATAACTAAGTGGATGAAAAAAGTCTTTATAATCTCCAGTACAGGATACTGGAGAAAGAAACTGAAGACACTGAGAATGAAACAAACCAACAAACAAGAGATGGAATGAAAGTCAAGGAGGGGTTACTTGATACTGGATAGATGGTAGACAAAACGGGGAGTGGAGGACCAGGGAGAAACCAGGTGGGTGGATATGATCAGTATAACACATTTGCATTCATGGAAATGTTGGGGTGAATCCAATTAACTTGTACAATTAATATGTATTAATTAAAGAAAACTATATGATGGTATGGGGAGGGGTAATAGCTGTGACAACATAGAAAAGAGATAGAAAAATTTGAGTTTCAGCCACTTGCCCAGAGCCACAGAATGAGGAAAGACTAAGTCGTACTGTGCCAGACGGAGAGAGACAGAAGTTGGTAAATAGGCTCTGCATACCCTGTGGTCTAGATATCAGGTTGGAATAGCAGAATGTAGGTCAGTTCCCTGGTAAACAATATTGATTAGGAGAGCAACAGCATTGATTGAATAGAAAGACTGTATTTTAAATGGTTTAATGACAAAGAATGCTTGCGGTTTTCACCCCAGCGTGACTGTGCCCCTACTCAATGGGAAAACCATTTCTCTACAGAAACAGTCAACAGCCACTCTACTGGGAAAAGAAGAAATAGCATAGCTTCTGAGCATGCCGACTGAAGGATGGGGATGCTAAAGTTTGGAGGATGTTCCTGAGCCAGAACCCATATCCAACCTTTTCGAACACAAAAAGAGATGTTTCTTGTGGCTATCTTCTTCTTGCTCTTAAGAACGAAGCATTTCTTCTTTCCCTTGTACTCCTTGCGAAGGCAGCTAGCAATGATGGCTGGCTTCTGCAAAAAACATCATGCCAGTGAATGATCATTATAAGCATAAATCTACATATAGATTCCTCAAACCAACACGGCTTGGCCTTGGTGCTTCTAGTTATTCTTAGTTAGCATATCTAAAATCCATATAATCTCATTGATATCCAATAAATAGGTATTTAGAATTCCCAGAACGTTCTTTGCACAAACACGGGAGCATAGCAAGACATAATTTTCTTAAGCTTTAGTAATATCTTAAAAGTTTTTGAGACACATCTGCAACTGTAAATTTTACCCTGAACCCTTTAATTTTGGCCTTAATAGTGTTTCAAAATAGTATGATTGTATTATTGTCTCACATTTAAGGATGAATTGTTAGCCTTCAAAGAATCTCAATTTCACACCTTGCTAGCTTTCTTTGGTCCATTGAAGGAAAAATAATTCAACTCCAAGAAATATATTGAAACAGAAGCAAGTATAATTAATCCTGTCATCTACCATTTGATTAAGTTCTAATCATTTCCCTTATTGTGCTATCTACTGCAAAACATCTTGGATATTATACTGCAGGTGGTGTGCATTTGTATAAGTTTGGGAACAATCATTAAGGTAAAATATCTCTTTGTCAAGAGAATAGAACTCTCAACAACCCAATTGGGTTAGGACTTTCACTTGGCCAAGGTCCTACTACCCCTGGGAGGTTGGGCTCACCTTAAGCCATGCTAAAGAAATAGGTGTAACAATTCTTTAAGGAGATGCTATACTCCACTGACACACCCCAGAATCCTTACCCCTACCTACTACAGGAGCTTACAGGTTGCAGCCATGTAAGCCATATTTTATGAATTGTTCAGGAAAGTGGAACTTCTCTGTTTCTTCCTTCTGTCTCTCCACTCTTCTGTGCACCTGCTGTGTTTTTGCAGTTTTCCTGCCAGGAAGATTTTCTTTTAAAATGTAATAAAAATGTCCTTAAGTTTCCATTCTAGCCCAGCCTTAAATTATTTTAGTAATAATTTTAAGAACCCCAAAATGACCTTCCAATTTCCACTGTATCACAATCATTCAGAATGTAATGATGACAAGGGACTCTAGTAGTTAAATATACTCGCTAGTGTTTGAAAGATTCCCCAAAAGGGCTACAGTTTCTAATGCAAGAAATAAAAAACCTCCTGGGACATCCTGTGGGAGTGTTTAGTTATAGAACACTAAATAAAGAAACTTTCATGCTATCTGACGAACTCAGAAAGCTTAGTAAATTTGCATTCTCCAGGGGTGGCTGCATGCAAGAACAGCCAAAGTTGTCACCATGATGACTATTTCCAACAATAAAAGCTTTAGCTGCCAGTTTGACGTCTGACCTCGTATTTGGCATATATCACTACACTTTCACCTTTTAACCTGACAAACAAGGCAGCTCTTATGAACTGGCTTACAATAATCTATTATCAAAGCTCATGGAGCTGACTTGACCAAATCTAAGTATGAATGAAATCGTCAAGTGGAATATCTTAGCACCTCACATTTTCAAGCAAGACCAAACGCAGTAAGATTTTTTACCAAGAATACAAATGTACTGAAGAGTAGGGCCCTGAGCACAAGAGCAAGTCAATGACTGATCAATGATTGCTTTATCATTGATTGATCGGTGATTGCTTTATCACTATGTATTCGGGAAAAGATCATTTCTTTTAAGGGTACATATGAAGCTGTTGAAGTTGCTCTTCATTTTAAAGTGGAACTCTTGAACACATTCCTTAACTGCAAACAGGTTAGGACACTTCTGCTGTGAGCTGCTTTACAAGGCTTGCCTCCTGGGAGTCTGCTGAAGTCAAAGCACTAGCTGTCCATAGTCTTTCCAGAGCCACATCTTCATCTTCCCCTTCTGGTTCTTCTGGATTGTTAAATACACGATCACTTCTTGAAGAAATTCTATAGACAAAGAAATCCAACAATAACTTATCATTAGGGTCCATAGCTTGGGGTCCAGTTCTGTCCTCTAATGGTTTTTTTTTTATCAGAGTAGACTGGATGAACAATAAATCTTTATAACATTCATCTTTTGCCAGCATTTCCATTTCCCTCTCACCCAAAACATGAATGGTCAAAAAGTCACCAAGTAAAGCAGTCATTGCTTCTTGGCTATTGTCAATTCTCTTTATTATTGAGACATTATTCTTTTTAACCTCAATGTACAGCTTCATATTCACAGATTAGCAAAAAAAATGATATCACATTTTATGGAATAAGTACTCTGTGAATAAAATTAATGCAAATTAAGGACATTGTCAAATTTTTTTTTAGAGTGATAGACCAGAATGTTCAAGGTCAGTTCTATATGAATAGGTACAGGCCCTTGTGTGGAATGTGAGAGGAACTCTTGCCTTTCCCTTCCAGCTCACACATTTATGACAAGATAATTCATTTGGGTTCGTTTCCCTGACTCCCTTCTTCATTGTGGTCATAAGTGATGTGTCAAAGCTTGATTCTTCTGTCCAACTTTCTAAAACAAAGACAGCACTAGTGTGAGAGTTGGCTGGCCAGCCATTCTCATTCCACAAGGCTTTGAGACCTGAGATTCATGGTGGCAAAACTGGAAAGTCCGAGTCAAGCAGAGATTCTTTTTCTGAGTTTTTGTTTGTTTTTATATTTAATTATTTGTTTGTTTGGTGCGTGTTGGGGGAAAGAAATAACAACTTTGAAGAGTTTTTTTCTCTCCTTCCATGGTGTAGGACCTGGGGATTGAACTCAGGTCGTCAGTATTGGTGGCATGCACCTTTATCCATTCAGCCGCTCCACTCTTGCATACAAGTGGTGATTCCCAAATGTAGAATCTAAAAATTAATGAAGACTCAGAAGAACTAATATGATTCTGGTTGTGTTCTTGAGTCTTGCTTGAATAGAGCATACTTACTTTCAAGCTTCCTGGATACTTAATCCCATTTCCTTTCTATTACAGGTTAATAGAAAATGCCCAGGACACATGGGATAGGTTTTCACTCTATCAGTAAGAGAGTTGTTGTTTCTGCCATAACGATCCCCACCTTTTAACTCTGTGATCCTTTCTGGGCTGACTGTGTTCCCTCAGCTCTCCATGGTACAAAGCAGTTATCATTCAAACTAAACTTGCTGAGTGTGGTGATACTTGGCTCTCCCTTGCACACAGTGGCAGATGAAACCCTGGATTTCTTGTGTTTCTGGTGTGTTGGACCTGTTTTGAACCATAGTTACTACAATCCTCTTTAAGACCCAGAACCCATGTTCTGGTAATCATATTTATAATTTCCATAACTGTCTCTTCATCATTACCTCAAGGACAGGGTATCCTTGGGAATTTGTATGTTGCCTTTATAACAAAATTGTTCAATAAAGAACATAAAACCAAGTGATTTCTCCAAACCTAAAGACAGGATCCATTCTCATGGTTTTCATTCCGAACTTCCTTTCCAGACATTGGAGAATAACTATGAAGATGACAAAGTGAAGGAGAGGCTAGGGGAAAGAGAGATGTTCTCAGTTAGAAATACCAAATGCTAACATCAGAAGTAAACGGCAAACAGCCTTCTATAGATGTGTACAGGACAGAATGGTTAAAATTGCAAGAGCCAGCCGTTCATCTGCTTACAAAACAAGTCAAAATGAATTACAGTTCTTTGTACAGAAACAGGGCAAGTGTTTACACTGTCCTACATTATATTATGCTCTGAACTTCATCCACGCCTTAGGATACACCCTTATTTGGTGTGAGTCTATGTATGCATGTGTGGGGGTCAGAGGAGGAAATTAGATGTCTTTCTTAATCACTCTTCAGTTTATTAATGGAGTCTGCATCTCTCACATGAAACCCAGACCTCATTGATCTGCCAGTCCAGCTAGCCAGTTAGCCTAGGGGCCCTCTATCTCTAATTCAGAGATGCCATGCCCACCCAGCGTTTAAGTGAATACTGGACATATACACCCTAGTCCTGACTCTTGCAGAGAAACAATTTATCCATTGAGCCATATCCCCAACTCTCTACTATGTCTTTAGAATTGGAAGGTACAATTTATGTTGTCACCGGATATTTGTTTAAAAAATGGTTCTATACTTAGAAACATATTGCTTTTCTGAGACTTAGCTACATAAACATTTTAATTTTCAAACTGGGGCTGGGGGTGTTTTAATCAGGGATAAAGCATGTGTGTAACAAATGTACAAGTCCTGGGTTTGATCTCCAGAACTGGTTTTTATTTTTCACCCAAAATATGATCAAGAAAGCACCCTGCATCATTTATGTAAGGATGTCTGTGCGTAGTAATATTTGAACAAGAAGGATACTTACAGCTAGGAAAATCAGATAGGAATACTCCCTTTCTGGTTCAAAAACTGTGCCATAATATTCATGATTCTGCAAAGAGAACAAATTAACCATGAAGTTTTATAATCAATAAATTTTATGTCAATGTGATTGGGCCATTGAGCAACTCTACTAGTGTAGTCTTTCCCCAGATTTTTCCCATGGGCCCAAAGGAAGCATCAACTATTAAGAATGTAGCTAGGGGTTGTTATCCTTCTTCTCATGGTCTGGGAGCCATGCGACCCTTTCTCTAAAGGATGACATTCAGTATTTAAGGATCAGCTACTGAGAGAATCCAGGGAACAGAGGAGACAGGGTTTCTACCAGCAGTGTCCCCGATCTGTACCCATCGCCCCTTGGTGTTGCTCCACTCTTTCTTATGATCCTTCACTGGAAACTTAGAATCTCTAAGGAGTAAGGGAAAACAACTTTCAGGAAATACATCTGGTTTATGAGCAAAGTTGAAATTGATTGCTGTTTTATCAGCTTTCGATAAGGTGTATCGAACACAAACAGCTAGCATAAAGTCCACATAAATATTAGCACTTTAAAGCACAGAATCTCAGAGATGAGGCACAAATTTTGTATGTTCTAGTAGTGTACAGAACACCAAAGGATTTTACTAGTGTCAGTGGTTTGTTTGTTTGTTTGTTTTTTCTCTACTGCTTACTACCCATGTCCCCAGGAAACAACAGCACACACTAAATTTTCACTTGTAGGTAAATGGGGCTATGGTATATCAGGCAAACTCTTCCTGATTCAGTTAAGAATTTTCTACAGGTTTTGTGGCTTGGTTGGTGTCTCAGTCCCTCCATTGGATGTCTTTTCTGGTTACAGGAGGTGGCCATTTCAGGTTCCATATTTGTCACTGTTAGGAGTCTTAGCTAGGGTTACCCTAATAGATTCCTGGAGTTTTCCATTCTTTTAGGTTTCTAGCTAGTTCCAGAGATGCACCACCACAGATGAATATATATATATATTATATATTCTCTCTGACCTCCCCCACTTCATCTCTCCTGTTCCTCTCCCTACCCCTCCCCTACAAAGTTCCTTCCCTCCATCCATCCCAGATGTCTATCTTTTTTCCTTCTCAGTGAGACTCAAACATCCCCTTTGGGCCCTCCTTGTTACTTAGCTTCTTTGGGTCTGTGGATTGGAGCATGGTTATTCTGTACTTTATGGCTAATATCCACTTTTAAGTGAGTACATACCGTGCATATCCTTTTGGGATTCGGTTACCTGACTCAGGATGATATTCTCAAGTTTCATTCATTTGCCTGCAAAATTCATGATGTTTCTGTTTCTAATAGTTGAAGAGTATTCCATTGTGCAAATGAACCACATCCTCTTTCTCCAGTCTTCAGTTGAGTAACATTTAGGTTGTTTCCAGTTTCTGGTTATTATGAATAAAGCTTCTATGAACACAGTTGAGCAGGTGTCTTTGTGGGATGGTGGAGTATCTTTTGGGTATATGCCCAGGAGTGATACAGATGGATCTTGAGGTAGAACTATTCCCTATTTTCTGAGAAACCATCAAATTGATATCCAAAGTGGTCATATAAATTTGCACTCTCACCGGCAGTGGAGGAGTCTTCCCATTGCTCCACATCCCCATCAGCATTGTGCTGTCACTTGGAATTTTGATCTTTGCCATTTTGACTGGTGTGAGATGGAATCTCAGAGTCATTTTTACTTGCATTTCACTGGTAACTAAGAGTGCCAAACATTTCTCTAAGGGCTTCTTAGTTATTTGATACTCCTTTGTTGAGAGTTGTATGTTTAGCTTCATACCTCATTTCTAAAATTGGGTTATTTATTTTGCTGATGTGTAGTTTCTTGAGTTCTTTGTATATTTTGGACATCAGCACTCTGTCAGATGTAGGGTTGGTAAAGATCTTTTCCCATTCTGTAGACTGACATTAAGATGTCGTTTGCCTATTGGTTTCATGAGGTTCCATTTATTAATTGTTGATCTTGGTGCCTCAGTTATTGGTGTTCTATTCAGGAAGTTGTCTCCTGTGCCAATGTATTAAAGATTATCCCCCATTTTCTCTTCTATCAGATTTAGTGTGTCTTGTTTTATGTTGAGTCTTTGATCCACTTAGACTTGAGTTTTATTCAGGGAGATAGATATGGAACTGTTTGTATTCTTCTACATGCAGACATCCAGTTTAATCCACCATCATTTGTTAAAGATGCTTTCTTTTTTTTTTCACTGTATAGTTTTGACTTATTTGTCAAAAATCAAGTATCCATAAGTATGCGGATTTACTTCTAGGACTTCAATTTGATTCCATTGATCAACCTATCTGGTTTTATGCCAATATCATGCAGGTTTTCTTGCTATCGCTCTGTAATACAGCTTGAGATCAGAGGTACTGATACCTTCAGTAGTTATTTTATTGCATAGAATTGTTTTAGCAATCCTGTTCATTGTTTTATTCTGTATTTCCATGTGAAGCTGATTATTGTTATTTTAAGGTATGTAAAGAATTGTGTTGGAATTTTGATGGTAATTGCATTGAATCTCTAGATTCCTTTTCATAAGAAGGTCACTAGGATCCGGCTATACCACTCCTGGGCATATACCCAGAGACTTTACCTGCATGCAATAAGGACACATGCTCCACTATATTCATAGCAGCCTTATTTATAATAGCCAGAAGCTGGAAAGAACCCAGATGTCCCTCAACGGAGGAATGGATTCAGAAGATGTGGTATATTTACACAATGGAATACTACTCTGCAATTAAAAACAATGAATTCACGAAATTCCTAGGCAAATGGTCAGAACTTGAAAATATCATCCTTAGTGAGGTAACCCAATCACAAAAGATCACACATGGTATGAAGTCACTGATAAGGGGATATTGACCCAGAATCTCAGAATACCCTAGACACAATCAGCATATCAATAGATTTCTAAAAAGATGGAAGGAGAGACCCCTGGTCCTGGAAAGACTGGATGTAGGGGAACGCCAGGACAGAGTAATGAGAGGGGGTTGAACGGAGAAAAGAGGGAGGGAAGGGGGCTTATGGGACTTTCGGGGAGGGAGGAAACGGGAAAGGGGAAGTGATTTGGAATGTAAATTAAAAAAATAAAATAAAATTAAATTAAAAAAAAAAAAAACAAACAAAAAAAAAAAAAAAAAAAAAAAAAAAAAAAAAAAAAAGAAGGTCACTTTTACTATTTTACCCCTACTGATCCGTGAAGCATGGGAGATCTTTCCATCTTCTGCTATCTTCTTCAGTTTCTGTCTTCAAAGACTTGAAGTTCTTGTCATATAAGCCTTTCACTTACCTGGACACCAACCCGGCCATAAAACCTTCAGCCCATAATATGTCCTACCTACAAGATGTGCAGGAGTAAAGATGGAGCAGGAATTGAGAGAATGGACAGCCAATAGCTGGCCCAGCTTGATACCCATTCCATGAGAGAGAACCTACCCCTGACACTATTAATGATATTCTGCTATACCTGAAGATAGGAGCCTAACATAACTATCATCTGAGAGGTTTTGTCCAGCAACTGATGGAAACAGATGCAGAAACTCACAGCCAAATATTAGGGGGAGCTTGGGGAATCCTATTGAAGAGGGGTAGGAAAGATTGAAGGATCCGGAGAGGTCAAGAACACCACAAGAAAACAAACATACAGAATCAACTCACCTGGGCCCATAGGTGTAGCAGAATTTTCCTCCAATTAATTTAAATATTAATACAACAAGAAACCTGTTGTTGGACAGGGAAAAGGAAGGCAGAGCTAAGAGTTTAAGAGACAGGAAGAGGAAGAGAGAAGGAGGAGGAAGATGAGAGAAAATGGATAGAGAAGAGGATGAACTTTAGCCATGTGGCTTTATATAGCCACAGGTAGCTATGAATATCATACAATGTTAGAATAATTGGGATAATTTGTCTAATCTAGGTGTGCAGCTTGTATCATTATCAATTTGTTGTGAAATTATTGTGTGGGTGTCTGGTGAATTGAGAATTTAACCTATAAAACTGACTAACAATTATCAGCTTCTAGAGTTTTGATTTACTGGGCTAAGGGAATTTGTGACAACTAGGCACAGGGGTGGATGCCCACAGAGACTGAACCACCAAATAGAGAGCTTGCATGGGATGGACCTATGCCCTCAACACATATGTAAGATGTATGCAGCTCAGTTGTCAAACAGGACTCCTAACAGCAGGAGCAGGGGCTGTATCTGACTGTGTTGCCAACCTTTAGATCCCTTTCCCCTAACTAGGCTTCCTTGTCTAGGCACAATATGAGAAGATGTACCTAGTCCTATTGCAACTTGATATGCCAAGGTGGGTTGATATCCATGGGCGGCCTCCCCTTTTCTGATGAAAAAAGAAGGATAGGAGGATGGGGAAAGAGATGAGAAGAAAAGACTGGAAGAAGAGGAGGGAAGGAAAGCTGGTGTTTGGATTATGTTAGTTGTGGTTTCCATTGCTTGTGAAGGGACAAAATGACCAAGGCAACTCTTACAAAGGAAAATGCTTAATTGGGACTGGTTTACAGTTTCAGAGGTTCAGTTTATTATCATCATGTCAGGAAGCATAACAGCATGCAGGTAGACATGGTGCTGGATAAGGAACTGAGAATTCTATATCTTTATTTGAAAGTAGCCAGGAAGAGACTGGAATTCTATACATTGGCATAGCCAGAGCATAGGAGACATCAAATTCCACTTACACAATGATACACTTCCTCCAACAAGGCTACACCTCCTCCAATAAGGTCATACCTCCTAATAGTTCCACTCCCGGTGACCAAGCATATAAACACATGAATCAACATGGGGAGCAAGCTTATTCAAACCATCACATTCCACTCCCTGGCCTCCATTGGCTTACAGTTATAATATATTGCAGAATGCTTTTAGTTCAACTTCAAAAGTCCCCATAGTCTATCACAATCTCAAAGTTCAAAAGTCCAAAGCTCAAAGTTCTTCTTCTGAAATTCATGCAATCACTGAACTGTAATCCCCTATTCAATCAAAATCAAGAAGTAGATCACATACTTCCAGCATCACAGGATAGAAATTTTGTTTCTAAAAGATCATAGTGAGGAAATACTAGACCAAAAAAGATCAAAAGCCCGCTCGCTCAGCAAGCTCCGAACTCTGTATCTCCATGTCTGATGTCTACCTCCTCTCGGCTGTATTGACTGAAGCACACTTATTTCTCTTAGGCTGGATCTACTCCCCCTTTCTAGCAGCTTTTCCCAGCAGGTATCCCACAGCTTTGGCATCTATAACCCTTTCTGCTATCCAAGGGAACCTCAACTTCCCAGCTTCTTGTTCTAATATCTGAGATCCATGGTTTTCTGGGATCCTCCAAAGGGCTCTGATCACTTCTCCAGATCTTCCCTCTGTAGTTCTCTAGGCACTGGCTACTCCACTCCACTGCTACTGTTGCTCTAGATGGCCATCCCATGGTACTAGCATCTCCAATATTCCTAGTCTTCTGCCAAAACTAGGCTGCACTTTCACCAATAGCCTCTCATAGGCTTTCTCTATGGGGCCAAGCCTCAACTTCTTTGCATGACCCCTTTAGTTCTGGGCCTTCAATTGCTACTGAGACTGTATATTCACAAATGGTCTTTCCTGGATTCTCACAGCACCAAACCTCAGCTTCTCTCCATGACTGTTCATGCCTCCAAAACCAGTACCATCTGAATGATTTTTACATGTCATCAATTTCAGCTGGAAATTGTCTCTGGAACACAGCTTATTTGAGCTCTCAGAACACACTTCCCAGAAGATTTCACTCTAGCTAACCAGCATCAGTTATCCCAGTAACCCCTTGTATTACTGACTCTAAAAACAGAGTCACATGGCCAAAGCTGCCAAAATCTGCTGCTTGATGGGCTAGAACATAACTCCCTTGTACTTCATCACCAGCTTTCTGTTTTCAATGATTTCCTTCACTGTCTAAGCTTAGCTGTTCTGAAACATGCTCTGTAGACTGACCTTGAACTCAAAGATCTGCATCCTTCTGTCTCCTGAGTCCTGGGATCAAAGTGGTGTACCACCACACCTAGAGCTAAGCTTTTCTTTAATTTCTTTTCACAAGACCTTTATAAGCATGATCACTATCTCTCAAGATATGGATTAAAAACATGTGTTGATGTGGACCAAAAGCATGAATCATCCCACATCAAGATCCAGATCCAAAGCCTGGGTCTTCCAGCCTCAAGATCTGGATCATACCTGTGCCCTCCATGACTGGAGTATAGTTCATTCCAGATATAGTAAAGTTGACAATTGAGAATAACCATCATAACCCATCCCTTGACAATTTGGCACACAATCATATCTCCTTAACACTAAATGAAAGCAATAACCAGAGCATAATAATGCCTAGCATGATATAACTATCCCTCTTTCAACTGCAAATACATGAACAACAATTTTAGTGCAGTGGTATCTTGTCCAGAGGTTATCACTCCCTTAATTTGATTTAATATCCTTGAACAAAGGATTTAGCTCTATTCCACTTCCTGGTGCCCCTTTAATCTTTAAACATATATATACTTTGTACTTATCTCTTCTCAATTTGCTATGCCTGATCAAAATGTTCTTCATAAGAATGAACCATAGGTCAGAGTCTATGATAGGCTATTGACACTTTAGGAGGTTTCCTTTGTCAATGCAATAAATTTAAATCTCTTAATGTTAGCATCAAGATGACTCTTCAGACAAGGGCAAAACCAGCTACATTCTTCATCAAAATATCAGAAGAATAGTTTTTAGGCCACGTGCTAAAATTCGTCTCTGAATCTTCATGAGCCAGAGGACCACAATTCAAATCACCTTCAGCACCACTGTCTTCCATGATTCTACTAGTTGATCCATTAAACTTCACTTAAAGAATTACACTGCTTTCCTAATGCAAAGTTCCAGGATTTACTCTCCTCTGAACAAAAATATGATCAGGACTATCACATAAAAACCCCACTCCTGATACTAATTTCTGTCTTAGGATTTCCATTGCTGTGTAGGCACAAAATGACTAAGGCAGCTGTTATAAAGGAAAACATTTAACTGGGGTTTAATTTCAAAGATTCAGTCCATTATCATCATGCCAGGAAGGATGGCAACATCCAGGCAGACATGGTGCTGGAGAAAGAACTGAGAATTCTACATTTTTGTCTGAAGGCAACCAGCAGGAGACCAGAATTCTACACTGGGCAGAGCCTGAGCATAAAAGACATCAATGTCTGCCTACACAGTGATGTATTTCCTCCAACAAGGTCACATCTCTTAATAGTGCCACTCCCTATGGCCAAGCATTCAAATACATAAGTCTATGGGAGCCAAACCTTCAAGTCATCACAGGGACGTAAAGTAAATTTTTAAAAAGAGCAAGGTGGTACAACCACTGTGGAAATCAGTCTGGTGGTTCCTCAGAAAATTGGACATAGTACTACCTGAGGACCCAGCTATACCATTCCTGGGCATATACCCAAAAGATGTTCTAACATATAACAAGGACACATGCTCCACTATGTTCATAGCAGCCTTGTTTATAATAGTCAGAAGCTAGAAAGAGCCCAGATGTCCAACAGAGGAATGGATACAGAAAATGTGGTACATTTACACAACAGAGTACTACTCAGCTATTAAAAACAATGACTTCATGAAATTCTTAGGCAAATGAATGGAACTAGAAAATATCATCCTGAGTGAGGTAACCCAGTCACAAAAGAACACACATGGTATGCACTCACTGATAAGTGGATATTAGTCCAAAAGCTCAGAATACCCAAGATACAATTCACAGACCACATGAAGCTCTAGAAGAAGGAAGACACAAGTGTGGATGCTTCAGTCCTTCTTAGAATGGGGAACAAAATACTCACAGGAGGAAATACAGAGACAAAGTGTGGAGCAGAGACTGAAGGAAAGATCATCCAGAGACTGCCCCACCTGGGGAGCCCTCCCATATATAGTCACCAAACCCGGACACTATTGTAAATGCCAAGAAGTGCTTGCTAACAGGAGCCTGATATAGCTGTCACCTGAGAGGCTCTGCCAGAGCTTGACAAATACAAAGGTGGATGCTCACAGCCAACCATTGGACTGAGCACAGGGTCCCCAATGGAGGAGCTAGAGAAAAAACTGAAGGAGCTGAAGTGGTTTTCAACCCTATAGGAAAAACAACAATATCAACCAACCAGAACTCCCTCCCCCCCAGAACTCCCAGGGACTAAACTACCAACCAGGCAGTACACATGGAGGGACTCATGGCTCCAGCCACATATGCACCAGAGGATGGCCTTGTTGGGCATCAATGGGAGAAGAGGTCCTGAAAAGGCTCAATGCCCCAGTGTAGGGGAACGCCAAGGCAGGGAGACGGGAGTGAGTGGTTGGGTGGGGGAACACCCTCATAGAAGCAGGGGGAGGGAGAATAGGATAGGGGGTTTCCAGAGAGGAAACTGGGAAAGGGGATAACATTTGAAATGTAAGTAAATAAAATATCCGTTAAAAAACTTAAAAGGAAAGAAATGAATTTACAAAGGGGAAAAAATAAAAATTTTAAAATACTTTAAATATTCAGTCTTCAGAGTATATATTTTCTAAGTCAAGACCAAGCTTTTGCAATGGCTCCCCTATTCTGAGATACTTATAGAAATGTTGCACATTTCTTACCTGAAAATGTAATAATGTGCAGCCTCCCAGTGCAGCAGGTGGAATCAGGGCAATAGAAGAAAACAGCAAGGTATCGTTAAAGAACTCAATAAACATAAAACACATAGAGAAGAAAGAGACCTAGAAGGAAGCGAAATACACGTTTTTAGTTGCTTTCTAAAATGCAATGGAAGGGGCTAAGGAATGACTCGCCAGTTAAGACTACGTTTTGCTCTTACAGAGGACCTGAGTTTAGTTCCTTGTATACATATTGAGTAATTCACACCTTCCTGTAACTCCAGCTCCACAAAACACAACACTGTTTTCTGGAATCATCACTTGTGAACACACACACACACATACACACACACACACACACACACACACACACACACACACACTTAAACACACAAAAACTAAATCTTAAAACCAAAAATTAAATGTACTTTCAATTTATTCTAGCCTAAGTTTCATTGTCATAAAATTAACATCATCACCAACATTGTTCTTGGCTAATCGAATTTGGCTTGACATTGGAAATTTGAAAAAGTTGGACAAATATATGATCTGATGCATAGACTATAGATTCTATGTCCAGTTTTAATCACCGAAGAACAAAAATAAAGGGGTTTGATGTTGTCTAGGGATTTAATAAATAAGCTATAGGCAATAATCAAAGAAATAGTTTTGAATTGAACAGAATTGCATTTTGCAAAAGTATTTTCTCAGAGATATTGATAAGTTTATCAATTAGGCAACATGTCTTTGGGTAGCATTGGTACTGATAGAATGGAAGTCACGGGTGTAAAGTTTACATCATCACCTTAAACCTTCCTTCCTAAAAGTTTTCCATAGCAAAGCTTTTCTAGAAGGTTCTGAGCTTCTCTTCAGTTCTCTACCATCTCTGACTACATTTGCATTCTAAAAGCTTCTATGTTTTCCCATAGCAAAACATAGACAACTATAGGATTAATCTGTGAACATGCCATTTAAGGTGAGCCATGAATCTAGTATTAATTTCCATCGTAACTACTGTATGGATATATGTATTCTATATCCATACCTGTATCTACATCCATACCTACATATATATCGCCATCCATATCCATATTCATACCTATAGCTGTATCTAATTTATATACCTATATAATTTTCATTATTCAGTTTTCCGATAATATGCCCTATGTCTGTGTCTTTATTAACTTGTGGAAATAAGTGACTATAAACTGCTGCAATTAATTTGTATAAAGCAATATTATGACTAGTGTGTCAAATATAAATACAGTATCATTTGATGCCGAAGTGTATCAAGCCCTCCAGAATTTCAAATACACAATATAAGGGGATATGTTTCATTCTCCTTTTAATCACTGGAAGAAGAGACTATGTTATCTGCATGTTTTCTTTCTCAACCATCTCAAACTCTGGTACACGAAGAAAATCAAGTATTTGTTAGACAGAAACATAATTGAGACATTCAAAACAGAAGGGCTAGAATAAATACATGTGAGTTACATATATTCCCCTTCTAAGTTTGGAAAGTGAAGATTTTAATAAATGATTCTTAACAAGGACTTCCTCAGCAATCAGATTTAGTGTTAGATTTTTTTAATTAACAATATTTATAGTCTTCTGAAAATTCCATAACCTTTGTTGCTCAGTTAATTCTTTTTCCTAAAAGGAATTTCAAAACAATACCTAGGTTTACTATCCTGTAATGAATTCTCTTACCGTTAAAGAAAGTGAGATGAAAATAGATAAATTTTAACATATATGTTATACATATATTATATATATAATTATATCATGAAACTAGTGAAAATTTGTGAGAAAAATACATTTAAATATTTTAAAGTATAAAGTTGGTTTGTCTTATACCAACCAAAGATATTTTTAAAGTATCAGTACTTAACTTCATCAAAAATATAAAAAAGTAAACAAACTTACAATATAGAAGCAAAGTGACCAGATGCCACTATTTTTTCTCCCCTTGCGATAAATGAATGAAATCACATAAGTCATGGAAATAATTGACATGGCATAACCACCAACATAGAGAATCTGAAACCAATAAGAATATGAGAATGAATATCGTGACAGGTGAAAACATTTAGATGTACTAATGTCATGGAACAATATCCTCATGTTCCTTCATTTATACCAATTTAAGTATCATAGGGAGTGGTAAAGTGGGTGGTTTGGGATTGTCACTTCTCAGCAGAAACATCATAAAATACAAGCAACTAGGAGAGTTGACTTTGTCAGTTCTCTGCAAACAAACGTTTACAGACAATACCCAACTCAAAACAGACAAACTGCAGGGACAAAAAATGAAGAAGACCCAGAGTAAAAGGGGTCTGGTGACAGGCCCAAATTGGGATCCAGTTCAAGGGGAGGCCCCAAGGCCTGACACTATTACTGATGCTACAGTATAGTGTGCTCACAAAAAGGGACCTATCATAACTGCCTACTAAAAGACCCAACATGCAGCTGAAAGAGTCAGATGCAGATATTTACACCCAACCAATGGACAGAAGCTGGGGACCCCTGCGGTTGAATAAGGGAAAAGCTGGATGAAGCTGAAGAGGAGGGCGACCCTATATGAAGACCAGCAGTCTCAACTAACCTGAACCCTCCGAGATCTCTCAGACACTGAGACATGAACCAGGCAGCTGATATGGAGCCCCCAACACATATACAGCAGAGGACTGCGGGGTCTGGACTCAGTGAGAGAAGATGCACCTAATCCTTGAGAGACTGGAGGGCCCCAGGGAGTGGGGAGGTCTGGTGGGGTAGGGACATCCTTGTGGAGACAGGTGCAGGGAGGGGAGGAGGTATGGGATTTAGAACAGTTGGTAGACCAGGAGGGGGATAAAGTCTGGACTGTAAAACTGATTTCAAAAAGAAGACGACTGCTTTGGTGTGTTCTGAGAGCTCTGGGCCTACCCAGGCTCTGCTTGGAGATAGTCTTGCAGATGGATGCCTGTATTCTCAGTGTAGGATCTCAGTTTCTCGCACCACATAACTGGAAGGTATTTTTGGGGTTGGGGGGGGACAAAATGTTTGGGAATATGCAGCCAGTGTTACTGAATGTCACAGTCAAAGCAGTTAGGAGGAGCCAGTCGTGGTGGCATAAAGCTTTAATCTCTCAGAAGGATCTCCATGATTTTAAAGTCAGTTAGGGCTGCTAGGACTATATAGTTAGACCCTGTTGAATGAAACAAACAAAAACAAACAAACAAACAGCACAGGGGAAAAGTCACAGCAACAATTTTATGTCATATGTATTTCAACCACGCTTTAAGAAACCCTTATAATAGAAACGAAAATATTAAAAATGGTATATGTTACTGTCAGTTTTGGGGTTGAATCATTTAATGATAGTTGTTTTAGGAATGGTGTCACTTACCTGAATAAACAGATCTCCAGCTGTGAACTTACTCTCTGCAGGGGCTGAGGCATGGAATGCAATGTACACAGAAAAAATGATTGCAAAGTACACTGGAACCTCAAACAGAGCCTGCCCGAACCAGTATGCAGATGGGGAGAGCCCTGAAATCCACAGCTGGAACTGAGCTCTGTTCTGATAAGGAAGCGCAATCATCAATTGGATGTTTTCTTATAAAAATACGAAGCATATAGAAAATAACCAAATGAGTTATTAATTATCAGTGATTTAAACACTACACAGCATAAGGGACATAGATCATTTCAAAGTTTCTCTATCAAAATTTGCTATTGTTACTAATAAAAATAATTTATCCTAAGGTGCCATTGCAGATAATAAAAAAGAAAATACCATCCAAGTTACTGACAGAGAAATAGAGCAGTTAATCAAAGATTGGTTTAATGTCTGCAAAGGAAAATTCCCCATCTGAGTATTAACCTTCAGTGGTTAAAAAAAAAATCATCCCGTATCCAAATGAAAGTAGGCATTTTTCTCCATGTAAAATTGTTTCATTGGTTTATTCACAATGAAAATGAGTGATTAAAAAACCATAAATAATTATACCTTGTGTGGTACTTTGGTAGCTTTGTAGTTTCTCGTATTTAAAGTCATTAATGTGTTTCATAGCAATATACATGGATTATACATAGTTATTTTATGTTTTTCTAAATTTTACATTTAAAAAAATCCACCAAATGATAAAAATTTTGGGAGTGTTTTTCAAGTGTATTTTCTGTCATTTCTAGCTCTTCTGCCTTGGATAATCTAAATGTATGATGAATTGTTACTATCGTCCCATGAATCATTAAAGTTCAGATTATTTTTCAGAGCTGTTTTTCTCTTTCTGTGCTTCAGTTTTACTGTCTATTCTTCCAGTTTATTCTTTTTTTTAACCTGTGTGTTTGTTCTAAATGCCATGTTTGTTATTTTTTTACACAGTTACATTACATTACATTTATATTTTATAAATATATAAATATTTATATATATATAATATATATTTTATATCTATATATATAAACTTTCCTCTATTTCTTTCTTCATCATGTTCATTCTTTTAGTTAAATCCTTGATTGCATTAACTTTTCCTATTTGTTACTTCTTTCATTTCCTTTGTCATTTCTGGGTCTCTTCTTAATTGGTCAAGTCTTGCTCCAAAGTTGAATGCTTGGGGGAACCCCTACAACTGATGACTGGAAACCTATTTCCAGTCCTATATAACTTCTGAATGTGCTCATCTTACAGAGATCTGTACATTCTTGACATCATGAAGTTCTACTCCATGCATATATAGCTCTTGTCTTGGCAACAAAGTCTAAGCAACCCTTGTGTAGAGTTCTACTGCCCTTGCTCTATGTAATTCCTGCATTGACAGAATGCTCAGAAGCAAATTCCACTCACTCTAACCTTTACGATTCCAAGTTCTTCTTTTAGTTTAATAAAGACTTTGGGGGCTGCTCAAGACCTCTCTGTGTTCCTTGAGCTAGTTCCAAGAAGATATGTGTGATGTACAACTCAAATTTTTATACGGAATCTCACCCAGTCTTCCACTGAAAAGATTATGTTTGGGGAGGGGATCAATTCTCATCACAGTGCTTCCATTCTTCAGAAGGAAACATACAAAGCTTTTATCTATCTGTAGTTTTCCTTTCTCATAGTCTTTCCACTTGTCCTCCACTTCTCTTTCCTTTAGTTCATTCTTACTTTTTATTTCTATAAAGGTGCAAGTGTATATTAATCAACTGCTCAGTGTATAAACCTGCAGACCATACAAAAGAAAAGCCCTACAATCACATTATAAACAACTTCTGATTGCTTAAATCAACTAAGGTTTCCATCATTTTTACTACCTTATAGTCATCAATGCTGGTCATGGAAATATAAGGAGGAACACAGGCCATCAGAAGGATCCACGAGGAGAAATAAGTCATGTAATTAAATCCGATGTGATCATGTTCCTAGGAATGGAAGTAGTGCAAAGTTGGAAATTGTTGTTTGAATTACATAGCTCAACACACAATCAGTTACCTAAGATAGTGCCTTGGGTCTGTTTTGAGATTTCCACCTCCTTACATTCTTATCCAATTTTCAACATAGATTTTGCTTATATATCTAATTTTATAAGCAAAAAATTGAAAGAAGCTACACAATATGATTTTGAAAATGGAAAGTAATTACAAGAACAAGGAGTGCTTATAATGGTAGAATTCTAAAGTTTAGGCTGACGCTTAAAGATGATCAATATTTTTAGGCTTTAGATAATTATTGTGATACTTTGTCACTTTAAACCAGTGCAACCAATTTAATATTCAGGAATTCCAACTCATAAATTTCACAGCTTAGGGTTTCTTTCTTTATCCCATCTCTTTCTCCCCTTCCTCCTTCTCCTTCTTTTGATTTCTTTAACAAAATCTTATTTTGCAATCCAGATTGAACTTGAACTCATAATGATCCCTGCCAAAACTTCACAAGTGCTATGGTTATAGGTGTGAGTCAGCATGCTTAGATTTATCTCTCCTAACTTAACATTTGGTGATTACAGGTAACAGCTCAATTGAATATGCATAGTCATATATGATAGACTATAATATATTATATATCAAATTAATATAAATATATACTAAGATAGATACAAATGCTAATCTAGTGTATGAAAGAAACTCTATCAAAACCACTGAGATTATTCTGAATGGTACAATCTGGAAGACTCCACATACGGCAGAACCTACAAGAACATACCAACCTCAAGAAATGTGCTGCGGTCAGTTTGAATGTGTGCTGATGGTGTGAACAGTCCAAGTAGCCCATTACTCACAATATCCACCAGGACTGGAAAACAATTCAGCCTCTTGGTATTGCATGCCAATGTAAAGTTGTAATTCTAAAATGTAACAAAAGGATTTATCAGTCTGGAAGGAGGAAATATAAAACTCATGTGCCTAATATGCAAAAACTCTTCAACTACTGAGAGGATGGTGTATTCTTTGAGATGCGGTTGACTGACTAGAAGTTCTTCAGTTTCTTTCTTTGCAATGCACAAGTCAATGCTGTAATTTTTAAATGCCTTAGTTAAGCCTTAATGGGATATAATTAAAATGTAAAACAAACCTCTAATAGGACAAACTAATTCTGGCTGCTGTTCTATAGCCATTTGCTTGGAATCCCAACTTTCCCTCCGTGAGAAGCGAGACCGATAAGGATCAAGTAGTTGATGGAGTTACAATGCCTATGAGTGACTTAACTAGGAAGGAAGAGGGGGACTCTTCTGTGGAGATGTCTACAAGCTGCACAGTGAACTGTGGGATGCATCTTTGGAGAATTGCCACTCATGCTGGGGTGAACTCTTTGATGAGACAGATACCTGATTCACCCATAACTCCTGTAAGAAACCCTATAAACTCATTAGTTCAATAAGCTAGGCTTCTGTGAAATAATAACTTTGGCTTTATTTACATCTTCTCAAGAAAATCCATGTAACATTTACAGACTGTATCTGATTTAGGGGTTATATAGACTGAATCTGATTTAGGGTTTATATTTGGGATCTCTGGCATAAAACTCCAGAAAACAAGTAGAAATTGTATTGCTGTTTTTTTTTTAATTTTTTTTAATTTATTCATTAGTGTGTGTTTCTCTGTGTGTGTTTGTGTGTACATCTGTGCATGTGCATGCATGTTCATTGTGCATGTGTGAAGGTCAGAGGACAAGTTGCAGGAGTCAATTCTCTCTTTCCATCACATGGGTTCCAGGAATCAAACTCACGTAATAATTATATAATGACTAATAGTGAATGTAACTTTATTATATTAAACTCATGAATACAATTCTCTGAGTAATGAATGAAAGTAGGAATCTTAATGCATTTTCTTCAGTAAATTTAGTGTTTAAATAGCATAATCATAGCCCAAATTTGTCTCCTCAAATACAAAATACATACACTGATATGTTATTTGTATGCAATGTCTCAGATGCCGTTTTATTCATTAAATTGCTCTATAATAGCCACAGCTCTGAGCCCTGGAGACACACGTACCTTCTCACCACCTGATAGGATGATAGCTCCATTATACTGACTATCCTCTGTGCCATTTCTAGTCCCAAAGGCATCAACTTCCAAAGCTATGTTCTGCTGCTCCAGTGAATGTATGAAGTCATCAATCTTTGCTCCTAATAGACAGTAAAATGTACAAGGCACTATAAATCCAAAGGAATAGCACAAAGTTATGTATCCAAAGGGCCCTTCGCAGCCATTTGATTGTTACAGCATGTAAGAGCATGGATTTTAAATTCTCCATGAATTTATTTTCTGAACAAATACCTTTTGTTCCCTTTTTGGTTTATGTGCACATGTGCATGTTATTATCTGTGTAAGAGCACATGCATGCACATGCATGTGGAGGTCAGAGGTCTATGTCAGATATTTTCTTTGGTTGCTCTTCACTGTATGTATTGATCCAGGGTCTCTTTGGGCCGGAGCTCACCTACTCAATGTATCTGGCCAGCTGCTCTAGGCACTGACTGTCTCTGGGATTACACATAGGTCTCCATATCCAACAAGCTTTTTTAAGCCCATATTTTTATTAGTTACTTGAGAATTTCAAATATGCATGGAATCGATCTTGGTCATATTTACGCTCATCATTACTTCTCCTAAATCCTATCAGCTACACAGCTATCCTACCTGGACACCTTCCCCAGTTCTGGACTTAGTTTCTTTATAATCCATTGAATACAGTTAGTGTTGCCCATATGAGCACTGGTATGGGGCCATCCAATGGATTGTGGTGTCTTAGCTACTTTTCTACTGCTATGATAAAACACCATGACCAAAAGCAACTTTCACATGTCTGGGTGGGGTGCATATTTACTTCAGTTTACAGTTGTGATGGGTCATGAAGTTGGTCATACCAACAAACCTTCATGTATGTTCTGGGGGTCTGAACTCTGTCCTTATGCTTCCACAGCAAGTGATTGACCCACCGAAATTCTCGCTGAATCTTCTATTGTTCTTTTGTAGACTATCTACATATGGTTCGACAATGATAATAATTCTCAGGTACTTATTTCTTCTAGTTAAAAATAACTGATAATTAAAAAAAATCTTTTGTTAACGCCTAGTGACTTTTAGAATAAAGCTTTTTAGAATCAAACAATATATTCCATTGACCTAATGGCAGCAACAGTGACCATGTAATTTAAATGTTTTTAAATTCAGAAGGTATGCCTACCAACATGCTCCTCTGTCCAACTATCAAGTCTCTCTTTATAACCATTTTGACATTCAACTTTCACAATGTTTTTATATAAACCTTGATTTTTAATGGGTGCTGTCATAATACATATTTCCTTTATGATATATTTTTTGGCTTCATTGTTCCAATTTAAGATTGAGTTTCCTAAACTGGGTGTAAGACACATTCACCTTTTCATCATGTGTGTCTTTCTGAAGCAATGTTCTTACCAGTGACAATATTCATAAGCTACATATTTATCATCATTCTTACCTGTTTTGTTGACGATCAGTAAGTTGGTGAGGGGCATCTGTGGTTGTTGGCCGGGTGTGAGGAAGTACATATGAGGAGCGAGTTCCCAACAGTAGTCACTTTGATTGATTATCCTGTGAACATTTGCTGACAAGATATGCAGAAGTCCAATCCCCAAAATCAGAACCCTACACAGAAAAAAATTGACAGTATAGACCTATAGTCATTGTCCAGTCTTCAAAACATTCTTTCAAAGACATGGCTATAGCATAAGCAAGACATTATTAAAGGCATTCATATGCAGACATTCATATGCATGGTTCTGTGTCTTCATTCTGTTTTTAAATTATTCATTTATGTTATGTATGTGAGTACACTCTAATTGGTCTTCAGACACACCAGAAGAGGGCATCGGCTCCCATTACAGATGGTGTGAGCCACCATCTGGCTGCTGGGAATTGAATTCAGGACTTCTGGAAGAGTAGTCAGTGCTCTTAACTACTGAGCCATCTCTCTAACCTTGTGTCTTGGTTCTTAAATTATTTCTTGTTTTTAAAGTGGGAGCAATAACCAAGGATTTATCAAGGATTTATACCTCCCTTGCTGCCCTCTGGCCATGGGACAGCTTGTGCGATTTCAGAAGGTGGTTCCTTACACGGCAAGTTGAGATCTAGCCTCATTTTCTCCCTGTTTATCCTACTGTCCCCACTCTGCTGCACAGTACACGACTCCCCATACTCACAAATTGCTCTTCTCTCCCCCACCCATTGTCTCTAGTCCTGTTCGTGGCAAAACTTTCCTAAGCCTTACTTATTTTATGTTTCCCTTTCTTTTGATTTCCATTTGAAGAGTTTAAAAATTGGATCCCAGCACTTCAGCACCCAGGATGCCAAATGAATCCTCATCCTTATCTCCTTCCAAGCATGGGTGACACAGCCACGTCCACTGGGAACTGCAAAGGTTGTGAAATCAGCAGAGCTGTTTGACGCAGTTCCAGCAAAGCTGAACCGAAGGCTGAGATCGCTGTTGTCCTTCTGTCTCTCACTTTGGGGTTTCGGTCTCTGTGTGTGTTGCATTCTTGGGGACTTTCTGCATTATAACTCACTTTATGTTATTTCCTGAGGAAATTATTTCTGAGTCTTTTTTAAGGAGAGTCCTAAACTTACTTTTGCTTCTAGGAAAACCCTAAACTCACTTCTGCTTTATCTGGCCACTATTTGGAAGGCTTCCTTATGCCCTAGAGATTGTGGTAAGTTCAGATAAGCAAAAGCTAGGAAATTGTAAATGAAACCATGACTCCAGGAATCTTCTTCAGGTATCTGCTCCAAGCAAACTCACTCAGTATAATTGGTAAAGGGTAGACACAGATAATTGAAAAATTTACTGGCTAGGAGAATTAGTAACAGATTGTAGGTCCCCTTTTATAATATGCTTAGAGCTCTCTGAAAGTGTAGTTTAAAAATAGGGGGTCATAGTAGGCATATCCCTGGAGAAATAGACCTCACTAAATAAGAAAGATTTACTAAAAATAAACTTTTTGTACTTTATAGCATAGATGATGAGATAAGATAGTAAAGGAGTTAGGTTTCAGTATTTGATGTTCATAAAAAATATTTTCTGTTTGTTTGGGGTGCTTTAAAACTGCAAATGCTGAGGTAGTTGGGACCGCCAGGCTCAGAGACAGACAGGCATAATATCGCTTGGGTCTCAGGCAGCTTGTGTGTAACCTGCTCCAAGAGCTGGGCAGATCTGCAGTAACCAGCACGCCAGCTCTGCTGTGGGACTTCTGCCTTGCAGAGGGATCCCCCGAATAGGGCAGGAGCCTACCAGCTTCCCTTTGGCGACCTCTGTTCCGGTATCAACTGCACTGAGGAGACAGGTACCCAGGTTCCCGCCAATATAACATCGCTTGGGACACGGCCTGTTGGGGCTTCCATCTGCACCCAAGAACGGGACAGTGCTGTGGTCGTCTGGGCGCGAACTCTGCTGTGGGCCATCTCCCCTGCAGAGTGACCTGCACCACCGAGAGAGTGCAGAGTGCACTCCGCCGTCTTTGCTCCAGCACCAGGGCAGCTGGGACCTCCAGGCTCAGAGACAGATAGGCATAATATCGCTTGGGTCTCAGGCAGCTTGTGTGTACCCTGCTCCCGAGAGCTGGACAGGTCTGCAGTAATCGACGCGCCAGCCCTGCTGTGGGACTTCTGCCCTGCAGAGGGATGCCCCCCCCCCGCCCCGGGAGAGATTACACACCCTTGCACAGGGCAGGAGCCTACCAGCCTCCCTTTGGCGACCTCTGCTCCGGGAATCCACTACGCTGAGCCTTTGGATGTGCAGGGACTCCCCAATATAACATCACTTGGGGCAAGGCACATCAGGGCTCCAAAGTCACTCAGGAGCAGGGCAGGCCCCAGAAATCGGTGCCAGGGGAATCCTGGTAATCCAGGGGGGCCAGAAATAGCTTTGCAGGCTCACAGGAGGTCCAACCAACAGCCAGTGACAGCAGGACCAACTAACACCAGAGGTAACCAGACGGCAAAAGGCAAACATAAGAACGTTACTAACAGAAATCAAAGTAATATGGCACCATCCGAACCCAACTCTCCAACAGCAGCAAGTCCTGGATACCCCACCTCACCTGAAAGACAAGATCTGGATTTAAAATCACTTCTCATGATGCTATTAGAGGATCACAAGAAGGACACAAATAAATCTAATAAAGAATTACAAGAGACCATGAATCAATGGTTAGAAGCCATTACAAAGGAAACACAAAAATCGCTTAGAGAAATGCAGGAGAACATGGGTCAACGGATGGAGGCCCACAAGGAGACAACACAAAAATCGCTTAAAGAAATGAATCAACGGGTAGATGCACTTTCAAAGGAATCACAAAAATTGCATAAAGAAATGCAGAAGAATATGGGTCAACAGATGGATGCCCATAGGGAGGCAACACAAAAATTGCTTAAAGAAATGAATCAATGGATAGATGCCCTTATAAAGGAAACACGAGAACTGCTTAAAGAAATGCAGGAGACGATGGATCAACAGATGGAATGCCATGAGGAGGAAACACAAAAATCGCTTAGAGAAATACAGGAGAACTTGGGTCAACAGGCAGAAATCCTGAAAGAGGAAATGCAAAAATACCTTAAAGAAATACAGGAAAACACAAACAAACAAGTGAAGGATCTCAGCAAATCCTAAAAAAGGAAGTAGAAACAACTAAGAAATCACAAAGGGAGACAACTTTGGAGATAGAAAACCTTGGGAAGAAATCAGGAGTCATAGATGCAAACATAAACAATAGAATACAAGAGATGGAAGAAAGAATCTCAGGTGCTGAAGATACCATAGAAAGCATCGACTCAACAGTCAAAGAAAATGCAAAATGCAAAAAATGTGTAACCCAAAACATCCAGGAAATCCAGGACACAATGAGAAGACCAAACCTAAGGATTATAGGTATAGATGAGAGTGAAGATTTGCAACTTAAAGGGCCAGTAAACATCTTCAACAAAATTATGGAGGAAAACTTTCCTAACCTAAAGAGAGAGATGCCGATGAACGTACAAGAAGCCTACAGAACTCCAAACAGACTGGACCAGAACAGAAATACCTCCCGTCATATAATAATCAAAACACCAAATGTACTAAACAAAGAAAGAATATTAAAAGCAGTAAGAGAAAAGGGCCAAGTAACATACAAAGGAAGACCTATCCGAATCACATCAGACTTCTCACCAGAGACTATGAAAGCCAGAAGATCCTGGGCAGATCTCATGCAGACACTAAGACAGCACAAATGCCAGCCTAGACTACTATACCCAGCAAAACTCTCAATCACCATAGATGGAGAGACCAAGATATTCCATGATAAAATCAAATTTTCACAATATCTTTCCACAAACTCAGCCCTGCAAAGGATAATAGGTGGAAACTGCCAATACAGGGAGAGAAACAACACCCTGGAAAAAATGAGATAGTAACCTTCTTGCTTCAAACCCAAAAGTAGATAACCACTCAAACATAAAGATAGCGCCAAGAATGACAGGTGGCAATAATCACTATTCCTTAATCTCTCTTAATATCAATGGTCTCAATTCCCCAATAAAAAGACATAGACTAGCAGACTGGATACGTAAACAGGACCCAGCATTTTGCTGCATACAGGAAACGCACCTCAGTGTCAAAGACAAACACTACCTGAGAGTAAAAGGCTGGAAAACAATTTTACAAGCAAATGGCCCCAAGAAACGAGCGGGAGTAGCCATCCTAATATCAGATAAAATTGATTTTCAACCTAAAGTCATCAAAAAAGACACAGAAGGACACTACATACTGATCAAGGGAAAAATTCACCAAGAAGAACTCTCAATTCTGAATATCTATGCTCCAAATGCAAGGGCACCCTCATTCATAAAAGAAACTTTACTAAAACTCAAAGCACACATCGCACCTCACACAATAATAGTGGGTGACTTCAACACCCCGAGCACACATCGCACCTCACACAATAATAGTGGGTGACTTCAACACCCCGCTCTCTGAAATGGATCGTTCAGGAAAGCAGAAACTAAACAGGGACACAGTGAATCTAATTGAAGCCTTGGACCAAATGGAACTAACAGATATATATAGAACATTTCATCCTAGAGCTAAAGAATACACCTTCTTCTCAGCACCTCATGGTACCTTCTCCAAAATCGACCATATAATTGGTCACAAATCAGACCTCAACAGATACAAGAAGATAGAACTAATCCCATGCCTCCTATCAGATCACTATGGAATAAGGGTGGTCTTGAATGGCAACAAAAACAACAGAAAACCCACATACACATGTAGGCTGAACAATGCTCTACTCAATGATAACTTGGTCAAGATGGAAATAAAGAAAGAAATCAAAGACTTTTTGAAATTTAATGAAAATGAAGGCACAACATACCCTAATTTATGGAACACAATGAAAGCAGTGCTAAGAGGAAAATTCATAGCCCTGAGTGCCACCAAAAAGAAACGGGAGATGGCATACACTAACAGCTTAATGGCACACCTGAAAGCCCTGGAACAAAAAGAAGCAAATACACCAAAGAGGAGTAGAAGGCAGGAAATCATCAAACTCAGGGCTGAAATCTATCAAGTAGAAACAAATAAAACCATACAAAGAATCAACAAAACTAGGAGTTGGTTCTTTGAGAAAATCAGCAAGATAGATAAGCCCTTAGCCAGACTAACCAGAGGGCACAGAGACAGTATCCAAATTAATAAAATCAGAAATGAAATGGGAGAGATAACAACAGAAACTGAGGAAATTCAAAAAATCATCAGATCCTACTACAAAAACCTGTATTCAACAAAACTAGAAAATCTCGAGGAAATGGACAATTTCCTTGACAGATACCAAATACCAAAATTAAATCAGGATCAAATAGACCATCTAAACCATCCTATAACCCCTGAAGAAATAGAAGTCGTCATTGGAAGTCTTCCAACCAAAAAAAGCACAGGTCCAGATGGTTTTAGTGCAGAATTCTATCAGATCTTCAAAGAAGACCTAACACCAATACTCTTCAAAATGTTTCACAAAATAGAAACAGAAGGAACACTACCCAACTCGTTCTATGAAGCCACAATTGCGCTAATACCAAAAGCACACAAAGATCCGACAAAGAAAGAGAATCTCAGGCCAATCTCTCTTATGAATATCTCAATAAAATTCTTGCCAACTGAATCCAAGAACACATCAAAACGATCATTCACCACGATCAAGTAGGCTTCATTCCAGGGATGCAGGGATGGTTCAATATAAGAAAATCCATCAATGTAATCCACTATATAAACAATCTCAAAGAAAAAAACCACATGATCATCTCATTAGATGCTGAGAAAGCATTTGACAAAATTCAGCATCCTTTCATGCTAAAGGTCTTGGAAAGATCAGGAATTCGAGGCCCATATCTAAACATAGTAAAAGCAATTTACAGCAAACCGTTAGCCAACATTAATCTAAATGGAGAGAAACTTGAAGCAATCCCACTAAAATCAGGGACTAGACAAGCCTGCCCTCTCTCTCCATATCTTTTCAATATAGTACTTGAAGTTCTAGCTAGAGCAATTAGACAACAAAAAGAGGTTAAAGGGATACAAATTGGAAAGGAAGAAGTCAAACTATCACTATTTGCAGACGTTATGATAGTATACTTAAGCGACCCAAAGAACTCCACCAGAGAACCCCTACAGCTGATAAACAACTTCAGCAAAGTGGCCGGATATAAAATCAACTCAAGCAAGTCAGTAGCCTTCCTATACTCAAAGGATAAGCAGGCTGAGAAAGAAGTAATAGAAATGATACCCTTCATGATAGCCACAAACCATATAAAGTATCTTGGCGTGACTCTAACCAAACAAGTGAAAGATCTGCATGACAAGAACTTCAAGTCTCTGAAGAAAGAAATTGAAGAAGACCTCAGAAGATGGAAAAATCTGCCATGCTCATGGATTGGCAGGATTAATACAGTAAAAATGACCATCTTGCCAAAAGCAATATACAGATTCAATGCAATCCCCATCAAAATCCCAACTCAATTCTTCATAGAGTTAGAAAGAGCAATTCAAAAATTCATCTGGAATAACAGAAAACCCAGGATAGCTAAAACTATTCTCAAGAGTAAAAGAACCTCTGGGGGAATCAGTATCCTGGACCTCAAGCTGTACTACAGAGCAATAGTGTTAAAAACTGCATGGTATTGGTACAGTGACAGGCATGTAGATCAATGGAACAGAATTGAAGACCCAGAAATGAATCCACACTCCTATGGTCACTTGATCTTTGACAAAGGAGCTAAAACCATCCAGTGGAAAAAAGATAGCCTTTTCAACAAATGGTGCTGGCTCAACTGGAGGTCAACATGCAGAAGAGTGCAAATTGACCCATTCTTATCTCCTTGCACTAAGCTCCATTCCAAGTGGATCAAGGACCTCCACATAAAACCAGACACACTGAAACTAATAGAAAGGAAACTAGGGAAGAACATTGAACATATGAGCACAGGGGAGAATTTCCTGAATAGAACTCCAATAGCTTATGCTCTAAGATCAAGAATTGACAAATGGGACCTCATTAAATTACAAAGTTTTTGCAAGGCAAAAGACACTGTCAAAAAGACAAAGCGGCAACCAACTAACTGGGAAATGATCTTTACCAACCCTACATCCGACAGAGGGCTAATATCCAAGATATACAAAGAACTCAAGAAGTTAAACTCCAGAGAGGCAAGTAACCCTATTAAAAAATGGGGTACAGAGCTAAACAAAGAGTTCTCACCTGAAGAATATCTAATGGCTGAGAAGCACCTAAAGAGATGTTCATCATCCTTAGTCATTAGGGAAATGCAAATCAAAACAACCCTGAGATTCCATCTCACACCAGTCAGGATGGCTAAGATCAAAAACACAGGAGACAGCAGTTGTTGGCGAGGATGTGGAGAAAAAGGAACACTCCTCCACTGCTGGTGGGATTGCAAGCTGGTACAACCACTCTGGAAAGCAGTCTGGCGGTTCTTCAGAAAACTGGGCATGACACTCCCGGAGGATCCGGCTATACCACTCCTGGGCATATACCCAGAGCCTTTACCTGCATGCAATAAGGACACATGCTCCACTATGTTCATAGCAGCCTTGTTTATAATAGCCAGAAGCTGGAAAGAACCCAGATGTCCCTCAATGGAGAAATGGATTCAGAAGATGTGGTATATTTACACAATGGAATACTACTCTGCAATTAAAAACAATGAATTCACGAAATTCCTAGGCAAATGGTCAGATCTTGAAAATATCATCCTTACTGAGGTAACCCAATCACAAAAGAACACACATGGTATGCAGTCACTGATAAGGGGATATTAACCCAGAATCTCGGAATACCCTAGACACAATTCACATATCAATAGATTTCCAAGAAGATGGAAGGAGAGACCCCTGGTCCTGGAAAGACTGGATGTAGGGGAATGCCAGGACAGAGAAGTGAGAGGGGGTTGAATGGGGAAAAGAGGGAGGGAAGGGGGCTTATGGGACTTTCAGCGAGGGAGGAAAACGGGAAAGGGGAAATGATTTTGAATGTAAATAAAAAAAACAGAAAATAAAATAAAATTTGAAAAAAACTGCAAATGCTGACAGTCTAAAAGCAGGCTGTCATACAATAAATGTGTTTGCTTTGACAGAGACATTCTTTAGAGTCTTTGAATTGGAGTTATAGGACTAATAATAAAAATAAAATCTGTTCCATTTGTGCTTTCTGATTGTGACTAAACTTGTAACCCCAGATATGTAATGAAAAATCAAACACATGTCCATAGACAAAAGGATATAATCTGTACTTATTGGACAATCATTAGTCTGTCTTTTTTTCTGTGAAACCTGTGTAAGTAAAGAGGTTACCTGATTGCTAGTCAGAGCTGCAAGATTCCTCTGACCACCATGCCTGATTCCCTCTTCACTTACTGACTCCGTTTTTCCTCTTGTGGGCCATCCCATCAACAGGCTGGGGAAGGGACTCAGTACATGAGAAACTCCAAGACCTCTTGCCTACTGGACTCTGTGGCTGGCTCCTCTCTGTTCTTGCCTCTCCCAGTCTGTTTTACAAAGCATATCTGAATTAACTACAAATATTTTTCTTTTAGTCTTAATCTTGGTAACGTCCTCCATTTGAAGCATGTATTCAGCCAGTATTGACTGGAATTCTAGTATAAGTCCTGGCTCCCATGTGTGAACTGATTTACAACGTATTGATTGACCATGAGATGGGTTCAGGGCACTAATGTCAAGAGATAAATTCCTTGATAATCAACTGGTATCTTTTATGTTCAACTCCTAAAAATGCCTGGCATTTGGCAGGGATTGAGAAGGGGCCACTTGCACATAAGAACCACAGAGAAGAGAGAGAACTTGAAGATGTATCAACCTTACAGACACATTACAGTTTCAGAGAACTGTGAAATCTGAGTCAGGAGACATACATGAACCTACAAGGTTAAGTTCTAAGGCGTCCATTGTTTCCACCATGGAAGCTTTAAAGGACTAACAGTAATGAAAAACGACCCCAGGCCTCATACTATCTCTGAGATTTTTTTTCATTCAATGTGTTAATATAATAATGTGTGGAATACCAAGACTGTTAACAGAAATAAGAGGTATGGAACTGTGCTGGAATTTATTTTTATCACTTTTCTGTTGTTCTACTTATGTATGCTTTAATACAACTGGAAGCTGCAATGGTAATTTAGTACTTACAGAATAACGATGGATTTCCTTTCATACTTTAACTTCAAGAAGCGAAGCCTGGTCACTGCACAGAGTTGCTGCCACCAGAGAGCCATGCCCCCCTTTGTCTTACTCTTCTCATTAAGTAAAGAGACAAGTTGCTCCACATCAGCAAGTCTCCCTGAGGCCCTTGCCTCTCCAGCTTGTACATCTTCTGTCACATCAATATCTACAAAACAAAAGCAAGCAATCTCTAATGAGTGGTTAAATTTTTCTCTGGAAGCATTCTTTTGATCCAGAGATTTTTTTTTTTACGTTCTCTTACAGGAGAACAGAAATTCCAAGATAAAACAAAAATGGGTCAATATAACCTTGATGATTGACGCTGTTTCAAATGATTTTTTTCTCAAAAAGAATACTGTGGAATAGAACAGCACAGAGAATGCTCATCATCAGATCATATAACAGCAGAGCTGACCTACAAGAATTAAACCAGCATTTTGCCATTTATATTAAGTTACAGAGCAGAGAAAAGTGTAAGTTGCTCAAGGAGAATCTCTTGGGGTGATCCTTGCAGAGGGCACAAAGTAGCTTGTTGGGTAACAAAATGTTCGAAATTGTGTTTTACATACTTGTTTCGGGGCAACTGATGACAAACTCAACAGAAAAAAGCAGTAGATAGGCAATTCATGTTATATAAATTATGATTCGATAACTAGATAATAACATTGATCCATGAAACTCAATAGTTTCTTTAACAAATCGTGACAATAGTAAGAAAACCCACAGGGGTCTTTTTGGGGGGGTTGTTTTTGTTGTTATAAGGTGAGTATACATGAGTTAAATGCATTTTGTGTGGACTGAAATATTAGAAATATACTTTCAAATTTGCAGGTCTTTCTGAAAAAGGGCCTTGCATTGTAGCACAGGTTGGCCTTGAACTCAGGATGCTCCTGCCACAGTCTTCCAAGAGCTAAGGTTATAAGTGTGTACCATCACACCCAGCTAAAGATGCTCTGTGAACAAACTTATTGGTTCCCCAGTGAGACACAGCGCTCTTTGAACAAATGACTGGAGCTAGATTATGATGTGTCACAAAAGAGAATGGAAGGTGGAGATCAGTGACTGCCAACAGGCTGTAAACATGGCAGATAACACCAGGTGACCCCCATGGTTCTGACAGAGAGACAGATGGTATTCTTCCTACAGTCTTCTCTTCCTGTCTGCCCACAAGAAACTCAGCAACCAGAGAGATTGAATATTGGAGTAATCATCTCAAGTAGTCATAAGGGAAATAACACTGAATGTACTTAATTTCTGGAGGAACTCAAAACCATGTTGAATATGATACATATGAAATGATCGAGAGGGAGTAGCCCTGAGTGTCGGTAGAGTTCCAACAGAAGTAGCTTCTCCTTGCTCTGCTGTGTTGACTCCCACTTGTTTTCAAGGAAGCCTAGGGTGGATTTTAGTTAAGAAAATCAAAGGAAAATTATGCTTAAAAAATTCTTTTCCTCTAACTATATTCATTATTGACTTTACTTTGTAATGTCTTAAGTGTCCTTTATTAGAAATTTATTTGTATTGAAGCTGGAGAAATGGCTTAGTAGTTGTGTGTAGTTAATGTTCTTCCAGAGGTCCTAATTTTGTCTTCTAGTAGTCAATGTTGGTGGCTCAGAACTGCCTAAAACACCAGCTCTAGGGGATCCAATGCCTCTGGCCCCCGTGGAGACACACACACACACACACACACACACACACACACACACACAATTGAAAAAATACTTTTAAAAGAAATGTATTGCTATATGTCATGTAATATATATCCAGAATTTAAAAGTATTATCATTTCAGAGAAAGCATTTGAGGGACACAGTATAGAGAAAGTTGTACACATAGACACCTGAACAATTCTTGGCTGGGATCTAATAGAACGTCCCAGGTGAGTCACATCTATGGCAGAGATGGCCACTGGTGGCAGCAGATCTCCTCATTTATACAGATTTCTGAAGAAGAAGAAGAAGAAGAAGAAGAAGAAGAAGAAGAAGAAGAAGAAGAAGAAGAAGAAGAAGAGGAAGAGGAAGAGGAAGAGGAAGAGGAAGAGGAAGAGGAAGAGGAAGGGAAGAAGAAGAAGAGGAAGAGGAAGAGGAAGAGGAAGAGGAAGAGGAAGAAGAAGAGAAGAGAAGAAGAAGAAGAAGAAGAAGAGGAAGAAGAAGAGGAAGAGGAAGAGGAAGAGGAAGAAGAAGAAGAAGAGAAGAGAAGAAGAAGAAGAAGAACAACAACAACAACAACAACTGTTATGACTGTTGAAATGGACACACAGGATGATGACTTCCGTTCCTTTTACCTACCTGACTGGTCGATTGCTGATTTTCCTTCCAATTTCAGAAAGACCTCAGTCAGTGTTGTTATAGAAACGCCATAGTTCTCAATTCCCAGGTCTGGGCATCTCTCGAGATCCCTATAAAGATCTAAGGAACACTTTTTTTAAATGTGGGTATCAGGGAAATTCAAATTAAAACCACTATGACATCCCTCCTCATCCCAGTCAAAAAGGAGATCATAAAATAAGGAATAATAAAATTTTAAAAATAAGATAACAACAGATTCTGGCGAGGATGTGGGAGAAGTTGCACTCCTATTCACTGCTGATGAGTTGGTTTAGCAACTATGGAAATGTGAAGATTTCTCAAGAAACTAATAAACAAACAAACAAACCAAACAAAATAGAACTGCTCCTAGGTATATGCACTCAGAGGCCTCTATATCCCATTATAGAGATATCTATACATTTATGTTCATTGCCTCATGTTCACAATAGATAGGAAAATGGAATAAAACTAGATTTCTATCAACTGATGAAATGGTAAAGAAAATGTAGTGCCTGCACACAATAGAATTCTTCTTATTCAGCCATCACAAAAAAATAAATTATGAAGATTTCAGGAAAATGGATGGAGCTAGGGATGGAGAAATGACTTAGATGTAAAGGCACTTGTGACCAAACCAGGTGACCTTATTTGACTTCCTGAAACCCATAAGGTTGAAGGGAAGAATCTTCCTACAAATTGTCCTCTGACTGCATTCAAGTTGTAGCATGCATGCACCCCTCCCCAACACACTCTGGATATGACATGCATATTGCAATGATGTTCACAGAGCACTTCTAGCTACCTGAACTAGACCTGTAGAAGACTGGGCCCTTCACTGCTCATTCATGAATGGAAAGATGCTCATGAGACCTCACCTTCCCCGAGGTGCTATCAATAGCTAATCCTTGCTGGCTAAGGGACTGTCATAGTCTTCAGTGGTTAGTAAGCACTGACAGCCAGGTTTTCATTCTACCTGAAGCTTGGCTGATTTCTAGATTATACAATCATTTTAGATGGAATGATTATGTTTTGTGGAGCTTGGTTGGTTTCTAGATCATACAATCATTTTAAATGGAAGGATTATGTTTCAATCAACGCTTCCTCATGATTCTAAATCATAATTATATTTTCAAAGTATGTTTGGATTTTCTCACTTAGTAAGTTATCTGCATGTGGTGGTTTGAATGAGAATGGCCCCCCAGAGGTTCATATATTTGAATGCTTAGTCACAAGTTTAAACTGCTTGGGAAGGATTAGGAAGTGTGTTCTTGTTGAAGTAAGTATGTATTTGTCCGAAGAAGCATATTTGGGGTGGACTTTGATGGTTCAAAAGCCCTCATGAGGCCCAGTCTCTGCCTGCTGCCTTTGGATCAGGGTGGAAATCTCTCAACTACTGATCCAGCATTATGCCAGCCTACTTCCATGCCCCCCAAAATGATGGTCATGGATTAACCCTTTGAAACTGGAAACAAGTCTCCAATTAAACCCTTTCTTTTGTAGAAGTTGCCATGGTCATGGTGTCTCCTTACACAATAGAACAGTAATTAAGACACCGCCTTAGTTAAATTCTTTTTCCGTCTTATTCACTTAACATGGTCTCTCTTAGTCCCTAGTGATCTGAGACAGATGTGCTGAAAACCAAGCACAATTATTCTATTTTATATACAAGGGTATTTTCCAAAATCATGGCCAAAAACAAAACAAACAACCATAAAAGAAAACAAACAAAAAAAAACCACATCATAGGACTTTTAGCCAATGAGTAAAGCCAAGTTTCAAATCACCATGTTCATTGCAGATTTACAAGCACTAGCAGATTTCTGTAATACATCCAAGATATTGAAAGCCTATGAAAAGCAAACAAGAAGCTTAAAAGGCATTGGGCATTAATTGGGATACAATGTTTCCACCATTTCATTATTTCTAAATGTTTATGGAACAGTCCACCATGTCACACTAACTGTGCAATCATCTTTACATCTGCTGGATGTCAACATGTGTAGCTGTGACTCAGGGGCTTATCCACTCACTGACAGACTCCTTCAAGGTTTTGGTAAATGCCTATGTTTTTATTGTTACTTATTTGTTTTGTTCTTTTATTTTTTCTTACCCATGGCAAGTTGCCTTTTATTTTCTGTTGTCTGGTTCGATACAGACAACTCAGTTTTCAAAACGAAAGCACCAATAAGAGACAGTTTATCCTGCATTAGGAGGACACTGCTACAGGAAATCACCTGAGTGCTGACTCATTCCCTCACAGAACTGAATTAACAGCAAATACAATTAGCCCCAGGACTATCCGCATCATGACGTTTGCAAATTAACTTCACCCTCTGCTCCCATTTCCTGTCTCAAGGTGTGAATATGAGAATTCTGAGTGATGCTTCACTTCAAATGCTTAGAACTATACTTCACCCACAGCAATCTGACGCTACATGTTACTCATTATTATTGTGGATTTCATGTTATAGGTCATGGCTAATGAATTACCTGGAAACTTGTTTGTTCTTTCCAGGGGTAATATGTAGTTCAGTTTCCCTTCGCTTTCTGCTGATAACTTGCAATCAGGGATGTGCTGTTTGACAAGTGATGTTATTCTTTCATGCACACACGCTTCGCTCAGCTGCAAGCTGATGTTCAAAAATTGAAATAGGTTGTTTGAAAATAGTCTCTGACATCCAAAAATAACCAGGAAAGAGCATTTATAAATTCAATGTAAAAAAACAAACAAACAAACAAAAAAACCCCAAGCCATTCAAACTTGAAATAAAGAGATAAATCAGTCAATGAAAATATGCTACTTATAAACTAGGACTTTAGTTAAGAGATGAGATGGTATTGCTATTCTAAGTTAATGGTAGTAATGATGTTAAATACAGTCCTGTTGGGTTTGGGAAAGTTATAGGACTTTGGAATAATCAAATAGTGGAGACATTTAACTACTATCTCTGCTTGGTTTTCTCATATTTCTCTATAGTATGCCAGGTATCTTCTACTCCAGTCTTCTCCACCCTTTCACTCTTTGCCTCTTCCTACATGCACACAGGAATGCACACATGTACACATGTACACACACACATACTTATACACATATGAACTTTATATGAATATACATTTTTGTTAAATCTTTGAAATTTTCATGCATGTATACAATGCTGATTGTATTCACTCCTGTTCATTGCTCTTAACTCCTCCCCATCCCTGTGCCTCCCTCCTCTCTGGCAATGATTCCAGCCAGCACTGCCTTTTCCTCCAGCCCAGTTCTAGTCTAGTCCCACCTTCCGCTAGAAAGCCTACCTTAAGTGATAACCAATCCCCCATTTCTTCTTCAGAAACAAGGATGAGCCTGCACACTTCAGCTTCCCCTTGGAGATGAACACTTTCCTATCTGAGGAGGAAGAATGAGTGATGGAAGATACCATTTATTTTAGAGAAATATGAGGGATAATGAACTGCATAGGAGCTTATACAACTTTAAAAGTAGGATGCAATTATGGCTCAAAAAAAAACCCAACATCATCTTTGATGATTATGTAGATTATTCATGTGTCAGATAACTCAAGAGAATGAATTACATGAACATTTTTGATGCAGATAAGCATTAACATATATTCTAGCTGGCTGCGCAGAGATCTTTCAAGTTGATTTATTCAGTTATGCAATTCAACTTAATGACCATTATCTTTCAGTTAGTGAGCTTACTAAGAAGGACATTGTGTCACCACAATGCTATAAACATGAAGGGATTGAGACACCCCAAAATTTTGTCAGAAAGAGCTCGCGGTCCTGAGTCATAGCATCCAACAGCACAAAGGCAGCAGCAAAGGCAATAATTAGAGATTTTCAGACCTAAGTCCTCATCATGATGCTTAAGGAAGCCAGTCATTACCAGCCAGGATGTCAGCCTCATCCATGAACTGCGTGCTGAAGAGGACCACACGGTCGGCTTTTCGCTCCTTCAGGAGATTCCATACCCGGTGCCTTGAAAAGGGATCCAGTCCAGCGGTGGGTTCATCCAGTAGGAAAATCTAGAGGAGGAATCAAAGGAAATAACTTTCACTAACTACAAGAGCAGAGAACACAGAGGCTAGGCATGTCCTTAGTTTACTACTCTGCTATATGGTTCCCCTCCACTGTGTGATAACCATCATGGTGCCGTTTCTGGATAAGAAGGTTGTTTGATTCCAGATTTAATTTATCAGTGAATCTGGTCTGACTTACCTGAGGGTCTCCTAAAATGGCGATTCCAAACGTCAGCTTTCTCTTCTGCCCACCACTTAGGTTTTGAACAAGAATATCCTGAATATTTTTCATCTCCAATTCCAGCAAAACTCTTTGTACCTACCCATACACCAAAAGAACATTCAAACCATAACTAAGCATACATGACACAGTAAAGCATAATGGCTTGTAATAAGCAGAGTTATCTGTTTGGATTTCATATGACTTTATGCTTACTTGACTTACGACTTGGGGAAAGTGATTTATCTTTTCACAATTCAATCTCATTTGAACATGAAGAAATTCCATTACTTATCTAAGATTTGTTAAGATGAAATGAATATATTTAACAATCTAGGACAATATCACAGTTTACATGTGTTTGTTATTCCCATAGTTTTGCATTCAACCTTAATATATTGATATGCAGGTTATTTAATGCAACCAAAATCCAAGTAAAAAGGATTAAGTGTTTTTACTAAAGATTTAAACTTTTATGTTAGTTTAACACATCATGTACCTCATTATCCACTTCATGTGCTTGAATCCCTTTTATTTTAGCAAACAGCCTAAGATTTTCTCTTACAGTGAGGAAGTCAAAATGCACATTGCATTGTGGACAAACTCCAGTGAGTTTGCTGATACTTTCCAAGTCAGTCATTTCTGAGAGTTTGTTATTATGGATAGTGACCCAACCTATAAATAAGAGTTTCAAAAGACATTATCAAGATAACATGGCATCCTTAATGTAACTTTATAAAAACAAAAACAAAAAAACTTTACCAAATGAAATTAGATATGTGATTATATCTTACTCCTATGATCATCTTTTCCAAATTTCATTTTAGTATTTTGATCTCACCTTTATTTGAGATGATATATTCTACTTTTTATCATCAAGAAATGACATCAACCTCTCTGCCCCCTCAGCTATACATGCAACTTGCTTTGAACAATGCAATATGAGCCAATAACAATCAGAGTATATGGAAACAGTGTTGTACACTGACATTGATTCTGTCTTGCAGCTCAAAGTCCTTAGAACTTCAGCCTTAGAAATTTCCCAGAAAGAGGGATGAGAGAAAGAGGGAGAGCAAGAGAGAGAAGAGAGAGAGAAAAGAGGAGAGAGAGGAGAGAGGAGACAAGAGGGAGTGAGGAGAGTGAGAGGAAGTAAGAGATAAAGAAAGAGGGAGAGGAAGAGAAGAGAGGGAGAGGGAAAGAGAGAGGGGAAGGGGGAGGGAAAGGGGGGAGGGGAAGGGAAGGGGAGGGGGAGGGGGAGGGAGAGAAGAAATAGCCCATGTAGGTAATGCCATTCTAGGTCATAAGCTACAGTCAAAAAAGTGGGATTGAGAGACCTTTCCAGCCATATTTTAAAAGTTGCTGGTTTTCAAGGTTACTTTATCTATACAGAAAAGTGTAATCAATATCTATTGAAACTGTTAATTCTATAAAATTTTGAGTATTCTAAAATACTAAAATTTGTACATTTCAGTTAATGTCACATACATTTTATAAAAGAATAATACAGATTATACATCAATAGCTGTGAGTTTAATTATCTCTGTCTATACTTAATGCTCAGATGTCTAACTAAAGCACAGATGATTCATTTGCCAAATTAGAGGAAAGTCTCTGTCTCTTACCTTTGGTGGGAACACACAGCCCACTAAGGACATTTAAAAGTGTTGATTTCCCAGCTCCACTGTGACCAAGGATTGCAGTAATCTGGCCTTTATATACATCCAATGTCAGATCTGGGAGGAAAATAACATGAAGGTATAAAATCACAAATGTAGGTTTAATTCAGGCTCATATAGTGCCTATGTATTTATAGTGTGACTAAAATGTATGAAAGTACACATTCATTCACTTGTTAAATCAAAATTACTACTCTAAATTAATACTCAAAATTACACGGCATGTCAGTGTTAGTTCAGTTGTGTGTGTCGGGGGGGGAGGGGTTGGAGAACACGCGATTCAATACCCACTTACCCAGTCTAGAATTGTTCACTGAGAGAAAAGCTAACTGACTAAAAACCAATATTTTTCTATCTTAGTTCCTTACCTTTCAAAGCTTCTGTGCGCTTAGACTTTTGTATGTAGTCTTTTGTAAGATTTCTGATTCTGAGAAAGAGAGCAAGAGATAAAATGTTTAAGGAACAATGGTTTTCTTTATTATTTAACTCTGAGTCTGGCTGAAATTTTTAGGTGAATTTGGGTTGCCAGGATACAAGAGAGAGCATGTGAGCTTCACTTAGCTACGGATCAACAGCAATGGTACTTTGGCCATTGTTTTTAAAGACTGACCAGTGCCTGAGCTCACCTGGAGGAAAGGCTGCTTCCTTTGGTGTGAGCCTAGGCTTGGACACTGTTCAAGCCACTGAGAGCATTTTTCCTGAGCTGAACCATATGTAGAGATGGGCTAAGCTAGACAATGAGCCTGGACAGCTACCATAGCAAGGCCGAGGAGGGAACACAACATTTTACAGATGTTAGAGAAAACATCTGCATGAAGTCCAGAATCTCTTCAGGTCAGCCAGGCAGTATCAAAGGGCAAGAAGAAGAAATGCCATGAACAATAGCAGAGGTGCTAGCCATCACTGGGTTCTAACTATGAAATAGCCAACAAACAAAGTTATTCCTTAGAACTCTGAAAGGATGAATACTAACAGTATATACATTGCAGTTAGTTTGAAAACTAACAAAGTGTTTCATGTTGCATGCTGAAGAAGTGGTCCATGAAAACTATCGGATGCTAGTCATTATACAATGAAGATTATGGCTACTAAGAGGGATGTAAACATTAATAATTTTAAGTATTGCTAAACACAAAATTCTCTACGTTGCAATTTAAAATCGTGTTAGCTCTGGAAACATAGCTATGTGATCTATCTAGTTGTATTCCATTCAGGTAAATATACATTTGTTTTTTTGTCTGTTTGTTTATTTTGCCCCCCAACTCTCTTTTCTGAAACAACTCAGGGTCCATGTACAATGGTTAAAATAGATTTTCAGCAGCTTTCTCTCCCAGTAGATGGTAATCAACACAGAGACAACTAGGCATTGTGCATAGGGAGAGGCTTTGGATCAATCAACCCTAAAGGGGATGTTTTAATCAAACTTCTCCCCTCAAGCAAGGATCTGGGACCTACAAGGAAATGGATGCAGTGAGACTATAAGAGCCAAACATGGTGATAAATCCAAAGAAACAGCATGTTCTAGACCAATGGTTCTCAACCTGTGGTCATGAAACCTTTGGGGTCATGTATGAGATATCCTGCATACCAGGTAATTATATTATAACTCATAACAGTAGTGAACTTATACTTATGAAGTATCAACAAAATAATTTTATAGTTGGGGGTCACCACAACATGAAGAACTATATTAATACAACAGGGCTGACGCACACATGAATTTCCAGAGAGTATGACAGAATGCACAAGCCCTGCATGGGTTCAAACATGACAAAACCCAAGCCTGGAGAAGAAGTGTGTAGTGGAAAATAATTAAAATATAGTACCGCACAGCCAGGCCTCTGCTCCAAGTCCCGGCGGGTCTCTCTCTCCTGCCCAGCACCCACTCCTTCCAAGTATCTGGCAAAGCATGACTCTTAAACTTGAGTAGTTAACCAAACATATTTATGTATATGAAACAACCAATTACGTAATGCCAAATTAGAATGATAAAGTTTTATCCCAATATTTCTAATCTCTCAACATACCAGAAACAAATGTGAAGCCATCTGGATCTGCATGTCTCCTCCTCTGCTCCCTCTTGCAGCTCCCAGGCTCCCTCTCTCTCCGCCCCTCCTCCTCTTAGCTCCTTCTCCTCTCTCCCCTCCAATCACTGGCCTCTCACTGCCTCAATGTGAATGGATAGGAAATATCTTGCATCAGAAGTGGACATGGGAACCCATTCTTACCAAGAAGCTATTTGCAATTGATAGGGGGGTTGACAAAGACAAAAACATGAAGCCTGAAGTTAGGTAGCTAGAGAGGTTGTCAGGATCTGGGAAGAGTTGGGGGCAGGGGGAAATGACAAAAACGCAAAACATGAAAATAAAAAGATTTAACAAAAAAGAAATATAAAACAGATTTCTCACTTCCATTTAAACACTAACGCCCTATTCTTTCTTCTCACATTATGCCAGAGGGGAAACAAGAGAGACTAGTAGACAAAAAAAGCAGTGTCTTGATAAGACTTTCTCTGCCTGAGGCTTAAAATTATCCAAAAGCAGGGCAAGAGGGATATCTATGGGGCAGGCTCCACGTTGGAAATTGAAAATTATGATTAGGAATTGGAAAATACCAACACTTTCGGCTGTCCAGGCTCAGGGAACGTAGAAGAGGAAGAGGCAGAAAGAATGTGAAAGATGGAAGACAGAGAGGGGTGCTGGGAAGTTCTATTCCTGCTCATGACATTGCTGTCACTCACACACTCACATAGCTGTGACTATCTGTGCAAGATCAAGCAAGTAATCATCCCACCTTGGGTGGAGGTTGGAGTCATGGGAGACACCCCTACTTGGGGAGTCATTGGCAGCTGAAGGTTGCTAAGAGAGAGTCATTTTTCCTTGGAGGTGAGACCACTGATGGCTTACCCATATGCCAGTGGGTAGTCTCACAATACACATGTGCAAATAGGCAGCATTACATGGACTCAAAGGGATATAATTATTTTTGAATGAAGAGACTTTGAAGTTGGGAGGAGGAACATGCTGGAGGGGAGCAGGCAGAGTTGGGAGTGGCTAGTGGGGTGCTGGATGATTAAAACACACTGTGTATATTTAGAAACTTCTCAAAGAATAAATAAAAAAATATATTATTTAAAAAAGAGTTGTGTGGGCAGTGAGCAGGATGTACAGCAAATAAGTAAAAAAACATTAAATTAAATTAAAAAATAAATTAAGAGTTGCAAAGGTTAATTGAACTGTATGCAACTAGCACTGCATGAAACAAGTATTTTATTGTAACCCAGAATGCAGGTGTGCAGGACTGAGAGCCATATTGATTTGATTTTCTCTTCTTCTCTAGGCTTTTACTTTTCTCTTCCCCTTTTGCTTGGTCTTCTTTATAAAAACAACGAATGCATAAAATAAGGAATATTCAGACAAGTGAGAGAAAATGGGTGCTGTAACTAATAAGGCAAAGGAGTGACACCATGAACTGAAAAAAAAAGACAAGGAAAAAAGAAGAGAGAAGAGAAGCAACAAGGGACAGGCAGCGAGGCCTTTTGCTTGAGTTGTGGCTCTATTGTCTTAAGTCCTAAGTTTGGCACTAAAAGCAGCATGCTATAGTTTTTAAAAGAATAAAGGACAGAAAATTACAGGCCATGTCGATGAGGTTAGGGCAGAGCCCTGTGAAGAACTCACTAGAGGGTCTGCGTGGGTTAAACACATGTCTGGAACAAGCTTTAGGCTGAAGATAACACGACCCCACACCCAACCTTCATCCGCACTACATTTGATCTCACCTGATGACTTCCTTCCCATGGAATTCTGTAGACACAGGTTCAAAAGAGTCATCAGAAAAATCATAGTCCGCCTCATCGTCAAGGGCAGTCGGATCCACTGGATTTTGTCCTGACCAAAATGAGGACTTCAGGAAAAACAAGGGTGGGTGTCGACGTGCATAGTCACCTGTTTAACCAGTGCAATTGCACATTGGATTAGCCACTGCTCTAAGCTCCTCTCCATCTCTAAACAGGAATACTTGCTCACATATGTGCACACACACACACACACACACACACGGCACAAATTCATTTCAAAATCTAAAGGTTTAAAAGCAATGAAAAGAGAAGAAAAAAATCATAAAAAGATGCTGAAGTAAATGGACATAAAAGAAGGAAATAAAGATAAGAATGAACAGACACTTCCTGTTGGGGACCACAGAAGCCAGAAGGTGGTGATGGCATATATTTAAATGAGATTAAAATCAGCAAGTTTGTACTGTTGAAATAAAAACAAACCTGCCAGCTTAGAGCTCTGCACTCAGCAAAAATATATCTCCTAAAAATGAAATAAAACATAAAGGATATATGTATATACATATATATGCATATATACATATATATGTATATATGCACACATATATAAAACAATATAGAAGTGGGAAATATCAAAGCAATATAAAATATTGTTAAGCATATATGGAAAAAGCATATATATCAAATTAGATTTAATTTTTTAATTGGTCCTTGAGAAAAAATGAATTGTATCACAAATTGCCCAAAGTTTTGGCCAACATCCAAAAGAAAGAACGATTAAATCCATACTTAATTTGCTTAAGTGAAAGAGAAGCCATTTGTGTAGGATACCCCTATCATAAAGAGGCAGAGGATGTAATAGATTTTGTCAACTAGAACACTTGGTGGGAATTTGAAGAATAAGAAACCTTTATGGATTAAAAAATAAAGTTATACCTTTTTATAATAAGAAGAATGAAAAATTAGCAGTTTTCTGTCACCTGAAATAAGAGTACACTGGAAAAGAAGACTACAATTTGACCCCCAAACAAGAATTTTTTTTTTAATTTAACAATAAAGGCAAAAACTTCAAACATTAAAGCACAAAAAAATATTTCTAAACATTTCTTAGACAAAATTATCTAAGTTAGGTCAAAATTATTTGGAATGTGTGTTTCCATCACTAGAACAATTTGTTTAAACTGTGGGAAATAAAATATGTAGATTTGCTCTTTGTATACACAATTATAAGTAATTATAAATGATTATATGTAAATATAATATGTGGTTATATATTATATAAATAAGTAATTTTATATAATCATAGTTATATTATAATTATATTAATTATAGATACAATTATATAAATATAATTACATATGATGTATTATAAAAATTATATTAGATATGTAATTATATATTTGTATATAATTTATATATGTAATATATATAATGAAACACTATACTTACACATAAATGTAACCAAGAATATATGTATATATATGCAAATATATTCAAATTATTCATCATGTTATACACATTAACAAGGATGATAAATTGAGTAAAATATTATTCAGTAAACTTTGGAAAAGTTAACAGAGACAATCACTATGCATATATGATTCTCTCAAAATCAGGCAGATCAACTATTAACTAAAGGAAAAAAAAAATCCCTCTATTGATGCTTCTTATTGATTCACCTTTTCTTCATGTGTTCAATCATGACTGCTCTGGGATAGGGCACTGGGCATGGCCTCTTGAATAGGAAATACACATAAGAAGAACTGTCTGTGTTCTTGAACAGAGAAGGTATGTATGGCAGACAGGAGCAAAGGAAGGATCTTTTCATGGATATTAACTAAGTCCTAGGCTGTACTCAGCCCTCTCAGGGTTTGAGCTGTATTAGCCAAAAAGATGAAAATCATAGACTTTGAGAAGCTTATATGGATTAATAAATTGAAAGGAAATACAATTATAAACGTCCTTCCTATGTGATCATATATTGTAAAATGGTTGCATATTATGGCCACCTTGACTGACTTTGAAAATACAGGTGCCCTGGTGCTACTCACACCAGAGGCAAAGATGGGTAAGGAAGCCTTGGCTTGAGTAGGGCTTAGTCTTGCTTTATAGCCCTATAATGGCATGGGTGATCTAAACTATTGTTAAATGAAGGGAATTAAGCACAGTAGGAAAACTACCATCTTATCTGGTAACTGTGGAAATAAAGAGTTAAATTCATAAACCCAGAGTAGAATGGCAATCATGGAGGCTGGAACAGCAGAGAGAGACTTAGCAGATTTTCACCAAAACCCTGTAGAATTTCAGTAAAAAGGGGAGTAGTAAGTTTAAGCTATCTCAGAACACGGAGTTAGAGTTAATAACAGTGTCTTGTACTCTTGAGAAATCTCAAAAAGTAGATTACCACAAAACAAATAAGAAGGTAATACATATACACTGACTATCTCAACTGAGTAAATGACAATGTAGCTAGGTTCCAAAGCACATAATATGTTTCATAGTATAGATGATATATATTTATGCTTATTCACCAGTTATATAATAAAGCTCATTAGATGGCCCAGATATGCAGAAAGAATTTAGAACTACAGATCTATAAGCAACTATAGACATTAAGGAACTAAAGGCCCTTAAGTATAGGAAGTAAAAAGAGACAGATAAAGCGAAATTACAACATACACATTCATCTAAAAGGCTGTATATTTCACATGTACAAAATCCAGATCCTCCCTGAGTGACTATGCTCGTTGTCAGTCCTGTCAACGGTCATACTCTTGAGACATGGGTAATGTGCTTGAAGGACATATTTTAAAATCTCACTATGTAAAAACTATAACTAATAAAAAAGAAACGAGATTACAAGCATGCCATTAAGTCTTACCCTGGAATGACTTACTTGGTAAAACCTTTTCAAAGTAGAATGTCAACATCAGATAGAAGACACCATCGAAGATTAGCATGAAAATTGTGCCAATGACTACATTTGGGTTGCCCGTGGTGTCTGCATTTGAATTAAGATCATAATCCAAGCGTAAGAGCTGGAAATCAAAAATAACCCAGTACGTGAAAGGCAAATGATTGCTTTTTAGAAACGGCTTTTTTATGGATTATAACTATTACATTCTGTCACATGCCTAAAAGACAAAGTCTAACTGCTTGGCTGCTTAGATTACAGATGTTGACTGGAAAAGAAAATTATATACAACTACAACACATTTAAGTAATCACGTTTAGTACAGTGAGTGTGTGTTCTAAACGAGACACATATTAGATGGAAAAAGGACTTAGTGAAGGTGTGGCAGTCGAGTAAGACCTTGCTGAATTAGGAATAGGAGCAAGGAAAGACGCTCTAGGGGGTGCTGCACGGCAGCCAAAAACTAATGATAATGCATCTTACATTTAAACAAAGACAGTCAAACTGACTGAGGTGTTGGAGAGTTGCCTGAGTGGTTAAGAGAACTTGCTGTTCTTGCAGAGGACTCGTGTTCTGTTTCTTGCACCCACACCGGGTGGCTCACAATCTCCTGTAGCTTCAGCTGCAGGATATCTGATACTCGTTTCTGGCTTCTGTAGGGGCCTGCACACAGGTAAGCATGTGTATGTACACGTGCACATATGTGGGGAAAAAAAAAAGCCTGGAGCTGAGCGCGTGCGCGCGCGCAATGGGGCGTGGAAAAGGGGTGCGCGCATACCGGGCTGGGCCAGCAGCGTGTGGGTGTCGCTCGGGCTGAGACAGCGTTGTCTCGCAAAAGATACAGGTCGGCGATGATCTGGTATGGGGTTTGGGGAAGCTGGCAAGACGCGCGGGGCAGAGAAATCTCAGTCAGGAGGCGGGACTGTTCTGGTGTAGATTTCTCTGCTTATACCTGTTCTCGCAGACTGTCTGGCTGTGTGGCTGAGTCTCTGGCGACGTGTTGCAGCTAGCTCCGTGTGGCGAATTTGATAAGAGACGGCCCTTAGCTTTAATGTTTTATTATTAAGAAAATAGAAAGAGAAAAGAGATAGAAAGATAAAGGAAAAGGAGAAAATAGATAAGAAAAGCAATGACCACGTGGAGAGGAGAGAAAATAGAGAGATAGAGAGAGATAGATAAAGAAAAGGGCCGGGAGAGAACAAGAGGGGGTGGGGTAGGGGAGAGAGAGAGAGAGAGAGAGAGAGAGAGCGAGCTATTTATAATGATTGGGTTGCCAGGTAACCGAGGGGCGGAGAGAGCCTAGCTGCAGTCAGGTGACTGCAGAGGCGGAGTCAGGCTAGAACCTGGGGCATGGCCTTGTCTGTCATTAAGGTCCCACACACATACACCCAAATAGATTTTTAATGAAAAAAAAAAACCTTGACATCTATAGTCATAATCAGATAGATAGATAGGTAGATAGATAGATAGATAGATAGATAGATAGATAGATAGATAGAGATGTAGATGTAGATATACAACAATTCTTATCATCACATCAATCATATCAGAGACTAAAAAATTGGACTTATTCCATAGCTGAGAGAAAGAGACTTTCTGATCAGTTTAAGAGCTAAATAGAGTAAGAAAAAAAAATTACTTGAGGATCACAAAGGGATTTCTTGGTCAATGGTTGAGCATGCAAAATATTCATTTTCATTTTCTTTTGCTTTATGTTACTGCTTCAGAATTAAATTACATTATTCTTTTAAAATTAAATAAGATGGTTAACTGGGACACATCAGTTTAAATTCAATTTATAACAAACATTGGGATGTGACAAAACACTATATACTATATTTTGAATATATACTGAATATATATATATTCAAAATATATCCTGAATATATATACTGAATGCACACGTATATATACTGAAAAAATATATACATATACTGAATGTGAATCAATTCATCTTTTTATATAGAAAAGAGCTTATTTTCTAGGAGAAATGACTTCTCCATCTTTGAAACCTCATAAGTATGTCCATCAAATTATAGTGCTCAAAAGGCTACCTGTAGAAATGACTGTAAGACTATTGAGTTCCAGGGAGGAAAATATTTCAGAAATATAATTAGCATGCTAACTAGCTTCCCACTCACCTGGGTCATTCCAAGCATAAAGGCAAAGGGGCTGAGCAAACTCAGAAGCCACTCCAAGGATACAGGAAGGTATCTGTACAATGCTGTGAATCCAAGACTTCCACAGGAAATAGTGAGAAAGAACACCACCAAGTCGGTGAGGAAAGACTTCTTTAGTAAAACACTCATTAAGAAAGACAAAGAGATCTACAACAAGAGAAGACCCAGTTGGTTTGCATTTATCTAAGAGTTATAACTATAACAAAACAAATGATTTCCTGTATAAAACTACAGCTTTCCTCTACTAATTTTACAGAAAGTTAGAACTACACAGACCTATAGATAAATACTATTTCGCTACAGATTGTTTTATGCAAATACAAACAGATATATACAGAAATCACCTTATTGGTACCAACTTTGTTTCTAGACTAAAAACCAAGTGGAGTTTGTATTCAGCAACTCACCAGAGATAAGCCATAGAAGAGGAAAAGACTGAAGATCACCATAAATCCAGTCAAAAAGACAAATTGGACCAATTTCACGATAAATGTCAAGAGAAGGGTCACAGCAAAAACAATGACACCATAGAGCAGACCCCAGGACAGCCTGATACAAAAGCAGAATTCTATTAGTATTCGTGGTTAGACAAGAAAAAAAGAGGTTCATTCTGGGTACTCATGTGACCCTTATTTCAGTCACACACTCACCCTCCCACCAAAACTCACAGGATCTTCTAGAATATATAAACCACATGTAGTGATTTAGAATTAATATAAAGATTCAAGACAAATCTCATGCACATTGACAGTCTTTTCCATTGAGTACGGATACACGTATGTCTTACTGAGTTACTATTGCTGAGAAGTTAAAGTCTCTTTGTCCTATGCAAAGGTCCTCTGATCTAACTTCTTTTATCACTTTATAAGAAGAGTACCTAATTCTATACTTCCCTCTTTCCCGTATTGTGCTTATAATAGAATTTCTCTTTCTCCTTATAGGGATATCAAATGCTCTTAACGTCTGCCGTATTTTACTTAAGGTAGGAGATTTTTGGGTTCATATTATTATTATAAAACATGTACTTGCCTGATTTCTTTTTCTTCATTAAAACTATCTGAATAGTTATAGTCTTAAAATCCTTATAGTCTTAACTCTGTAAGTCTTAAAAATATTGATAAAGAGATATAGAGAGCTAGCTTGGTAGAGAAAGCGCTTGGCATACAAGCATGAAGACTGGAGTTCGATTCCCAGAACCTACAAAAAACAAACAAACAAAAACTGTGCACAATGGTGAATGTTTATAATCCCAGAACCAGGGAAAGGGAGACAGATAGATTCTCTGGGTCAGTAGATGACAAGCATCTCTAGTTTGTCAGTGAAATCGAATCCCTGATTCTCAGGCCAAAGAAAGACTCTGAATAAATAAGATGAACAATGGCTGAGATGTGACACTAGAGTTGATTTCTGGCCACCACACATGCACACATGCATGCACATACAAGACCACACACATACTAATACATAAAGTTTAATGACAAGTAAAACATCCTATATGAATATATTATTTAGTCATAACTACATGTCACAATAACAAGTTGTATTTTTGTTGATAGGCAATTCTTACTGCATTTCTCTATGGTATCATTTACTGACCCAACCTTACAAAACAGAATCCTACCAAAAAAGAGCTGACTCATTCATTCCCACTGATCTCACAGATGGATAGATATTAACCTGTAGGAACTTGAGAATAAAACAAACATTTCCTGCTCTGATTATGCATGCAATTCCTACTCATGCAATATAAATTAGTTCTGTCAAGTCAAGAATATAAATCTTAGATTATAGCTTCATCTCAGCTACCTACCATTTTCCTGACCAGTCTCACGAAGCATTATATCAATCCCATCTTGAAAATAAGTGAGCTTATAGAGATTAAAATAGCCTGTGATTTCCAGTTCAGGGAGAGACGAAGACTGAATAAATGGACTGTAAACAGTTTTGGGATAGTAAAACTGCAGTCCATGCTACTGAGACTGTATATGTAAGGCAGTGTGCATTTGTTGACAAACATTTCACTGTGCAACACACACACACACAGTGAGCCCAATTTTAAATAAACTCTTTAGTTACTAATAACTACACTAGTTTATTAATTATGATGAATATACAAAATTCATGACTGTAGGATTTAAGTGAACCATCTCTACTTTCTGCTCAAGAAATAAAGACTATTTTTTAATTTATCGGTCAGATTAATATCAATAAATTCTCAACCCACAAAACACTCACACAGTGAACTCAGATTCAATAGATATTGATATAAACTTCCCATGTAGATAATACAAATAGTCCTGTAATTATCCATCCCTTGTATGATATTCATAGCTACCTGTAGCTATTTAAAGTCACACAGATCTGATTCGTCTTTCTCTTCCTCCATCTTCCTTCCTTCTCTTCATGTCTCCCTATCTTTCCCATCTCTAAAACTCTCAGTCCACCTTCTTTATCCACTGCCCAATCACAGGCTTTAGCCTCATCTTGTGCCTGCTCTCACCTGTGTATAGACAGCAATCCACATTTTCCTCTCATTGTCTAATTAGAAGGCTCTATCCTCTCAAATATAAATTGAACAAAACTATTATCATTTTGTAATTTATAAAATATAAAATACACCTAACATCCAGCCCATCATTTTTGTCAATTAAATAGAACACTGTTATCTATCCTAATACACACACACACACACACACACACACACACACACACACACACACACAAACATCTCCCTATGGATTAAACAATGCTTTTACCATGGCATGATCCTTACATATCTTATGACCAAGCAAGACCATGTCACTTTATGATAATTGAAGAGTAGAAACCTAGTCTTTCAACTTGAAGTTTATGCTATTTCATACACAGATCATAACCCTAACTTCCCAAACACAGGTTAATATTCAGTATCTGCTGATCATCAAATACTTTTCAAAGTTTAGGTTAAGGTTTTACAAGAATGCACTTAGGGGCCAGAAATGTGACTCAGTGGATAAGAGCACTGACTATTCTTGTTGAGGACCCAGGTTTGATTCCCAGCATCCATGTGGCAACTCACAAATATATACAACATACCATCTAGGCTTTGTGGGCACCAGACACATGTGTGATGTACAGACATGCAGGCAGGCAAAACACCCATCACATAAAATAAGAAAATGTTTTTTAGAAAGAATGAGCATAGTTAATCATGCCAACAACCATGTGAGGATGGTATAATTGGATATTACCCCTCACTTTTGCAGAGGCAGAAACTGAAGCTCACTGCTGTGTGCCATTTTCCTGTAATAACACAACTGATGAGTGGCAAATGAGGCATAAGTAAGTGCTTATTTTATTTTCTTGCTCTTTTGTTTCTCTTGGATAAAGCTCCTGCTTGGGGAGCATAGCATTTAATATATTCAACCCTGCAGTGGATTTCTCCATAATGCTTTTAGCATAATATCCTATTTAAGTGATCGAATAAAATTGCTTTTTTTTCCAACAGAAAAGAAAAAGAAAAATCACCGCAGTGGTTCTCAACCTGTAGGTCATGGCCCCTTTTGTAAAACCCCATCCCCCCAAAATATTTACATTATGATCCATAACAGTAGTGGCAATGAAAATTATGAAGTAGAAATGAAAATATTTTTATGGTTGGAGGGTCACGATAACATGAAAGCTCACAGCATTAGGGAGGATGGGAGCCACTTCTTTAAAGAAAGCATTTTATCCACTATTAGAGTTCTCGTGAATCTGAAAGCATAGATATAGGTTGTGCAATATCTGAAATATCACTCAGTGGCAAATCTGTAACTCATTGTTCATCTCAGAGTTAAGTGTGATCAAGTCCTGGCTTTTTCTGTCAAGCATTACACCAGGGAGATCTCATGTAATTCAAAAAAAAAAAAAACAAAAAAACAAATGCAAGAATGTTCCAATGACAAAGGTTTTGTTTGAGACAGTGCCATGCATCTGAAGTTGACCTTGAACTCTGTACGTGGTCACTGATGACCTCAAACTTCTGCTTATTCTTTCTCTACCTTCCAAGAGCTGAGATTATGGGTGTGTGCCACCATGCCCAGTGTATAGAGTGTTAAGGATCAAACTCAAGTTTAAGCATGCAGGCAAGATCTTTTCCAGCTGAGCTACAGTCCTGCTTCCCAATGGTGCTTTGTCCCTAGAAGCTCACTTTTTCTGAGCCCCACCACTCACTCACCAGAATGCTGAATCCCGAAGGCCCATCACTTTCATCAAGTTCTTCATCTTTTTCCTTTCTCTTGTAACACCAGTGGAGATGTAGTAGGTAAGTGGGGAGAAACAAATGATACAGAGTAAAAGGAAGAAGTCTGTCAATGTTCCCTCTTGCCCAATGAAGGAATCTATTTTGATGTATTTTCCGGTAAGCGACATCATCTCTTCCATCACTGAGTGATTTGTTGTGACCTAAACAAAGATACCAGTGAAGAAAACACGAACAGCCATGGTACCTAGGTGAAGCATCCTGTTTCCCCTGAATATATAACTGACTTGTCTGGATTGGAAGTTAGCCTGGGTGTCTTCTCACGTGTTCTGTAACTCAGTTACTTAGATTCTAGAGTTAAATCTCTCATCCTGGTCTGCCCACACTACTCAAGTTTTATCAACTTCATGTTTATCATTGCCTGTTCACTTCTCTTGGAACACCTTTTTTTCTGTCATATGCGCTTCCCACCCGATAATTTAGTGATAAGGATCTCTTTAATAGGAATCCTTCCATCTAAGCTGAGAATTGTGCATTCCTTTGCAGACCTGAGCACTGTTTATCATTCCATGATGACACATGTTTCATTTTCCAATAATTATGTGATTACATGTCTGGCTTTCTAAGAGGACTGATTCCCTAGAGAAAAGAGTCTTGTTCTGTCCATGTTGCTGTTGTTCTATTATACCTGGTAATGCAACTTTGGTGAACTTTACTGGATAAATCTGGGTGGGTGAATAATAAATCATCATGAAAGAGTAAATGATAGTGAGAGATTGAAAGGACATAGCTGTTTACTGATATGTTTATAAAACTAAGTAGAATTAATTTTCATCAGACATTTGCACTTACTTCTATGATGGCGGCGTTAATGGCAGCTTGAAGAGCCACAAACCCATTTGTCCAGAAGCTTGAAATGTCACAAGAAATGGTATCGTCATATGAATAACAATGAGCTTTGAGAACAAGGAAAAAATATGAGTTTGGTATGTGACCCTAATTATGACAAACAGTGAATTTTACAGTATCCTTAGGCATTGAAAATGCATTTATTGCCTTGAAATCCATAAAATCTCAAATATGTAATTATTAATAATTAGTGAAGTAAAGATAGCAAACCTAAGGACCCCAGAATGTGTTCTTGTTTCTACATTTTCTAAGAGTCAATGCTTTGTTATATTTCTTCTTTTTCTCTATTCATATTTTTGAGTTTTTCTTTCTCCTTTTATATTTATTATTATTGTTATTATTATTACTATTATTAAGGTCTGACACAGGGGAATTAAACTTACAGCCTTATACTTCCAAGGCAAGCATCATAGCAGTGAGCTATACTCCCAATCTTTGAACTAGTATATTAAAATTATTATTATCTAAAGGTAGTAGCATAGTCTAAAATAAGACAAAGACCCCCTTCTAGTCATGTATTTTTCTAATGAGATGATATATAACAAAATTGAGAGCAAATAGAATTCAGAATAAGATATTTAGGTAGACATTTGAAGAAAAGTTACTTTGAAAAATAAAGTCAAATGTATTTCTCCACTGAAATTTCAACTACAGTTCATTAAAGATAGCCCAACATTAAATTAGGAAATCTGTTTTGTGTTATATTAACTCAAAAATATCTTTAATTGATGAAGGCACATGTAGACTTAGAAATGGCATAATGGCAAGCAGAAGTAACATCCATATGTGGCCCCATGCACCTTAAGAAGTGAAGTCTAGAAGGTACAAATCCCTGTTTCTTCTGTGATCTTATTCTACCTATTAAATCTATCGTCATCCCAGGATGGCCATTCCTAATCTTTATGGCCACCTATGGATTTTTTAAAAGATGTTTGTATTTCTAAACAATAGTCCTCCTCCACTCTTACCATTGATGAAAGGCAAGTCTTTTGCTGCTCATATTATGTCTTAGTTTTATTTTTTAAGAAAGTGCTTTATTCTGTAACCTAAGCTGGCCTAAAACTCAGTAGGTAGCCCATGCTGGCCTTGAACTTACAACCAACCTCTGTCTCAGGTTTAACCTATCATATCTGTTGGTGGGTATATCTTTTCAAAATTTCTAGCCTGATAACACAGCCCCAACTAGTGCAAGCACAAGACCATGTGATTTATCTGCTATTGAAGCTCAAGCTTCCTGTTGGCAAAAATTGTTAAACTCAGATGTCATCAGGAAACCTGAACAGGACACACTGGTTTTTAGCTATCACCTTCACTATTGGATGCTTTTTCTCTTTCATGTGGATTTAGTTTAGGATAGATGGATGGGTGTGTGTGTGTGTGTGTGTGTAATATTTCTTGTTTGTCTAATTTTATTTAACTCTAGAAGTCAACTCTACCTTTGTTATGGTGGGGGTGGGAAGTATGAGTTAATGTGCATGCTCATGTGTGCACACATGGATGAAGGTCAGATTTCAACCCTGAGTGTTGTTTCTTGGGAGCCATCCACCTTGTCTTGTGAGCTGAGAGTCTCTTATTAGGGTCAGGGACTCACTAATTAGGTTAGCCTGGCTATCCAGGGAACTACATCTCTGTTTCTCTAGCACTGCAATTGCAAGAATGCACCACCACATGTTCTAGGCATCAAACTACCCACCCCTGCTTGCACAGCAAGTACTTTACTGAGTTATCTCCTCATCATCCTGCCTTTGTTATTGAAGCTTATTGTTTTGTATTAATATCCTGCTCAAGTTTTCTTTCTGTTGCTGTGATAAAACCCCATGACCAAAAGTAACTTGGGAATGAAAGGGCTTATTTTAGCTTAAAGGTTACAGTACATCATTAAGGGAAGTCAAGGAAAGAGCATGAAGCAGAGACAATAGAGGAATGCTGCTTACTGGATTGCTCCCCATTGCTTGTTCAGCTACATTTATTTTATAGCCTAGGCTCACCTCCCTAGGGATAGTACTACCCACAGTGTGATGGGCCCTCCTACATTGATTAGCAGTTAAGAAAATGTGATACAGATATGCCCACAGGCCAATGAAAGGGAAGAAACTCTTGAGTTGAGGTCCTCTTTTACCATGTTGTCCAATTGAAAACAAAACTAGCCAGGACATATCCCTACATTTCTTATAAAGTTAGAGAAATGGAAAGCCATCCAATGTGGGAGCTGCATAGTTACCTGTGTGGTCCTGATGTTCCTTTATGATTGGGATCCTTAGTCCTTTCATGAACTTCAAATGGTAGGAGTAAGTGTTGGTGAATATGACCCTCACTATGTCATTATGATGTGTTGAGATGAGTTCTGTCATATTTTCTTCATTTGGAAAAGCCAATATTTTTCTTCCTGGCATTCCAAGAAAAAAATACTACTATAAGTAAATTTCTATAAACAATACCTATGAGAGGCCACTTGAGCAAAACACCATGAACAAAGTCAACCTAAGGAAGAGAGAGCTGATTTTAACCTATAGTTCCAGAGTGATAAGAGTCTACTGTGGCAGGGTAGAGTCATGGCAGCAAGCCACAGACATGGTGATAGGAGGAGGGAGCCCATATCTTCAAATGCAAGCATGAAGCAGAGGCAAGGTAAGACTTTATTCTCTCAAAACCTGCCCCCAGTGACATAAATCCTTCACAACTCCAAATCCTCCTCAGACAGCACAAACAGGAACACACTGTTCAAATGTATGAGCTTGAGGCTCCCGTTCTCTTTCAAACCATCATAGAAACCTTATTGCATTCCCTCCTAGATAAAAAATTTTAATGGATATAATCCCAAATTTTATAATGACCTTGGATAAATATCTCATACTAAAAATTTCTGAAATATATTTCCAATGTTGTGGATAAAATCAGAGGAATATATGTTATTAGTTATTTCCTTTCATATACTCTTACAACAAATTCACATGATACAAAATAACCCACCATTCCAATTAGGCTATTTACTATTGTACAGGAAGATAAGGGTTCAAAATTTAAAAAGCAAAAACCGTGAGTATATGTGTAGCTTAATTAGACATTGCTTTTTCCTTAAGAATAGATGTCACTCAGACTCATTTTCCCTAAAAACCCATTATGCTCACTCCACAGAGATATCTGTGAAATGAGGATCAGGCTGAAGATTGTAGAAGAAATAGGGAGATATGGGCCTTGGGTGGCAGGTCAGAATAGGGTATGATCTTTAATTAGAAGTGGATTCAGTATGGAGGGGTATGATATCCAGTGGATACATTCAGGTTCAGGGTCAAAATCAGTAAAGTGGTTAGTGGGGTACCAGGGGAAACAGGTTTGGAATGTTTTGTATCCTTGTGGCCTATGGTGGGCAGGGGGGCAGAGATAGGAAGGAAAACATCAGCATAATATGGGAACTATGGCCACAGAGACTCCCAGTAGCGGGTGGTTTTTCAAAACACACACTGTGGTAAGGGTGGACTCTTAGATATTGAATCTGCTTCTGAGGTCAGAGTCCAAATATAAAAGCATGGTTACCTGAGCCAGAGCAAATCTATGAATAGAATATGACTAAGAAAGGGAAGAAAGAATTTTTTATAGATTTCCAGTGACTGGGTCCATCTTACCAGTCACTGATCTAGGTCAACCATCTTACAGTAGTGCCTTTGACGGACCGTGTGAATACTGCCAGTTAATGACAAGGTTGTTCCGAGATACACCATTGTCACACTCAGACTCAACTGACATCACAGGGCCATCACCAGAGCTGAAATTCTTTGGTATTTTTTCTTGCTTCATATTTAAGGACACTTTAATTTTAGGATTTGAATTTGTATTTAAGAGAAATGAAAGGAAAAATGTTTGTTGTTTTTCTCTCGCTGGCTTTAACTTGTCTTCCTTCTAGGAAACATTCTGAAGTTCAGGGGCAAAAACCACTTTGCTTGCTCTTTTGGATTGACACGGTTTGGATGTGTTCTTCGGGTAGCTCAGAACCTGGACTGGAGCTAATAGGAAAGATATACTTGATGTCTACCTGTGCCGTTAACCTTGTTGAAATTCATTTTTGAGACTACTGAACAAACTCAGAACAAGACAAACAGGTAATAAGTTGTCATCTTACTTAAAATCACATGCATTAACATTCACTTACAAGTAAAAGACTCAAGATACATTACACACTATTGACCTGATCCTATAAACAAGGTGAAAGGGGACTCAAAGGTACTTTAGGAACTATCTGAAGTACTACACAATAATACAGGAAAACCATTCAATCCCAAAAGCTTGTCCCACCCCCACCACTCTTGCTGCTCTAGCATTATGAAAAGAAAAACTGTGACCAAGTTCTTTTGATTATCATAATGCTCTTTTCATGTAAATAATCTAACATAAAAAGCAAAGATTGAAACAAAGAACTCGATCTAAAAGTTCTTTTAAAATGAGTTCTTTTAAAATGATTTAAAAGTTCTTTTAAAATGCTGAAGCTGCTTATGGTGACACAAGGTTATCCCAGTACTTGGGAAGCTGACGCAGGATTATGAGATTCGGGCCAGCCTGGGCTACACAGTGATAATCTGTCTCAGATTTTATTTTCATTTAATAAAGAAATATATATGGGTGTTAAAGGGTCAGTGATTGAATTTTAAGTTTTTTTCTAAAAGGCAATGCTAATTATTCTTAGGTCCTGATGTGATCAAGGGAAATCATGCTGATGCGCTATACTATTAAGTAATTTTGATAATTAAGATTTATCAAATGGGGCTGGAGAGATGTCTCAGTGGTTAGCACACCGGCTGCTCTTGCAGAGGACCCAGGGTCAGTTCCCAGCACCCTCATGGCAGCTCACAATCATCTGTAACTCCAATTCAGAGAGTCTGATGCTTTCTCCTGGCCTCCAAAGGTGTTGCAAGCATGTGAGGCACAGACATACATGCAGACAAATGCCATACAGTAAATAAAGGTAAGTCTTCTTTCTCTTAAATAATTAAGTGAGGTGCTGAAGAGATAGCTCAGTGGTTTAGAGTATTTGTCCTACAATCATGAGGACCCCAGTTCCAATTTCCCAGGATCCATATAAAAAAACTAGATATGGATAGATATGACTCAGCAATTGGAAGACATAGACAGAGGAATTCAGAGAGCTGTCTGGCCAGTCATCCTAACCAAGCCTACACAATGGTCTTCCAGTTCAATGAGAGACTGTCTCAGGCAATAAGATGGGAATAATAAAGGAAGACAGCTCACATCGTATTTGGACCTCTGCTGGATTCTACACCTGAATGCTAATGTTCATGGAACATACACACACACACACACACACACACACACAGAGAGAGAGAGAGAGAGACAGAGAAATTATTAAGTAAACTATACATTAACCAGTGTACCCAAATGAACTAAGAAGAGAAATTCCTTCTGGTTTAGCAGAAAACTCACCTGTCATGTAAGAGACCAAAGAGACTCTATCCATTATCCTCTGAGTTGTTGGGGTGACAGGTGTGAACGCAATCATAAAGGTGGAGTCATTAAATGAATCAATGCGTCCCAGGTCCACATCAGGCAGTGACGAAAAATCATGAACTTCATGCAATTCAAGAAATAAAGTTAAGCCAAGTAGTATAAGTGCTGTGTACAGGAATTCCTACAGAGCCAGGTAAAAGAAACAAAGACAACTGTAATTTTTAATAAGTCAAACACAAATGGTTTTGCCGTATAGCTATGATATTAGTTGATGAATTTTCAAATTTCTCTGCCTCCTAGGATTTATTTTTGGAAATATTCCATCTACAAAAGTTAAACATTCTCTATCATTCTCAAGTCTTATTTTTAAAAATATTATCTTGCTATCTACCTTAAGCTGAAGGGTACAGATATGGCCACTACGCTGAACCTCCTCTAGGGAATTTTGAAAGTGAAATTTACTGCTCTAGAGTGAGGAGATGAATTTTAGAATTCAGTAGTAGGCTGTGGCTGGGTGCAGACTCCCTCCAGCACCCCTCAGTTTGAGTTTGCTCTGAGAATCAGTGGGTGGATACAGTTCCAATACACTGACAAGTTAATAATTATTATTATCATGGTGTTGGTAGTTTAATAATAATTACTATTTTGGTCATATTTCTAACTGCAAGATAGAAAATGCAACAACAACAATAAAAAAAAAAGCAGGGACCTCAGAATAATATACTGTCTTGATAGGTTGATAGGAGACCCTCAAGGGGACTGTAAGTTACAAACAGCAAGTCACTTTAAAGGGTTTTAATTTCCGAAATGTGTACATGTGAGTATGTATGAATGTGTATGTGAGTGTGTTTATGTGTGCACGCACACCTGTGCATGTACACACATGGGCCACAGGCACACACATGTACACACACATGTACTTGTATGCATAAGCGCCACAGTACACATGTAGAACTCAGTGACAACCCATAGGAATCAACTCTCTCTTCCCATCCTGTGAGCTTAGGGTCAGAGCCATGTCCGCAGGCATGGATGCAAGGCCTTTTACCTGTCCAACCCTGATATCTTTTTTTTTTCAATACTTGACTTTTAAAAAGTTCACTGAAGGCTCTGTGGTTAAGAACCCTCAGTTCTGTTCCCAGCAACTGCGTGGTAGCTCACTATCATCTGAGTTTAAGGCCAGCCTGGTAGTCTATTAAGTGAGTTCCAGGACTGCACTACATAATGGACTCAGTCTCAAAAAGTTCATTGAAGGGGCTGGAGAGATGGCTCAGAGGTTAAGAGCACTGTCTGCTCTTCTAAAGGTCCTGAGTTCAATCCCCAACAACCACATGGTGGCTCACAACTATCTATTATGAGACCTAATGCCCTCTTCTGGCATGCAGGTGTACATGCAGGTAGAGCACTCATACATAAAATAAATAAATAACTCTTAAAGCAAAAGAGAGATAAACAGAGAGAGGTCCAAAAGTAAAGCCATTAGCACCACCATGATTGTATCAGTCCATTAGCACACTCTTCGTCTCTTTGACCTACTACTATCTTAATCTTAGTGAGTAAAATATTTTGAAATGGCTTTGTAAGATTTTAAGGCTTCTATTTATTGTATTCTCCTTTTGGCCCCCTCCTCTGTTATACTGCCCCTAGTGAATGGCCTCCTCCTTCTATGTGGAGGCATAATTTCCTTCCCAGGGGTGTCTCCAGCCTTTGCACACAGGAAACATACTGCACCATCACACACAGGAAGCAGGGCAGACCCTGAGTCATACCAAAAACGTGTCTCTTTTCAGTCTCTTTTTTCTGAGAAGATTCTTGCACAATAAGGCCCATGTTTGTTGGCACACACTTATCTCTCTCTTAACCATCTTGCTCTGTTTAATAAGAAACAAGGAGAAGAGTCAACAAATACTAAGATCTTAAGAGGAAATGTTCTGCAGATGTCAGAGCCTGGTTGCCCTTTACTCCAAAGGAAGGGCTTGGATTCTGGAATTCATAGCTTATCAACTGGGTATCTCTTCTATTTCCTTTCCACTTCCTCTTCTCAGTCCCAGACTCCTTCATTTCCTTAAAAGACATACATCATAAATACATTAACATTCTAATTTGTACAATATATAGCCATTTAAACACACGGGACAGAGGGGGACATGAATCCAGGCTTGGATGATATCCTTTATATGTAATTTATAAATCAACATCTCTTGCAAAACACAATGGGTATATTAATTCAATGTGAGAAAACCACCATATTTTACTTTTCCTGGGAGGAAAAACTTAAATCTGTGAAAACATTGAATTGCTGAAGTAGTAAACATACCAGGATTTTGGACCAGAAGAGTTTCTTTTCTCACATGATAAAGACCACAGTGTCATGAACAGTTAACGGTGCCCTGTGCAAATATGGGAGAATATGTCTACAAGAATTGAAAGTACTGGGTGAGGACCTCAATCCTCTTAGTCCTTTTTATTGTGGCAAGGAAAATTGGTTCTGTCTTTATAAGACATGAAAGTAGACATGTTATTGTACATATTATAAATCGTGTAGGGATGTTCATTCATTTCAAGGTTGCCCTTGGAAAGCCAAACTGTGTTTGAGTGTATGCTTGAGGTAGTAGTAAAGTTGGCCTTGAGACTGAGATTCAAGTAGGCTTTAGCTGGGCGTAAAACTTCTAAGCTTTGACCTAACTTTTTCAACTTCTTGGTGTTGATCATCTGGGGAATCAAACTGAAATGGATTATAAAGGAAGTAGCTGTCATTGTAATGGGGTAGGCATACTATGTAAAAGTGTGTTTGACTTGATGGGGGAAGCTAGAAATGGGGATAAATGAAGCTTAGTGTTTTAAGAGTCATACTAGCAGCAAGGTAGAGGGTGCAGGCTCTGTGGGGGATGAGCTTCATGAGAAACCATAACCTTCTGTAAACTCTTCTCTGATAAGGGATGCTGATTACAGTAGGCACCACGCCCAATAATTTCATACTAGGCATCTGAAGAGGGTACCATTGTCCAAGGTATACCTGGTTCCCAGTCAATAAAGAAGTGGAGAATCTGAGAAGTTCCCATAGCAACATTTAACATTTTTTTGTAGCATAACTCCACACATTGGATTTTCTTTTTAAATAATGGTCTTCAGAGAGGAAATAAAATATTCTTCCGCTGACAAATAGCTTGGGAGATTCTGTTGAGGACCGATTTGGGAGGATAAGGCTCTTTCTAATGAGAATAGCCAGCTAAAGTTAAGCTAGAGCCTATTGAAAGGCACCACAGGGATTTCGATTGAAGGGCATATCATGGTGTAGGTGCAGTATTTGGGAGGTCTAGTCATCCTGCCCTTAGGAAAGTAGTCATCAAGAATAGGAAGTATATGGTGTGTGTGTGTGTGAGTGTGTGTGTGTGTGTGTGTGTGTGTGTGTGTGTGTGTGTGTGATGTGTGTGTGATGTGCACGGATACCATGGAATTTGTGGATGGATAGATAATTTTGTTGAGGAGTAGGGCATTATACAGACACAGAGATGGAAGCTAACCCTGTAAGTCTTTGCCCTGTGCATGAGCAGTCAGGAAGGAGAGTGCAGGAGCAGAGCAGCCCCTCTCCAACAGAAACTGCAAATTAGTCTCAGCATTTATCACTTGTAGCAAAAATGTTCCCCAAGCCTGTGGGGAAGGAGGAGACTTTCAGAATTTGGCTAATGTGTTCTTCCCGGCTCTTCAGAGAAACACGAAAAATAGACCACAACTGTATCAACATCTGGCAACCTAGAGATTTTTTTTTTAAATGTGAGAGAGGGAGAGATGTGTGGAGACAGTGAACAATAATCCATGTAGTTTCAGGAATTGGTTCCTGGACTGTGTGGTCTACTGATTTCAAGACAGGCAGGGCAGGCAAATGGGATGCCAATGGGCATATGAACTGTCACAGCCTTGCATACAGACTGAAACAGCGAAATTGGAAGCCCATTTGGAGCATCTGTATTTTAAAGCTGAAGAGAATTTCATATCTTCTGATGAACCTCAGGCTGTATTTGCAAGGCCTTCGTGTGGTTAAGTGAAGCTCGCTCACTTTAATGAATGGTTTTCTTACTGATGTATACATAATGATGAATCTACAAGATGGTTCAGTGTTAACAACGCCTGCTACCAAGCCTAACAACCTTAGTGTGATTCTTGGGACTCACACATAGCAAGGAAAGAGCTGATTACCACAAATTGTCTCCGACCTCCACACATGTATCATGATACACACAAACTTCCCTTTCAACAACCCACCCCACCTCAAAACAAATTAATTAAAAAAAAAACTTAAAGTACTGATTTAAATGTTAATTGCATTAAAAAAAAAAGTACTTTCACAGCAACATCTAAACGAGCATTTGATCAAATAGCTGGGTCTCAGTTCAGCCAAGCAGACACATGAAATTAACCATCACAATGTGGGGATTCATAGAGATATTTTACTCTAGTAGAACATTCCATTGGAAGAGAACTTTCAGAGCATAGTTGAATATGACCTCTTCTCATACCCCAACCAAGAAATCACACACTATTCCAGTTTTTCCAGCCTTTCTGGAAGCTGCACATAAAAGAAAACAAAACAGGGTAACTCTTCATTAAGTTCATTAAGACCTTAAATTGTGGAAGGAAAGGGCTCGCTTAGACTGAATTACACAATCAAGTTACTTCAGCGAGAAATCACTTTTCTGGGAGGCCTTCCAGGACCATTGATTCCACTGTGATGTTCTATGCCGGTCTGTGTCAACTGGCTCTTACGTCCTAATAATTGGTAGAAATAACCTTTTAACCAACCTGTTGCCTAAAACTGGTCCACCAGGTTGTGATGGGATATCGCCCTATGGATAGAGAATAGATGTTTCCCTGCATGATGCTATCATGCTAGTTATCACAAGACAGGTTCAAACAGAGAGCTGCCTCCAATTTCTCAGGAGAAAAAATTCAGGCGAAGAGTCCAGGGGACAATCCCATTGGGCAGGAGCACAGTAGCCACTCACAAAAAAAAAAAAATAGAAAACAACACTTGGCTATAAAGGAAGGCTTAGAGGCAAGACTTGGGACAAAAGGATGGAGAAAAGATATCAGAAAGCCTGTGGACTGACAGATGGAGGGAGGAATGTAGTACTAGCAAATAAATAAATAAATAAATGTTTTAAAAGTCAGGGTGTCCAGGAGCCCCAAGAATTGCTCTGGGCAGCATGAACATTCTTACAGAGATGGGGCAGCTTGAACTATATCCAAGGGAGCAGTCACAGCTCTTTGTAGCCAGGAGGGAGACTAACGCCCAGGCTCAGAGTTCCACTCTAAATCAGCACAAATAAGCCCAGTAAAACATCCTTCTTCCTTGCTTTTCTCTCCTTCTCTGTTTCCTAAATCCTTGCTAGCTCGTGTACAAATAAAACTGAAGGCTTTGCTTCAGCGTGAGTGAATATTACTGACTCTGTGCCCATCAACAAAACCCTGTTTACTGCAAACTCCTGCAGACAGCAAAGGATAGGACATTTACAATAATAACCATTGTGGTGAAGTGGCACATGCCTCAATATGATTTAATACATCATACCCAACATATCAAAATGTGCAGGAAAGACAAAAAACAAAACAAAATGAAGAAAAGCAAACAAACGACCTGTAAGTCTGAGAATGACAGGCTGAGATATAAAAGCATTTCTCTAAATGCCATCCTAAAAAAGTTCACAGGATTAGAGAGAAAGTGCACTGGAAATGCCTGCAAATTACGAGACAATTCATACACATGTGTGTATAACTGCAGCTGGGCAGCAGACTCACATTCTGATTCACGCAGAAAATGCTTCCAGAAGACCTGCTTACATTTCTCAGGATTACAGGAACATGCCTACATCTTTACTTAAAATGAGAAAATACAACAGTGCCTTTAAAACTACCCACTCCTTCCCCTGTAGACTGCATGAAAATAACCTGGAAACACTAAAACTCTCTGCATTTAAAAAAAAAAGTAATAATAGTTTCTCCCTAAAAATGTCATTGAGTAAATGAAATCTCACTTATAACAACATAATATGAAGAAAACAGAAGCAAAAATGAACTTACATTTGGAATGTCTGAAGAGAGTGTCCTGAGACTTGGCTTACCCCTGTCTCCTCGCTCCAAGAAAATGGGTTCTACTTCTCCCTGGTCTCTATCACATCCGTATTGGTCTCATTCTGTTTGCCTGTTTTGAGCATTCCCAGTCAGCCTGACTGCTTTTGGAGGAAGATTGTGGTTGTAATTTTCTTGGCCTGCTGAGCACTGTATCCACGTGACCACTCTTGAACAAATCTCTGTTTTATTGACTTCCAGCCAGTTCCCACAGTGGAGAAGAATTGCCAACCCTACTCATTTGACTAATTATAGTGTCAGAAAAAAAATCTGTGTTGCCGAGGGAATCCAAATTTGTAACTTTTCTGAGCCCTCCTTCCAAAAGAAATTGGCAGATTTCAAAAAAATAAAATAAAATAAAATATCGTCCCTTAAAAGGTAAAACATAAAAAGCTTAGAACTCTGAGCTCTGGATTTATTCTACAATGTTGAGGCAGATAATCTAATTAGGTTTCAAGCAGTATAGAAAGCAATATCTTGATTTTCTTTTTTCTATATCATATCTTCCATCCTGTCCATTACCTCAGTTCCTGATCTCACCAGCATCAGTCGATAGGCTCCATCTTTAAAATGTGCTCAACATTATGTGTTGCGTTTTATACAAAAGAAAAAAGAAGCCATGGATATGATTGGTGGAGGCTCGGTATGGTGTGGGAGTAGGGAATGTGTCTAGGGTCCATGCTGGGGCATCCCTTCCCCCTGAGGGACACAGTCTAGTAGTATAGAGATTATTTATGACAAGGGGAGGGGAGTTGAGAGGACAGAGGCAGAGAAAGGCAGAGAGAGAGAGAGAGAGAGAGAGAGAGAGAGAGAGAGAGAGAGAGAGAGAGAGGGGAGAGGCCAGCCAGCCATGAGCATTTGGAGAGGGGGGAGGGGAATGTGGAGAGAAGGGACAGAGGAAAGAGAATAAGAGAGCAAGAGATCTAGAGAGAGAGGAGGGGGCAAGCAGCCGCTTTTATAGTGAGTCAGGTACACCTGGCTGTTGCAGGGCAACTGTAGGGCGGAGCCTGGAAGAAATGCTCACATTATGGGTCAACCGAAGTATGGCTAAGAACAACATTCAGTTATGTATAGGAGATTGTAAACCAAAACTAAGGCAACCATAAAAGACCTTAGTTAAACAAGTCACAATTTAATGGAGAGATATTAGTAAGGAGAGATGTGTAAGCCGGTGTCCAGCTACTATTTAGAAAATTCTATTTCATTTTCAAAGCTAGAAAGAACAATGAAAAAAAAATCAGTTTCTGTGTGTCAGTGCACTTTGAAAATACAAGTTGACGGAAATTATTTGTGACTTCAGATAATAGTCCGTAAACTCCAAGATTACAGGAGGGAACCCGTCAATTTTTAACTCACAAAACAAGCAAATGCAGTTGGATCTCTGGGGTCATTACCTATTCAGAATCCTGAGGTGGTTTCTGTAATGCTAGTTGAACTACACTAGCAAGCTCTGTGGGGGAGGGTTTGTTGCCCAGTAAGAATTCATGCCCACGGTTTTGTTCTGATTTTTAAGCTTCCCTGTCAGGACACTCAAAGAAAAGACTTTTTCCTTCCCTAACTGTGGCTATCATCTTTGAAAAGAGTCTTCACTTCCAGAAGCCTGCCACATTTCCTTTGTCAAAGGTTTTACTGAGTTAGCCCTGTTTTATTGAGGGCTTTTTTTTTTCAATATTTCCCCTTTTCCCTCAGAGAAATGATTTACAGATTATTGTGCAAAACTCCACTGGGGCTGTCTTGTAAACATGCAAAGAGCCATGAACTACGCAATAAACTGTTATTGCAACATCTACACTACAGTATTTCATACTGACCATTTTTAATACTAGCTCACTAATTTGTTTGAAAACAGTATTTTTTTTAATTGCCCAGTGTCCTGAGAGTAAAACCCCCAAACTCCTATAAAGAGAAAACCTAGGAGATTTTGTTTGTTTGTTTTGTTTCATTTTGTTTTTGTATGAAGATGACAAGACTGAGAAGCCATTGGCTTAACAGAAAACTTGGCCTAGTTCAAAGGAGTCAGCTGTGGTTCTCAACCTTCTAGTTACTGTGACCCTTTAATACACCTCGCTGGGCAGTGGTGGCACATACCTTTAATCCCAGCACTTTGGAGGCAGAGACAGTAAGATTCCTGAGTTCGAGGCCAGCCTGGTCTGCAGAGTGAGTTCCAGGACAGCCACGGCTACACAGAGCAACCCTGTCTCAAATAATAATAATAATAATAATAATAATAATAATAATAATAATAATAATAATAATAATAATACTTCCTCATGTTGTGATGACCCTCAACCATAAAATTATTTTCATTGCTACTTCCATAACTGTAATTTTGCTACTGTTATGAATTGTAATGTAAATATCAGATATGCAACCCCTGGAAGAGGGGTCATGACCCACAGGTTGAGAAACACCGTTTTAACAGTTTATCAGTGCCCTGGATGAGAAACAGTTATTCCAGGTTTTTAAACATAGTCTTTCCTTGGCCTGAATTACTGTTCTGGTCAATGTAATCCTAAGCAATTGTTATAATAAACGCTTCTAAAATTTCAATGATGGTGATACCACTAGGCATTTTGTAATTCAGTTTTCTTCTTGATTGTTCCTCTCTGCTACTCCACTGTAGGATTTCAACATTCCTTCTCTCACCACCACATAACTTCCAAAGACGGACAGACAGCATCATTCCCTGCTCAGAATCTCAGCAACATCCTCCTTTTCCACCGGTCTTTAGAAACTCTTAAGCAGGTGATGATCTGTCCCTCATGGATGATCTTCTTATGATACCAAGTGTGTCCCACAACATAACAGATCCTATGGAGGAATCGCCTAACACAGAATAAGAGGCATCTTTCCTGGGCCAATTGACATTTATTTATATTTAATTGTATGTATAAATATACAATAATGTATAGTTATATAAAATTATATATGATGATATATGACTATACCATATGTGATTTTATTATATAATATATAATTATATATAAATAAACATATTTAATGGCTTGTTTATTTATTAATTTTTAATTTTATTGACAATTTCATATATTTCTATACTGAATTTAAGTGGGTTGGAGCTCCTATTTCCCCTCTTCTCCATTCCCACTCTCTCTCACTAAAACCCTTTTTTCCAAAAACTTCCTCTCCTGCTTTCATATCTTCTTTTTATGTGCAATCCACTGAGTTTAATTAAAAATTCTTGCTCAAATGTAGTGAAAGGTATTTTCTACAGCAAGCACAACTTCATAATGGCTATGCCACTGGAGAAAATGGCACCCTCTCCTCCAACACCCAACAAGCGCTCAGGGAGTTGAGGGCCCTTTTGGAAACCTGCATCCTACAGCACCAAATGTGAATCATAAGAAGGTATTTCAGAATGGTTACGACCATTTTCTAAAACAATTCACAGAAATGATCACATAGTGGGGTGAATTCATAGTCATCTAAGTGTTGGTAATGTTGTCATTACTGTACTGGGCTTTTGAGATGAACATAGTTCTGAAATTCTGTGTGGCTCAGGTCTGTTGTCTTGTTTTCTTTCATGGAACTATCAGTTATAAGTCTGAGACAGTCTCACTGTGTTGCTATCTTTCTTAACCAGGAATGTAGGGGATGGGTCTGATGCTAAGGTCCTGATCCCCGATTAGTTATTGATCTATCAATAAAGACACTAGCGACCAATGAGCTGGGTAGAATAGACGGGCCTTCTGGGTCTCCGAAGGCAAGCTAGGAGAACTGGGGAAGAAGCGGGAGTAGTTGCAGGAGATAAAGCCCACCAGCCATGTGAGTTTTCCGATTATGTCTGGGGTGGCAGGAGAGGTTTAGCAGTCAGTGCCCAGACATTGAGTTAGCAAAGGCATTTAAGATTAACTGACTCGCATGCTGGAGGTAGCACAGGTCATTCTGGAGCTTAAGCAGGGTGGCAAAAGCTACACACAATACAAGAAAAGGTACTGTCGGGTTGCTAAAACATTAGAAACCTTTCTTGGTTGACTCCCATGATCTGCCACGTCAACATAGTCTCGTTAGATGGTTTCACTAAAAGAATCCTCAGAGTGCAAATGAACAGAGTCTTAAAAGGCCTGGTGAAAGCAAGCTGTGTAATGCAAAGATAATGGCACTGCTTGGGCCTTTGCTTTATTGCAAGAAACATTTATTCTAATATTAGTATTATTCTAATACTAATGGGTACAGTGCCCTCTCCTGGGTGTGTGCTCAAAGGACTGGAAGTCTCACCACAGAAATATTTGCATACCCATATTTACTGCTGCAACATTGCCAATATCGAAGAAACAGAACTAACCTAGTGCTTTAATGATGGTGAATGGGTAAGGAAGATGTGGTATGTACACACAGTGGAGTTTCATTCAGTTGTAAGGTAGAATGAAAACATGACATTTGCAGGTAAAGAGATGCAACCTGCATTACTTGAACTATCCCGGGCTCTCACAAATTCGACTTATTTATGCTCATATGGAGATCCTAGATTCAGATCTGTGTGAATCTGAATTCATGCACATCCTCGAGTGCACGTGCATGCACACATAATATAGATTATAAAATTAGAAAAGGGACCATGAGAGATTAAAAAAAAAAGGAGTCTTGGGATTGGTATCCTAGCTGTCTTTATTAGTATAACAAACACATTGAGCAAAAGTTACTTTAGGAGAATAGGTATTTATTTTAGCTTACAGGTTACAGTTGAACTCCAAAGCAGGCAGGAACTGAAGCAGAGATCATGGCGGGATGGTGCTTATTGGCTTGCTTGCCCTAGTTTGCTCAGCCACCTTCCTTAGACATCCCAGACTCACTTGCCTAAAGATGGTAGCACTGAGAGTGGGCTGGATACCCTTCTATTGAGAAAATGCCTGGGGCTCGAGAGAAAACTCAGTCCTAAGAGCACTGGCTGCTCTTCCAGAGGAACTGGGTTCAGTTCCCAGCACATGGAAGCTCACCTCTGTATATAATTCCAATCTCTGGGTATTTATTTAATGCCTGCTCTGGTCTCCATGGACATCGTATATGTGTGATGTGCAGATATCCTTGCAATCAAAATACCCGTAAGATAAAAATAAAAGGTAAAGAAGATGCCACACAGACATGCCAACAGTTCCTCAACTGAGCTTTCCTTGTTCCGAGTAACTCTAGTCTGTGTCATGCTGAGAAAGACTAACAAGGACTATTAGAGAGGAGAACAAAAAGGAAGGCTTTGGAGTACATGCTGCATAAAAACAGAAGAGGGCTGGTGGGTGAAAGATGACCAGCCGGAGGGGTACAAGGGAAAAAGAGGAGGGGAAGCGATAGAGAAGGTTCAACAAAAACTATAGGAAAACACCACAGGGAAGCCCATTATATTTTTATTTCAATTTTGTTTGTTTGTTTGTTATGAGTGCAAGTATATAGTTGCACACCTGATACCACATGTATGTGGAGGTCAGAAAAGAACTTGAGGGATGGTTTTCTCCTTCCACAATTTGGGTCCCACCCAAGGATCAAACTCTGGGCATCAGACTTGACAACAGGCACCTTTACCTGCTGAGGCAGTTTTCTGGCCCCAAATAAAGAACTTTGAAGGCATTGGTTTGTAGCAATTAACTTGTTATTCATAAAGCCAGGTACATCAGCAGGGCCAGCGTTAATGTCTCTTTTTAAAGTTAAAGGCTTAGAGCCTTTGCTCCTAAGTTGAGGACAGTTGATATTCACACACACTATGAAGTTACAAGGGAATTTTTTCACATAATTTTTTTCATATAAATTTATAATTTCATATAAATGTTTGGTTAATTAGTAACAATAATAGTAGTAACAACAAAAAAAAGTCTCATAGATAAGAGTCCAGGTAAGTCTCATAGATAAGAGTCCTGTACTGATGTTTCAGTAGATAGGTTGTAGCATTCACAGACTTGGTAAATAAAGATGTACACAGCCAGTTCTTGTACCTAGGAGTATCTCCTCTCCATCACCTTTTCACAAATCAAAATTTCAGAAATGTTTCAGATTCACATGTAAATATGCATGCGGTCACTTAATGGTAGCAAGTATTTACGTCCACCAGTTTAAAGTTGCTTTCGCAGTCTCAATGAACAAAACATTTCTCCGCAACTCAAAGTCTGAAAACTGTGAGTTGAGAAGAAGCAGTGAATGATGAGTTACAATGATGAGTCACGGTGAGTTACAAAAAGACAAATACTTTGCTGTTGGGAAATCAATTAATCCTCTTCTCCCTAAAATCAAAATTGTTTACATTATACCTTACCTAGGCATGGAAGAAAGAAAATAGTTAATGTTTCGGAGTTCAGGCAAAGAAAATCAATCAGTCTCTTTAGCATGCTCAGAAGCATCAACACTGTTGTAAACGCAGTTTAAAACTCCACACTAGCCGGGCGGTGGTGGCGCATGCCTTTAATCCCAGCACTTGGGAGGCAGAGGCAGGAGGATTTCTAAGTTCGAGGCCAGCCTGGTCTACAAAGTGAGTTCCAGGACAGCCAGGGCTACAAAAACAAACCCTCCACACTATGTGCAACGTGACTTGATTGAGCATAGTCTGGCTGCGTGTGCTAACCTGTTCGCACATTGGCCATCAGCAAGAAAAACAAAACAAAACAAAACAAAACTGACGTGAGTTTCGAAACTACTTAGTGCTACATTTGAGATGAGTAAGGCACATCGATGCTCTTAGATACTGTCTGTAAGACGGATGTGAGCTTGAAGATGAAGATAGAGTATTTCGAACTTTAGAGCTCTTCCTGTGGGAGGAGCTTCCACTTCACTGAGGAATTGGCTTCCTCGTCAAAATCATCCAGCTCCTGCTCCTTGGAGAGCTCCAGAAAGACCTGGAAAAGAGAATACATAAAGAAAAACAAAAAAAGAATGAGAGGCACACCACACTATCTCCCATAGCTGCAAACGATGCAAAGGTTAGATACTTCCTAAGCTTATTTGATCTTCTCTTTTGCATGTATATACATGTTTGTATTTACGTCCATGTGTGTGCGTTGGTACATTATATGCTGGTATCTGTGAATGCCTGGAGTTGATCTCAAGTATTCTTTTCAGTTTCTCTACGGACTTTATTTATAGAGGCATGGGTCCTCAAATGAAGCTAGGGCTCTCCACTTAGCTAGTTTAGTTAGCCAGATGCTTCCATGGTGTTAGGACTACAGGAGTCAGCTGTGTCTACTTGACTTTACATGGATTCTAGAGGTTCGAACTATAGCCCTTACACTTGTTCAGAAAGACCTTTATCTGCTGATCCATCTTTCTGGCTCCAAGCTTACTTTTTAGGATTATATTTAGTCACTAAAATTTACCCACCTGCTCCAGAGTGGACTGTGAGAGGCTGTATTCTTCCAAGTCAAAGTTTTCTTTCACTGTGTAAGGAAGAATTCCTGTTAGGAGTTCATATATTTTTTATTCAGGGAATTTTACCAATTTCTGAACAAAAGGACACACAAATAATAAAAATATATAAGATAATAACTATTTTTGGGGGGTTAACTACTAGGAAGTAAATACACCATTTAGTCATACCAAAAGATAGACATGTTTCTGTGGAGATTTGGCAAAGGCATTAGAAGATGCAAAAGAAGAAGAAGAAAAAAATTCCAGAACACCAATATGAGATAAAGCTAAAACATGGTTCTCCTTGTGCTGGAAAACTCCCATGTGTCTCTTACATCTGCCCTTCTTCTTTCTGCCTCAAAGACTAGTGCTAAGCAATGTGTCCCAGTGGGTCTTCAGCAGGAGAAATAAAAAAGAAAAGGGGGTCATGGCTTTTATTCTTTTTTAATTTATTTTTTTTTACTTATTTGCTTGGTATTTGCCCCTCTCCTGGTCATGCCCTCCCATAATCTTTCCTCCACCTCCCCTTCTCCTCCTGGGTAATCCCCCCACCCTGGCAGTTCAACTCTCTATACCCCAAAAACTGTTGCCTGTATGTGGGATATGTTCTTCTAGCTGGACTGCCTTGTCTAGCCTCAGTGGGAGATGGCTTTTGTTTTTCCATTCCCTCCCTGACACTGAATCTCTTGACCAGTGGCCACTATTTCTCAAAGGTGACAAATGCAACAGTGTTCTGCTCCAGACTGTGCCTTTCTGTCTCTTTGGATCTAATGACAGTGGTAACCATTGTGCTTAAGTCTCAAGATAATGTACTATGCTCCTGCGTAGTAACTGCAGGTGTGATAACTACAGTGCCCATGATCAACCAATCAGTCACGTTACCGCTTCTCTCTTCCCCTTCTACCTTAAAGGGACTCCTACTATCAGCTTATAAAACAAGGAGGTAGCATAATAAGACAAATAAAATCTTGCCACTGTCCTGGCAAATGTCACCTGAGAGAGGAAAGCCCCTGAAGCTGTACTGCAGTTGCATTACCCACATTTGATCTTCTGATACCCACAAAGATCTTTGATCTTTGAATGAATCTATATGGATGTTCGTGGAGCATGCATTGTTCTCAAAAGGTTCTGGGCCTAATTCCGTCAATAAGTGTACTGCAGCTGAGAACATTAATGGTGTCTAATGACACTTGAGGAAATGTTAATTGCATGTCTATATTTGTCACTTTGAATCATCTTCCCATCACCAGGTAGAAAAATGTTACTTAACAGGTATTTAAAAATACCCCCAAATAAGAACCGCAATGTTAGCAAATTAAGTACGAGAGAAGGAATATGCGTTAGAAAAGGATGTTGATGAAAGCGTAAACATCAGAAGGCATTTAAAGGAAGGCTACATTATTCCAGGGAAGCAGCCTTCCTGGAACGACAATCCCACTGATGCTATCTATTACAAATGCATCCTGTTTATGAGAGCTCCATAGACTGCTTCTCATCAGAAGGATGATGACCTAACAACCAGGCCGAAACAAGACATCCAGGAAGATGATGGACCAGAGGGTAAGAGTGTACAGTGAGATTAAAAAACAAGAAAAACTTCTACGGGCGGCCCTAACCACGTATCAAGGAGCAGACCCAAGCTGGGAAGTGTGAGTTCTCAGCAGAAGGCACTTGGCAAGGTTGAAAGCACAGCACTGGAAGAGGCACGAAGAGTACCGCAGTGTGGATCCGAAATGTCCTTCACGAGCTACCCAAACAGTCCTCAGTTTGTGATACTAACTTGAAAACTATGACCGGCGTCAGTGTTTGGGATGTGAATACATAAATAAATTGAGATAGATAGATAGATAGATAGAAAGATAGATAGATAGATAGATAGATAGATAGATAGATAGATAGATAGATAGATAGATAGATAGATAGATAGATAGAGTACACTACCTCATAATGCATAAGGATTATGGAAATTTCCGAAGATAGACGGAATGCATTTTGCATTATGAGGTGGTCATGCCAAATCATCTTGTTGAGAACCACTGGATTAGATGTCTTAGCTATCTATTAACTATGTGTCATGAACATCCTATGATTTTTTTTTAAAAGCCAGTTTAGATTTTTATGGTTTGGGGAGTATTATTTCTAAACATGTACTTACGTCTCTCCAATTTGAAGAAAGCCTCAGATAAAGGTCGTACATCCTCAACTGGCAACTTATAGACCATCAGAGAGGAGTACCTGCAAAGAGAAGAGAAGGATGAACACTGGGTTTCAAGGTCGCAGCCTTGATGAGGGTATTCCTGAAAAACAAACAACAATCTTGTCAATTATTTGCATAAATGTACATCGTACAACTTGGAGATGACTGTAGTCCAAGTGCTCTTTGATCAACAATAAGTCAGTCTATGAGGAGGAGGAAGAGGGGACACATGGGAGGAAGCCAGTAGCATGGTGCCTTAAGAAGGGAGGGAACAAAACTGTTCTTCCATCTTTGGAAGATGAGAATATCTAAGCAGAAACTGCTAGTTATGAGGTATCACCTAATCTACCCAAGCCCAGGCACCATGACTAATACAACTGCTGAGATGCCATCCATGGAATTCTGGTGGCTGTCTAGTACTAACGCTGAGCTCTATCAGGGCATCACCTTTGATAGGGATGGTGTGACCCTCTGGCAAGGGCCACTGTACTGGCTGGTTTTGTGTGTCAACTTGTCACAGGCTGGAGTTATCACAGAGAAAGGAGCCTACGTTGAGGAAATGCCTCCATGAGATCCAGCTGGAAGGCATTTTCTCAACTGGTGATCAAGAGGGGGGGAGGGCCCCTTGTGGGTGGTATCATCCCTGGACTGGTAGTCTTGGGTTCTATAAGAAAGCAAACTGAGCAAGGCAGGGGAAGCAAGCCAGTAAGGAACATCCCTCCATGGCCTCTACATCAGCTCCTGCTTCCTGACTTGCTTGAGTTCCAGTCCTGACCTCCTTTGGTGATGAACAGCAATGTGGAAGTGTAAGCTGAATAAACCCTTTCCTCCCCAACTTGCTTGTTGGTCATGGTGTTTTGTACAGGAATAGAAACCCTGACTAAGACAGCCTCTGAGATAATACAAGCACAAACGTACACTTGACACACTTCAGAGCCCCCCAAATGCTTATTCCCTCACAAGAGCCAGCCTCCAGTAAGGAATTGATTGTTCTTTTTATGTTCTGTGGCAGCCCTTGGAACAGAGACTCTCTCTCTTAGAAATGAAGGTACTCACATTTACTAAAATTAAAAACAACGAGAAGATAGAACTTTCATTTCTCATTATTCTAAAAACAAACAAAACACCCGCATAATAATAATAATAATACATACATACATACATACATACATACGCATTACCTTTCCTGCCTAGCAGCCTGGGGGAAGAGCCTCATGATCTCCATGTTGAGGGGCTCCACCTGCTCGGGGGTCTTCACCTTCATCTCTAGCAGGTAGTCTTTGCCAAATTTGCTCTTCAGATGTTGGATGGATCCAATACACCTGGATATAGATAGACAGGAGGAGGCTGAAGTCAAGCAAGGCAAAACAGCTATCTATGACCAGCGCAAGTCAGCACGTGGGTGCTACGGGCAGGGCCAGGCAGAGAGTAGCACAGACTCCCCAGCTTCTCACTGTGGGTAGTGTCCTTCTATCACACAAATCAACCTGGGGTCAAGGGCAGGCCGGAAAGATACTCACCTCAGCCTCCCGGACACCATGATGGCCACGCGGTCACACACAGCCTCAGCCTCAGCCATGTAATGGGTGGTCAGGAGGGCGCCCCTCTCTGTGTTTGTGAAAGTGGCCCGAATTGCCTGCCTAAAGTTAGATCCAAGAGAACAGCTAACTAAAGAGAATCCTCAAGGTTATCACGGAGATCTTTTAGAGACCTTTCCATTAGCACACATGTGAAGCAAGAAATGCAGCCAGGAGAAACCAAAACCAAGATATTTGTGTAGGACTGAGGGACAAATAAACAACCAAACTTCTGGTTAAAGCATATAATTTAGAAATGGATAGCCAGGCAGTGGTGGTGCACGCCTTTAATCCCAGCACTTGGGAGGCAGAGGCAGGAGGATTTCTGAGTTCGAGGCCAGCCTGGTCTACAAAGTGAGGTCCAGAACAGCCAGGGCTACACAGAGAAACCCTGTCTCAAAAAACCAAAAAAAAAAAAAAAAGAAAAAAAGAAAAGAAAAAAAAAAGAGAGAGAGAGAGAAATGGTTTAGAGCTGAACGTGGAGGTTGATGTTGGGGGAAAAGGGCTGAGCATCAGATAATGAATAAGCAGACAGAGGTGAGAGAGTGAGGACTTCCTAGAATGTGATAATCATAACACATACACCAAAGGCACGGCAGGATCGATTTCAGAAATTTCATAAAGTAACTAACATGCTGAGGACTAGAGGTTTTAATTTTAGTCTCTGTCACCATGACATTCTTGCAGAAGGATTTGAAATTTAATAATTGAGTGGACTAACTATGACCTATTGCATACTCAGAAATATTTAAGAGAACAAAATTCTTTTTTTAATCAATTTTATTTATTTTGTAATTTTTATAACTATTCACTTTACATCCCACTCATTGACCCCCTTCCAGTCACCTACTCCCACAATCCTTCCCTCTCCCCTCCTCCCATTCTTCTCTGAGTGGGTGGGGGCCCCTGGCCACCCCACCCCACCCTAGTACTTCAAGATGGTGAGGCTAGGTGCTTCCTCTCTCACTGAGACCAGATAAGGCAGCCAATCTAGAAGAGCATATCCCACAGACAGGCAACAGCTTTTGGAACAGTTCTTGCTCCAGTTGTTTGGGACACACATGAAGACCAAGCTGCACATTTGCTACGTATGTGCGAGGAGGCCTAGGTTCAGCCCATTTATGAGAATAAAATTCTCACAATGTGTGATAGATGGAAGGAGTGCGCCTTTTGTTTTTGTATTCCAAGTGTTGGTCAGAACACAAAATTGCATGCTTCTGCTGTCATTGCTTTCCCTGGTAATGAATGACTATTTTTATGTTTTGAAGTAAACTACCCAGAAAGCCAGTTTTTACAAGATCCATAAACCCCCACAAGTATTGCCCCTGAAACCTCACCACATTTGCTGCTGCCCCTCGGGGTCCATCCCAGTCGACGGCTCATCCAGAAGCACCACAGAAGGGTTCCCCAGGATGCTCAGCACGAAACACAGCTGCAACAAGATGAGGCAACCTGTCAGTCGTCGGCCTGCGGGATGCAGAACGGGATGCAGAGTCCTGTACATACCTTTCTCTTCACTCCCTCTGACAGGGTCTTGACAAGAGCCTTCAAGTGGTCCTGCAGTTTGAGGGCATTCACCAACCTGAGAAACACAATGAGCTCATCTTCATTAGGCAGGCACGGAGGGAATGGAGCAAACACGACAGCTTTCAAGGTCGACAGAGAGCTCACAATTTTGACACCCCTTGGGTCCCTGCTACTGTTTAGACAGTGTTCAGCAAGGATTCATACACTTATTCCCGGGTGAAGATGTCAGGAAACAGTGTGAGTACTTGAAGCTGTAGAGACTAGGGGACAAGCCTTAGAGCAGCTGGTCTCAACCTGTGGGTGGAGAACTCTATGGCGGTCGCTTATCAGACATTCTGCATACTATATATTTACATTGCTGTTCATAACTGCAGCAACATTACAGTGATGAAGTAGCAACAAAATAATTTTGGGGGTCACCACAACATGAGGAACTTATATTAAAGGTCACAGCAGTAGGAAGGATAAGACCCGCCACTCTAGGCCCACAAGGCTATGTCTTGGATTATACAGCCTTTATTTCTCTCTCTTTTTCTGACTGGTGATATCATCTCTCCCACTCAAACACAATCCCACACTGATAACATTACTCTTTAGCCTTCACTAGAGGCTAGACCAAAGGCTGACATCTTGAACTTTCATCTTCAAAATTGAATTAAATAGCCGGGCAGTGGTTGTGGCACAAGCTTTTAATACAAGCCCTGGTAAATAGAGACAGGCGGATCTTTGTGAGTCAAAGGCTAGCCTGTTCTACAATGTGAATTCCAGGACAGCCAAGGACCCACAGAGAAATCCTGTCTCAAAAACAAAAAAACCAACAACAACAACAACAAAAAATGGGTTCAATAAATCTCTTTTCTTCAAATGCATCCAGACTATCGAATTTCATTACAACAACAGAAAACTGGAAAATAGTGATATTTTATAGCTCTTTTTGGTCAACACGCTCTTATTTCCACTATTATTCTTCATGTTTCCCCACCTTGATGGACTAGTCTTCCTCATAGATAAGCCCAATAAAACATTTTCTTCTAAAAAAGGAAGAAAGAGGAAGGAAGGAAGGAAGGAAGGAAGAAAGAAGGAAGAAAGGAAGAAAAATGAAAAGAAAGAAAGGAAGGAAGGAAGGAAGGAAGGAAGGAAAGAAGGAAGGAAGGTCAGTAAACCTTTCTCTCTAGGCTTAACGTAAGAGAGAACAACCGTGAGCCAGGTTCCAGATGATCAAGTGTCCCACAGGCAAGGGATCCGTACTTAGAAGCTCTCTTCTTTAATTCTGTGTGAGCACATTAATAAGATACCACTGTCCTGAGTGGGAATGGGTGTGGCTTCTCCACATACCGTGTGATGGTGACCTCAGCATCCTTTTTCTTCAGGCCCTTCACAGCAGCATACAACTCCAGGTGTTCTTTCACTGTCAGGATGGGCCACAGCACGTTCTCCTGAGGGCAGTACCCCAAGAATCCAAGGGCAGCACCCTTAATACTCCCTTTCAAAAATACCTATATATACACACACAAAAAAAAAATATTTCTCAGATTCAATTTAAAACTACATGCGCATATTCATGTGATACTTAATGGAGTTCTCTTCACACACACGGGTAGTAAGAACATTAGTAAAATTAGGATTGCTGGAACAAGATCATGTCATAATGACAACATTAGTTGGCATGCCAAGTCAAATAGGGGGAAATCCACATGGTCTCAGACTCCATATGAAGAGCTACCAATTGTCGATGGCTTTTGACAGAGAAAGAATCAGTTTCCTCTAGGGATGAGCTCCTGCCTAGGTTGTCTAACCCTAAGTGGTCTGGACATGTGTTCATGCTAAACAGACTTATTAGCTTATATGTATACTATAATATGTACACTATATGTGTATGTGTAGATATATATATACATACTATATAAATGTATATATAAATGTATTTATATATAAATATATAAAATAAATATATATATGTGTTTGTGATGATTAAAGAAGAGACTATGAGTTTAGGAGATGGGGGTGGAACATGGGAGAGGTAGAAGAAGGGGCAGGAATGATGTACATGCAGTGTTCATATATGAAGTTCACACAAAAATCATTAAGTGCTTAAAGAGCTCTGGAGAAATGATGAATCTCTCAGTAATTTAAAAAGGCAAACATTCCACATTACTATGTCATAACATAGTTTAAAGTTTAGGACTAAATCCACCACCATGGTTCAAGTTAAGATGGCTTAGTTGGTGGCTTATTACATGAGTTCTCTCATTGATCCAGACGCTCAGAACAATGGATGGTTGTTAAGTTTTCTGTTCCCCAGCAGGGCAGTGGTTTTCAGTGTAGGGCAAGTCTCCCCCTCAGGGCACATTTCACACTATCTAGAGACACCAGTATTTTGCTTGCTAAAATTGTGTTCATATCTGTGGTGGAAAGGGTACTACTGGCATCTAGTGGGTAAAAGCCTACTATACACACATTTATTCAATCTGCAATGCCATTGGTTTAAAGATGAGCGGCCCTCAACTGACTAATAAAGGAATATTCCCTTAGCAATATATCTACTTCATGAAAACCAAGAAAACGATAATATTTATTATTTTGACAAGATCAGTACTGTACCATATATATCAGCTAATGTGTACTCTGTGATGCTATGTACTGAAATCTAAGCATTTAATATATCTTAAATTATGTCATTTTCAAAAATCCCTACAGTTAACTGTGTCCATATAGATATATATGAACCTGATGCATTCATGGGTCAGGATGTTTACACAAGAGTCACAGAAGATAAGCTTGGAACCTGACACTACTATCAACTTTTAGAAAAGCCCTTGACTAGATTCTCTTATTATCTCTCTCTGGTACAAAAGAAGAGAAAAAAAAAAAAAAACAAAAAACAAATTAGCTTTGCCTTGAAGACCTTTCACTGGAGAGAGAAAACAGAAAATAAATAAGTTGAAACATAAGTGGACTTATTACAGTCTCTGCTCAAGGCTTTCATGAAAATACATGCATCTAATATAAAAGTTAATAAAGCAAATGGTGCAGCCAATAAAAGGCCCTTTGAGGAGTGACATTAAGTAGATAGCCAAGTGCCTGGAGATGGCTCTATCCATGGGGGGATCAAGCCCACACACCCTACAGTGAGGAGACCAGGAGCTGATTCCAGAGGCAGAGAGACAGGGGAAAGCAATTGGTACAGCCCTCATTTGTGCTAAGCCTCTCAGGCCATGGTAGAGTTTGGATCACTTAGGGTAAGAGTTTTTAATTGGAAGAGTAACAGGCTTTCGTTTGCATATTTAAAGGACTGTTCCAGTAGCTGCATCAGGTTAGAATGGAAACAGAAGGTGATTTAGGAAGTCTCTTTAGCCATCAGTAGCATCTACAGCAATCCCTTACCAACCTTTCCTCTGATCTTAACCTCAGATCACACACCAAGAGCATTTTCCTCTGAAGTCATAACTCTGGTTTCTGATCATCATTTTATTTGATTAGGTCTACAAGAGGGCACTTTATAAACATTTTATAATTTTTTATCCTGGACTCTGGACAATTGTTTTGTCTCTAATGTATGTATGTCATGTTGGGAAATTCTAGGTCTCCTACACAGCAGCAATGTGGTGCACTGAGAAAGTCAATGCATCTCCAGTAGCACCAGAAGCTGCCAGCATCTCTCCTGTCCCTGAAGACATCATCCCAAAATCGGGCCAGGATTTGTCTCAGTTATGACAAGAAATTTTGTCTGGCTGTCTTCTTTGCAAAGACATCTGTGGTTTCTCGCTACACACGAGGCATGTAGTATTTAAGTACAGCATGGATGCAGAGAACAGTTATTAAATACAGAGCTTCATGACCATAACCACATTAGCAAGACTTGTTGGGGTTTTAACAGTTGGGGTTTTAGTATGATGCTGGATGAGGCAACTCAGTTTACCAAGTTCTTAGGAAATAATATCAATGGTCTGTTCCCTGAAAGAATGAATGTGTGTGTGTGTGTGTGTGTGTGTGTGTGTGTGTGTGAGTGTGTGAGTGTGTGAGTGTGTGAGTGTGTGTGTATGTGTGTGTATATCATGTATATAATATTCTCATTAATCTCTCTCTCTGTTCTCTACTCACTCAAGGGCACTATGCGGATAACATTAACCCTTCTCAAAAATTATTTTTGCATTAAGTAGAAAGAAATGCTGGGCAGTGGTGGCGCCTGCCTTTAATCCCAGCACTTGGGGGCAGAGGCAGGTGGATTTCTGAGTTCAAGGCCAGGCTGTGAGTTCCAGGACAGCCAGGGTTACACAGAGAAACCCTGTCTTGGAAAAAGAAAGAAAGAAAGAAAGAAAGAAAGAAAGAAAGAAAGAAAGAAAGAAAGAAAGAAAGAAAGAAAGAAAGAAAGAAAGAAGTGTAATTAGTCATCTTCAGTTCATATCACTAGAATCAATTAAGGACTAAAATTAAGGACAATGTATTTTTAGGTTATCATGAGGAATCACTGTAAAGTGTTTGATGTATTTAACATTAAAGAACGCATCCCACACGTATTACTGACCTGACCTGCGGTTGGTATTGTGTCTCCTGTTATCATGCTAATCGTTGTACTTTTGCCAGCTCCATTGTGTCCTAAGAGCCCTAGGACTTCACCTGAAAGAAACAAGCATAGCCAAGAACATGCAAATAACTTCAAAAAATAAAACTAAATGCAATTTGCAAACTCTCCCTGTGACTAGAATACACAAACCACAAACCGTACTATATACATTGTATACATTGTTTCAATATCTCTCTCTCTCTCTCTCTCTCTCTCTCTCTCTCTCTCTTAAACACACACACACACACATACACACACACACAATGTTATTACTAGTTTCATCTTATAGAGGAGAAATCTGAGTCTTAAAGAAGTGCAGATAATATACCTAAGGTAAGTTGTTTAAGAGACTGAGCTGTAATTGCAAAGAACACTTGTTCCAGTTAACCAGAAGCTTCCATACCAAACACAATTATGTAAACACTGAAATAGATTCTTATTGTGTAGTCCAGAATGTGCTAGAACTCATGGATGGAGCCCAGGCTGGTCTTGAACTTGTTACAATATTCTTGCTTAGCCTGCCAAGTTCTGGCATTATAGGCATCAATTATTATGCGTAACCACCATGAACTATTTGTTAAGAATGAAAGATGTACCACTGCAACCCGGACAGTCCTATCAAAAGTTTTACTTTCACCCTATGTCAGGATTTAGAATGTAACTCCTTGGTAGAGTGTTTGCCTAGCATGCATAAGGCCCTGGGTCTGATCCTCAACATCAAAAGGTAAATAAATATTTGAAATATTTAATACTTAAATAAAATCTATGCTATCCTTTTTACCTCTTCTAGTAGGATGTAAGACATAGGCCATAACTCACTCTTCCTTTGCAAAGAAAAACTGTTCTATTAGAACCAAGGTTTATCAGCTGGAAGGCACAGCCTGAACCCCATGGTGAGTCAGCTGCCTCAGCGCTCCCCAACAGATGATCCCTGTCCCAAATGTGCATGCCTCTTGGAAAGACCCAGTCTTCAGGGTGCACAGAAATTCTGCTGAACTGTGATTGCCAACCTTTTTTAACACAGAAGGAGATGTTCCTTGTGGCAATCTTTTTCTTCCTTTTGGAAAAGCACCCTTTCCTTTTGCCTGTATATTCCTTCCGCAGGCAGCTTGCAATGATGACCGGTTTCTGTGAAGAGAGATGAAAACCAGCGTAGTATTTTCCTTATTCCCAGCTGAGAGGCTGCTCACATCCCTTCCCCCAGGCCTTTCCTTGTACAGAACCATAAGTCCACCCAGTCCTACTACAAACTGCTGTTTTCAAGGGAACCATCCTAAGTCCCTCTATGGACATTTGACTTACAGTGCTGTGTGTGACTAGTGCTTGCCAGTCTGCAGAGAGCTGGAATGAGGACATTCACATAAGCTAATAATTTGTTAACACACACACACACGCACATGCACATAGGCACATATATACACACACACATACATGTAAACACACATACACAAGCACATAGGCACATATAGACAGACACACACACATGTATTTAGGCACATATAGACAGTTACACACACACATGCACACACACATACACAAGCACATGTATATATACACAGCACAAAAGAACTCTCTTCTGAATTGTTTGCGTCTAGTTTAACTTGGATTTTAAAACTCATAAAAGCTGGGGCTAGAGAGATGGCTCGGTGGTTAAGAGCACTTGCTGCTCTTGCAGAGGATCTGGGTTTGGTTTCTAGCACCCACATGAAGTGACTCAGAACTGCCTGTCACTCCAGGTTGAAGGAATTTGATGTCCTCATTTTGTTTCTAGCACTTGTGGGCATCTATATAAAATGATACAATACAGACACTCAGTCACAGGCGCACACATGTACACACAAAATACAAAACAAATCGTTGAGACTCAAGAAAATTCTTAAGATTTTTAATGTTTAACTGTACTTATCAAAACTATGGCTCTGAAAATAAATTAACATGTTGACTGATGGATTAATTGATTGATAGATTGATTGATTGATTGATTGTGTGTGTGTGTGTGGCCAGCCTTTGCTTTCATAGCTTTTGGGCACTGCATGCCTACTTACATCAATTAATGTACTATAAAAGCAAAAGAACCCCCCCACAGCAGGCTTTTGAGGGAATAAGATTGGAATGTTTCTCACTTCTCTGGCAGAATTATTTACTTTCATGAGCTCTACCTCATCCATCTGTAGGGTAGTCACGGCATCCATTGTTCTCACTCTTTCCATCTGAACATCTTCATCCTCTTCTCCAGGCTCTTCTGGGTTTGGAAAAGCATGACAGCTTCTCGGAGAAATTCTAAAGGCAAAATAGCAAGATCAACTCAATCCGCTATCAAAATACGTGGACTGGAAATGGAGTGCAACACCATTCTTCTTCTCTATTGTGTACCTTTCAAATATCCTCATCTCTCTCCATCAACTGGACAAATGATGCTGCTATTCACTTTTGCTTTGTATGTGGATATACTTCTCCTAATTGGGTGATGACATTTTTCCTTCTTCAACAAGCAAAGCAGCACACACCCTCTGTCAGTGGATTTCAAGGTGGCTTTCCTCGAGGAAAGCCACCTAGAAATACATTTGGGGTATATCTTATAATTCCGAAAGTTTCATAAGAATGGAGGGCCAGAAAACATAATCCCAATGTGTACTCAGTTGCTTATCATGTTACCTCTTAGGAATCTGTAGGTCCATCCTTCCCACTGCTATAAAACAAGACCTTTCATCAATCATAATTCAGTCAGATGATTGTCTCTTCTCTCTCCCTTGGGTCACCTTAATTACTATGCTTGCTTGGTTTCCCTAAAACATGATGTCATCTTGTCATTCTTCTTTTCATTAAACTTAGATTTGAATTCAGTGTTCATCTCATGGGGGAAGCAAGGTGTGTACGGTGGTTTGAACAAGAATGACCTCCATAGTCAAAGGGATTTGAATGTTTGGTCACCAGACAGTGGAACTGCTTTGAAAGGATTAAGAGGTGGGTGTGGTCATGTTGGAGTAGGTGTGTCACAAGGGATAGACTTTGAGATTTCAAAAGCCCATGCCTGGCCCAGTCTCTCCCTCTATCTCTCTGCCTGCTGTCTGTGCATCAGGATGTAAAGCTCTCAGCTACTGCTGTAGTGCCATGCTTATCTGCTTCCCATCATGATAATCATGGACTCACCCTCTAAAACATTAAGCAAGCCCCAGTTAAGTGCTTTCTTTTGTAAGAGCTGCTTTAGAATAGCATCTCTACAAAACAATAGAAGATTAACTAAGACGGTGTGTCAAACATGCTCATGTATTGGTTTCTCATTAAGTAATGTTCAATACCTTCTCCATACTTCCCTATTGATTATCTTTCAATACCCAGCTTCAGTTTTATTTTCTGCTATTCTCCAATATCAGTCTTTAAATTTGCCCTACCTGTCTTCACAAGTCTGTGGGCAAAAGGCACACATCTTAACCTTTATCTTGTTGCTCACATGTATTTCCTCTTTGGATTGTCAACATGTGTCCAGTTGCTTATCTGTAGTTATCCATCCTTTTAAAGATACTATCTCTTATATCTCTTGTATCTCAAGTGTGCTAGTAGAATTCTTTCTCTCCTAATTTGGCATCTTGTGTACACTAACTTTGCTTTTCCCACTAGACTGTAAGATAATTAATTATAATTTTGCCTACAACACAAGCCCTTAAAAACAATCCTGATCTCTCCTTCCCAATTAATTCAGGCATATCAAAATGGCTAAAGAATAAAGGTTAAATGAAACATGAAATTCTATTTGAATGATGTCAACCTGAAAACAGGGTCCACTCTCAATGACTTCTTCCTGAGGTATCTTTCGAGACATCGCAGAACAAAAAAGAAAATGATAAAATGAAGGTAAGGCTAGGGACAGAGAAAGAAAAACAAAATTAGCTTCATCATCATAATAATAGTTTTCATACTGGAGTTAATTTAATGAAACTGACCATCTATAAAATGGCATCTGATAACATTCTCACAAAGGTGAAGGCAAACTATTTGATATTTTTGAAGCTGTCAAAGTTAGATCTTCTGTTATTCAAACCAGGAATAATATAAGCATAGGGATAGTGGGCCAGTGAGAAGGCTCACTTGGTAAAAATGCATGCTGCAAAGGCTAATGACCTGAGTTCAATCCCCAGGCCCCACATGGTGAAAGGGAAAATGACTCCCACAAGTAAGTTGTTCTCTGACTTCCACATGTATGCCATAACAGTTTCCCCCAGATAGATAGATAGATAGATAGATAGATAGATAGATAGATAGATAGATAGATAGATAGATAGATAGATAGATAGATAGAGATAAAATGCAAAAAGATACCAACTTAGTAATAATGAGTTGATACAAGTATACTAATGATGTTTAGAGTTTGTGCTCCATGCTTGTCATCAAATGATCACTGCCTTATCAGTGGTTTGGACTTAAAGTTCTGTGCATGTGTGTGTGTGTGTGTGTGTGTGTGTGTGTGTGTGTGTGTGTGTGTGTGTGTGTGTGTCTGTGTGTGAGCGTGCGTGTGTGCATTCATGCATGCATGTGCATGTATGTTACTGCTTATTCCCAAAATGTCCACATATCCTTTTTAATTTGTTGAAACTCAAAGGAACTCTGATAGCACAAATGTGTCTCCTAACGCACAAACATTAAAAAAGGAAATGCCATCTTACTATCAGCAGTGCCAGAAATACAAGTTGAGATTCTGATGCTCCTAAGTAATCCACAGAGTCATAAGAGACCTGCAAAATGAGAAGCCATGTTCAGCTCTGTTCGTGACTTGTCCTCTTTGCAACGAGGCCCCACATAGCCTGGGTATCAGGTAAAGTCTGCTTCTGACTGTGGGTATGTTTCCCTTGTTCCCCAGTGTTTCCACGAACTTGAGCTTGTCCACAGGCCAGGGTGCAGGTTGCTGTTCTGTGCAACACTGAGAGTGAGTAGGGTGAGGGCCATGCTGGCAGAAGCCACTGAAGACACGGGCAAGTCTTCCTGAAGCAAACCCTCTCCCTGCGATGAGCTCCACTGACTTTCTGTTCTTACACACACTCTTCCTCGCTAGGATCCTCCTCTAGGGACCCTGGACTCATCTCACTCTTCTCTCCTGACATCCATCTTTAGGATTAATCATGACCACTCTCCAAACTACACATAATTCTTCATAGGGAGTTTCACTTGCATACACTTACATACAGTGTCCCATTAGATCTCGTTTCACCATGGGTATTGGCCAATTTTACTTCTTGAGCTGTATTCATCAGGGGACATTTGGATAGTTTTACCTCTCAGTTCTCCTTGTTCCATTTGGAAAGTGTTCTGTTCCCACAGCTCTGAAGATCCTAGTGGTTCACTCCCAGAGATAATTTTTCATATATTTTCTCTGCTCTCAAAATGCTAATTCTGCCTTGAACATATTACACACAGCCAATGACTGCAATTCTTAACCCCCACACACATACAAAATTAAGCATTCAAAAGAGAGGAATCTCATTTTCCAAAAGAGAGATGGCCTATTTTCTATCTCTACACACTCTGTTCTATTCTTAAGTGGATGCATGGTCCAGTCTTACAGACAGCAATCTCCTCACTTGTGTAATACATGCTTATGTTTTTATTCAGCTTCTTGGAGTTTACTCCCTGGACCATGTCTTTCTCTCTTTCCATGAGGAATTTCATAAAATGTATTATATATTATATCTCACATCAGCAGGGCATGACACTTTCTTGGGGGAAACAATGGATTGACGATATTGCCCACCCTCCTGATTCACCTGCTCTTCTTGACGTAAAATGACATGGCACCCTCGCCCATGGCCAGCTCCTGCTTGCCTCCCACTCACTGTAGGTTCACTTAGTAAAACCAATGCTTTCATCACAACGGACACTGTCAATATCACCAGTGACCTTCAGGTCCTTAGGCAGATTCGTCTTTTCCCAGTTGTCCTTCTGGACTATCCAGTAGTATTTGCTAGTTTAATCGCTCTTATAGAGATATTTTTATTTCACCCTTGGAATCTGACAGGACTGCGGAGGCAGAGCTTCCGGGTGGAGATCTGACACTCAGAAGTCAGCCATTTCTCTCTGGTTTACCTACTCTTCCTCCCTCTAAACCTCTGAATTTCAGTGTTCAAAGTCGAGTTTCTGACTCTCTTTTTTATTTCAACTTCTATTTCCTGTGTAGGTTACACTACACGGTTATATTGTTTTACCAACACTCATAAGCTGATGAATCTCAGGTAGTCTGCTGTGCTCTCAGTCTTCCATAGGCTAAACTCCAGATCTATACATCCAACTGGCTGCTGAGTGCTTTTTTCTTTACACATATCTATCAGATGCCTTAAACCTAATACATCCTAACCTTAATAGAAGAGGGGTGTCTCTGCCACCTCCTAGTAGGGTTCCCCAGAATGAAGGCTGTAAAATGCTACCACTCCAGATTTTCCTTTGGCCTTCATAAACTAGAGCAGGGCTTTCGACTCAAAAAGAAAATGGCCGTACCCTTTGTGTGCTGTAGAACTATCATTATCTGAAAAAAAAAAAATCACAGCTTCAAACTTTGCACAGCCAGGGACTGACTTGGTAATACTTTGGTTTTGTAGTATCCAAGGCTTCCTTGGGCAGCTATACATTTGATAATAGTAGGAGAGTGAAATTACTTACCTCGGAAAAAATTAATAGAGAGCCAATCAGTGAGAAGGGAGGTACCAAAAGAGTGCAGAGGAGCAGCTCTAGAAAGCCATACTCGTTTATGTCGGTAGCAACTATAAAGAAGATGGTGACCTGCAATGGGAGCATAGCGCGAAGTCACCAAGGCAGAGTGATGTGCAATACAGGAATTCATCTCATCAACAATTGTTCAATGAATTCTGATCATATCCATCCACCTCCGCCTCCTCCCTCCAGTTCCTCTTAGTATCTTATTCAAGTCCTTCCCAGCTTCCTGTCCTCTTTTGTTTTATATTATTTTTTATACTTCTTCTAGGTTGACTGTGCTACCTTTTTATGTAGAGAATTGTCCTTTGTTTGCCCAAGTAAACACACATGCTAAGAGTTCTCAAGAATTTTCTCTCTCTGTCTCTCTGTCTCTGTCTCTGTCTCTCTCTCTCTCTCTCTCTCTCTCACACACACACACACAGAGAGAGATTACTGGATAGAACCTAGTGTCATTTATGCATGGCAAGTGCTCTGCCATTAAGAGATTTTACATTTCTTAGTGTTTTGTTTGTTTAATTTTTTAAAGGTTTATTTATTTATTTATTTATTTATTTTATGTGTATGAATACATTGTAGCTGTCTTCAGGCACACCAGAAGAGAGCATCGGATCCCGTGACAGATTGGTTGTGAGCCACCATGTGGGTGCTGGGAATTGAACTCAGGACCTCCAGAGGAGCAGTCAGTGCTCTTAACTGCTGAACCATCTCTCCAGCCCTGTTTCTTGGTTTTAAAATTATTTCCAAAGGCAACTATTCAGCTTTATGATTTTTTTCCAGTCTAAGTGTTTAAGTATATTATCTTTTTTTTCTAAATTTATTTAGTGTTCAGGCACATTTTGTATTAGGGTTAATCTTATCATTGTATAGTCTACGGGGTCTGTTGAAGTTATTGTAACACAGATCTACCGTTGTAGTATTATAAAGATATTTCATTGCTCTAAATGTTCTCCATGTTCACCTGCTTGGTGACCACTAATTTTTTTTATTGTTCTCATAGCTTTGCTGGGACTCCCTGTAATAGGATTCATGGGGTATAGCACTTTTCACACTGTCTTCAAGTTTACTTCACATTTTTCCAGGGATTGATAACTCATTTCTTAGTAGTAAATAATATTCTATCACATAGCTACATGTCCATTTATTTAACCATTTACCATCTTGATATGTCTTTGTTTGGCTCTACATTTGGGTAATTATTTATAAAGCTGATATATATATATATATATATATATATATATCTTTGAAGCTTTTGAGTGTACTGAATGGTTTTATTTGTTTTTTCTTTTGAAGAAACTTTATAAAGAATTCATTCCTTGAGTTGATACTGCTGTAAACAACTCATTTGCAAGATGAGTGATGCTACCAAATGTGAACACACATCCCATCCCCCTTCCCTTTGCCTCTAAGAGGGTACTCCCTGCCTCATCCCTCTAGCATCCCCCTATGCTGGGGCATCAAGCCTCCACAGGACCAAGGGCCTCTTCTCCCATTGATGCCTGACAAGGCCATCCTCTGCTACATATGTGGCTGTAGCATATGTAGTAATTATTGCTAACATTCCCAAACAGGAAGCCATTTGCTATGTATCATCAGTGGATAAATCACTTACAGATTATCCATCAATAGTATAATATAGCGATGGAAAGAACTGAACAGCTGTGGGATAGAAATCTATACCTAATGTATCCGGTAAGCCTTTTACATATGCATCCACATAGACAGTACAATTTACATAGATCTATGATCATCTTAATGCAATTAGAATTTCCTAGAAAGAATTATTAATTTGCTATTCTGCTTAGTACAATGATTAAAATATATACTCCTCGGGAATGGAAAAGCCCAGCATTTAAGAACACTTGTTGCTTTTCTGGAGGGCCAGGTTTGTTTCCTAGCACACGCATGGTATCTCATTAGCACCCCTAACTTCAGTCCCATGGTATCTGATGTCCTTTTCTGTACTCCACAGACACCACGCACACACACGGTGCACACGCATACAAGCAGGTTAAACACTTGTGTGTATATATAATCTAATTTAAGTAAATCTAAAACAAATTTTAAGTAAAATAAAATGTATGCTCCTGGATTTGTTCAGGGAAGAGTTAAAAATAAAACAAGAAGCATTTATGCACACTTACAATTAGGAAGAAGAATGACCAGATGCCACTATTTTTTCTGCCATTACGGAAAATGAATGAAATCACATAAGTCATGAATATGAGAGATGATGCATATCCGATACTACATGGGATCTGAAAACAGAAACACTCAGGTGACATCCGTAAATACTACTTAAGGGTAATCATACCTAACTCTCAACTCTTTATTTTTTTAATCCCCCTTCCCAGTATCCCCTCCACAAACCCGCCATCCCGTCCCCCTCCCCTTTGTCTCTAAGAGGGTACTCCCCTGCCTCAACCCTCTAGCATACCCCTATGCTGGGGCATCAAGCCTCCACAGGACCAAGGGCCTCTCCTCCCATTGATGCCTGACAAGGCCATCTTCTGCTATATATGCGGCTGAAGCCATTGATCCCTCCATGTGTACTCCTTGGTGTGTGGTTTAGTCCCTGGGAGCTCGGGGGGGGGGGTCTGGTTTGTTGATATTATCATTCTTCCTATGGAGTTGCAATCTCCTTCAGCTCCTTCAGTCCTTTCTCTAACTCCTCCATTGGTGTCCCTATGCTCAGTCTGATGGTTGGCTACAAACATCCACATCTGTATTGGTCAGGTGCTGTCAGAGCCTCTCAGGGGACAGCTATACCAGGCTCCTGTCAGCCAGCACTTCTTGACATCAGCAATATTGTCTTGGTTTGGTGTCTGCAGATGGAATGGGTCCCTAGGTGAGGCAGTCTCTGGATGGCAACAACTGAAGAAAAGGCCATCCAGAGACCGCCCCACCTAGGGATCCACCTCATCTGCAGACATCAACTCTTTAAAATAATGGTATAGGCAATTTAAAGTTCTTTGTTTTGATGATGATGATGATGATGATGATGATACTGGTAGGAGAAACTAGGCAGCAAAGGGAGGAATGAGAAGGCTCCCTGATGCTATTTCCTTTCCAGGCACCACTTGAGACATGAAAACCGACATGTCTGTTTCTTCTCAAATGAATGACCCGATTGGTGTTTGCTAATACCCTGGTAGATCAAAAAGTCTTAAATTTTAAATGAAGACAAACGTTGAGTGCTAAAAGTGAAACACTTCCAACTGACTTGTAACATATTTTTCAAGCACTAGCCTTCCACTGCTTGGTAAAAAGTCCTTCGGTACTGAGGAGCTTCTATTTGTACTAGATGGAGGTTTACCCAGAGATACACAACTGGCCAAGGTTCAGAGAATGAGAGACTGTGGGATGCTTAGTCTTAAATGGACCATACCTCCCCAAGGCTCGGGCAGCATTGCAGAAGAGGATGTGGGAGGAGTGTAAGAGCCTGAGGTGGTAGATGGAACATCTGGGCACAACATCTGGATACCCCATAGGAACTCCTAGCAGCTTGGGCAGCATGCATAAGATCTGCGCAGGCAGGAGCCAGACCAAATCCCAGCATGGAGAGAGGAGTTAGGCGCGCAATCCCACCCAAGCCACGGAGCTACTGGCAATCATTAGCTGCCAAGAGACTGTGTTCTCCAAGAGCGTAGCCCCTGATAAGTTGCATAATCTCCAGTGGAGGACCACACTTGTAAAAATATTTGGGCAGCACGGGTTGATTTTGAAAGATATATACATACTATATGTATATATATATATATATATATATATATATATTTTTTTTTTTTTAAGAAAGTAAGATGTGAAACCAATGCAGCAGGCATCTCTTCAAAGCAGGAGCCATATTGTTAAGTCCCACAAGCTACAAGAACAGGTCTCCATTTTTAGTTAGGAACAAGATTCAGTTTTCTAAACCTAATGGGCCTTGCAAAACACGTCTCTGAGCCTACACTGAACTCATGACCCTGTGACGCTTGATTGCCCCTTGCCTTGCTTAACTCCTGACCTCATGATGAATGAATGCTCCTTGCCCTGCAAAATATGTTTCCAGGCTACTTGGTCTCCACCTGTGACCCTCAGCCCATGAGGAACGACTCCCTGCTCTTGCTTTCACTCTTGCCTTTTGATTGTATTTTTCCCTAGTAACCAGTTATCTTACCCCTGCAAACATGTTCGAGACTGTTTTTCTATCAATCCTGTGGCCTACCACTACCCCCATCACCCTACCTCAATAAACTAGCCTGGGGCTGCTCTCTCTAAAATCCCGACTTAGGGTGAAACAGTTGGCTTCCCAGTCCCAGGGTAATTTTTTTAAACAAAGCTAGGACTCAATGTGGGTGACCTTAGCCAAAATGCCCACCAGTGGGGATGTGGAACTTGAAGAGACCACCTCCAGTAGTTAGACAAGACCCCCAGTGAAGGGATGGGAATGTCAGACCACCTTCAAACTCTTTCACCCCAAATTGTTCCTGTCTAAACGAAATGCAGGGACAAAAATGGAACAGAGATTGAAGGAATGGCTGACCAGTGATTCGCCCAACTTGGGATCCATCCCATTGGTGATCATGAAACCCTGACACTATTACTGATGCTACATTGTTCTTGAAGACAGGAGCCTAGCATGGCTGTCCTCTGAGTCACTCTGTAGTGGGTAATAATTAAAAAGAGTACCACCCTGCCACAGACTAATGGCGCGAGTCCCATGCTTCCGCTTTGCACCCAAATACCTGGTAAAGCATGACCCTTAAACTTAAATAGTTAACCAAATATCTTTATGTATATAAAACTCCCAATTACATAATGCCAATTTACAATGATAAAGTCTTATCCCAATATTTCTAACCTCTCCAAAACACCAGAAATACGTCTGAAGCCATCTGGATATCTGCGTCTCCTTCCTGCTCCACTTGTGCTGTCCCCCAAGCCTGCCCCCCCCCTCTCCCTCGTGTTTTGTCAAGTCCTTTCTGAGATTTTTATAATTCTTTTATCAATGGGACCTAGAGAAAACCTGCTAAGGGACTCTGTGACCTACTATGATTCCATTCATGGATAAGATGGTCAAATAAAACTCCATCCCAAAATGTAAGAATTTCTGAATCTTTGCCACTTACTTGAATCAACAGGCTCTCAATCACAGACATAACCTCCTCCGAACTGAATACACCGTCCATTATTTGCATGAGAAGGAGAATCAGGAAGTATATGGGAATGTCCACCAGAGCCTGTCCACACCAGTAAGCCGATGGGTAAAGGCCTGAAGTCCACAGCTGGGAAAGAACTTTTTTCTGACAATAATTAAAATAAAAACAAAACAGAAAGATGGTCATAAAATTCTAAATAGCTGAGACCTAGGGAACCACATACATAGTTATAGCAACTATTTTTACTACTACTACTACTACTAATAATAATAATAATTTAATGATTATTACTCTTTTTTGGCAAATGACAGCATCACCTGCCACAACCCTACATGAGAGGGACACATAATATTGCAAAATGAGACAGATAGGTTGACTCATCACTCCCTAAGAGTTTTCATCTATGACTTAGGCACTGCTGAATGCTGTCAAGAATATGGATGCTAGCCATAGGTCTTTATTAGACACGTTTTATATTTAATTTTTTATTTACAAAAGATAAGCTGTTGGGCATGATGCCTTGACTGGCAGCTGTCAGGCTTGGGCTTGGATGCTTTGAGCAGGGACAGTAAGTTATTCCAGGAAATCAGACACCCTCTCCTTGACCTTCATGGGCATGATATACACGTGATAGATGAATGAATGCATGCAGACAAACACTCTTACACTTAAAAGGTGTCTTATAGGGCATGGGAACAGAGGCCAACCCATTATTCACTGGGATGGCAAGCAACAGATTGGGCAGAATTTAAAGGAAAAAAACATTCCTACTTTAATGGTATTCATTCCTGGCGGAGAAGAAACAGTTAACAAATGAAGAAAGTCCTACAACCATAAGCGCCATTTATATATTTTACAAATGAGTTCACATGGCAGTTTTTACAGGCATCTGTTCAGCCTTATTAAACAGGGAAAAGGTCTGGGTTCAAACTGCCTTTGTGCCAAGATATGAGTACCAAGGAGTCTGTTATAGGGAAAATGGGGTGGAGGAGAGGACAACTGGTCTCAGAGAATGATTAAAAGTTGTCACTTACTACTGGTTATTTAAGGAAAATGCATTTTGTTCCTATTTTGACAGCCTATTATTGAAACGCTCGATTATACGTAGCAACAAACACATATGTTAGATTCGCTACCTGCATGAAAATTTACGTTCATAAAACCCAAAGAAGTTTTCCTGGGTGTGAAAGATATCTGAAGACTTTAATACGTCTTACTTTGTGGTCACTGATACTGCCCATGGCGATGTAAGGCGTGAGGCTGGCAGCCACTGGTATCCAGAAGAATGCGTTGCTCATGAATCCGTACTCATATAGCATGTGCTCCTAAAATCATACAGACATGGTGAGTGGATAGAAACCAGGCATCTGAGCCACTTATACTGTCCTCACTGTATCAACCAAATGAATGAGCTGCACTAACCCCTCAGATCCTTCCCAAGGTCATGAAGCTCCAGTCTTACGCTGTAAGATTAAAGCATTTCACACATCAATAGCATGTATCTCAATATGTCTATATTTAACTATTTCTCTTTCTACAAACACACAACACATACACACACACACACACATACACACAATTTATTATATAATACACATTCTTGGAACACCAATGGAGAGGATAAATTTTTTCCTATTATCATAAACTTGTGCCAAAACAGTTTAGTTCACCATTTATAAAGAGTCATGCTTCTACTTCTGGATAATGCAATAAAGCATCACATTTAAATGTTTTCAGGAACTAGGCATATATAAAGTAATAGGTACATGATTGTTAGAAAGTAAGTCCTTCCTGAGGACCAGCCTTCATGGTAGCAGAAGGTGACATTTGAGCTTCCAGAGGAGGAGGGGTAGGGGAGACCAAGAGTCCTTCCTACCCAGCCCTGATGCCTATGTAGCAAAACAATGAATAGCATGGCACTGTGTTTCTAAGGATGTAATAGTGCCAGTCATATCTTGTTGGTAATCAATGGCTGTCTAGGGCTAGTAAAGTCATGATTCTTAAAGGAAAGCTTACAAACACCCCTTTACTAAACTAATATGATTTCTAACCAGATTCTACGTTTATCTACAAGTAAATTCAAGGTCGCCTGAGATAGTAGCTAGTAATTTGTTTGTAGTTAAGACATCTTGGAGCTGGAGAGATGGTCCTGAGTTCAAATCTGAGCAACCACATGGTGGCTCAGAACCATCTGTAATGGGATCTGATGCCCTCTTCTGGTGTGTCTGAAACAGCTACAGTATACTTATATATAATAAATAAATCTTAAAAAAAAGACATCTTATATATTTCATTAATTTTTTTTTAAAGAAAATGTCCCACAAAATAGCCTGGGCTAATAGCAAACTGGTAAGCTTCCTGCATCTACCTCCTGGGTGCTGGGATTAAATGCTTGTGGCACTGTGTCTGACAAGACACTTTCTTAAAAAGCAGGCGCCATCTCAGAAGGGGAAGGGAAGGAGGTGTTCAGGGCTGGCCACGCTCCCTTTTCTGATCCAAGGTTACAGAGTTTTGTAAGGAAATGGAAGAGCAAACTAGAGCCTCCGTCTCCGACCCGGGACTCCTACGCCACAGGCTGACCCTGCAGTTAAAGCCATCATGTTATTTAATTGGACACAGCAGCCCAACAGGAGGGAAAGTGGACCAAGAGCAGGCACATTCTTAATAACAAGGTGATTTTAAAAACAATGGCGTAGTCTCTAGTATCATTTTCTAAGGCAAAAGAAACTCAACACAGCAAGGTAAAATGGAAGACCTGAAGTAGGACTATTTCCCTGATCTAGATACTATTAAAGGATTTAAGCACAAATGGGCAACATATTCTAAATAAGACAGACAAAGAAACATGGCATTTGATATCCTTGGGGAGCTACTTTTACATGAGATAAGAATATTATAGTTATAAAAAGGTTCTTTATTCTAAAAAAATTGTGTGTGTGTGCAGGGAATAACTTTTAAGAGTTCTTTCCTTCTATCAAGTGTGTCACAGGTGATTGAACTCAGAACAGCAGGCTTAGTAGCAAGTCCCTTTACAAACTGAGCCCTACCATCTACAACAATGATTCTTTCCTTTAACAGATATACATGGTAAAATATTTATAAATAAAATTATATGATCTTAAATTTAATCCAAAATAGCCTTAAGGTTATGCATTTGTAATAGTTGTATTGGCTTGTAAATGTGTGTGACATTATTAAATTCTCTATTAATGTGTTGGAAACTTTATATAATAGCTACCTCAGCAAAAATTTTTATGGTGAAATGTTATTATTTTGAGAAATAGTATATTAAAGACTACAAAAATCAAGTTGATTTTTTTAAAGAAGGATACACAGTCAGACATTGAAAACTTCCACTATCCAACTATGCCCTATGATTAAGGGGGCAGAGGGTTCCACATCAAAATTTTTCCAATTAATTGTACTTCCTGAAGTCTCATTTCCTCCAAATCACATTGTTTATCCTGTTTTATAGCCACAGTCAGACAGTGCAGTAATATATGTTGTTATTTCTATGTAAAATATAAGATCATTAAGTTCATAAACATTGATAAGATGTTATTTCTTGCATTCCAAGGATTTACTTGAAAACATACAATGTCTTCATTTACTTACTTCAAAGACTGTGCTTCTGTCGGTCTGAATGCGTTCTGAAGAGTTAAAGATTCCAAGCAGCCCATTGCTGATAACATCCATGAGGACAGGAAAGCAGTTTAGTCTTTTGGCATTACACGCTACAGAAAATCTGAGATCCTAAAATGTAACAAGTATTTCTTAATTCTCAGGAAGCCTCTGTAAAACTTAAGGACAGACTATGTTAGAAAACCTTTGAAATTGCTGACAATATGATAAAGCGGGAACAGAAAGGCAGTATCACCATGGCCCATGTGATTTGATTCCCTATATAACTAAAGGAATTCGGCACTTCGATATGGATTTCTACTCCACTACTTTCCAACATCAACCGCATGAACTGTTTGTGCCCAGAATCTCACAAAATTAAATAAATCGAGTGACATTTGGTAGTAATAGTTGCCTGATGGTTATGGGGCTACCAACCACTCTGCTTGGATTTAGGACTCAAGCCGTGAGATGACACTCTGTCCTGGTATAGTTATCAGGAATGAGAATCTATGGCTGGACGGGTGACAGGCCCTGGAAGGGAAAGAACTACCATTTTTCTGCAAGATAAACATGGTATTATCTTGACTCCTAATAATTTATTGCTATACCCATTAATTAGTGCATCCTTCCACCCCTTATCAAAGATGCTTCTTGAAGTGGGTGGAAATTAGCAGAGAACCTCGGCTGGTCAATGTGCAGAGACTATGAGACTGTGGAACTTTTGGCCCTAAATGAAACATCTTTATCAGATACTCTACCCAAGTGACTGAATAATCGTCAAGGAACAGGGGGAAGAAAGCTTGTAAGAGCCGGAGGTGAAGGATGACTACAAGGAAAGGTGCTTTCTGGACACAACAGGTAGATTACACACATGAACTCACAGTAGTGGTGACAGCATGCACAAGATCTATGCAAACTCAAACCAGAAGAAATCTCAGCATGAAGAAGGAGAGGTAGGCACCATGTTCCACTCTGAGTTGAAGAGCTATTGGCATTTGATAGCTGCTGGGCCAGGAAACGTCAGCTTTCTGTAAGGGTGTGATGCCTGGTAGGTCAACTGGACTCTAAAGCAGACCCTATACATGAGAGTATTTGAGCAATTGAAACTGAACATGGTGGATGGTTGAGAGACAGACAGATAAACAGACAGTTACATACATACATACATACATACATACATACATAGAACTTAATGTTGTATGGGGTAGGGAGATGAAGGAGTTAGGGGACTGTGATGGCTAGTCCCAGTTGTCAGCTTGACTATAACTGGAATGAACTACAATCTAGAAATGGAGGGTACACCTATGACCCAGATCTTGAGGCTGAAAGACACTGGCTTTTGATTCTTGAGGCATAATGGCGATGAAAAGCTTAGGCCCAGGCAAGATGGCATACACCTTTAATTCCAGGAGACAGAGGCAAGCAGATCTTTGAGTTCAAGTCAGCCAGGAACACAGCAAGTTCCAAGAACAGCTTAGGTCCAGGCGCGGTGGCACACACCTTTAATATGGGCCTTACCTTCTGCTGGAGGCCTACCTAATGACAATGGAAGAAGGAAGGCTCACTCTTCTTCACCTGCTTGCACTTACTTGCCAGCACATCTGTTGGAACCTACTTCTTCAGGATTCCAGATTATACAGAAGACCAGCTTTAGCTTCTTAGCCCCTCATGGGGCTGAGAAAGTACTAGCTTCTTGGATTTCCCTTTCACAGCTGCCCATTGTTGGGTTAGTTGGACTGCAGACTGTAAATCATTCCCATAATTTCCCTTAATATAGAGAGACAATCCACAAGTTCTATGACTCTAGAGAACCCTGACTAATAATACAAGGAGTATGATCAAAATTCAATCTATGAAGTTCTTGAAGAATTAATTAAAATGTCCATTAAAATAACTCTAGGCAATAACTAGTCCAATAACTCTAGGCAAGTGATACACGCAAAGGAGCTTCATGGAGAGGCAGCAGACTGAAGTCTCAAGGTCGAATCTAAGCCAAACAGTTATTCTCAGCTCCCCTGAGAGTGCAATTTAAGCTGATTAATGAAGCAGGATTTAATTGATAAGATTTTCAAAGAGCAAGCAAATAATTATAGCTTAGCTTCTCCTATGAAAATGGAAAAGATATAATTTGTGTCAAGTCACTCTTTCATGTTGGTTAAGTTGAGTTACTGAGACTGAACCTCTACCATCCACCTTTGGTGAAGCACAGCCGTCCGAGTCTACCATACCTTTCTGTCACCCAGCACCGTGATAGCACCGTTGTACAACGCCTCTTCTGTGCCATTTCTGGTCCCCAGGGCATCCATGTCTAATGCTATGCCCTGCTGTCTCAGTGAACGTACAAAGTTATCGATGCTTGAACCTACCACAAAGGCAAAAATCAGAGAAAGCAACGATAAGTCAATTAGTACAGAAAGCAACAAAAAATTCAACAGCATAGCCCAGAACATGTCATTACTGCCTACAGATATCCTTAAAGGGCAGAATTAGAGCTGGGTACAAAAATCTATTATGTTGATAGTGTATGTAATAAAGATTATTTACATACAAACAAATTTTTATTAATATCTCTAGTATTGTATAATGTCTAGGAGTGTAAGCTGGTATTCAAACACTTCCTGGAATGCATAAAACCCTGGGTTCAATGCCCAGTACCATAAACAAACATACAGACACAACACAATTAACCAACCAACACTGTGATCTTTGATGTTTAGATCTTGTGAATTTGAATCATTTTGCTCTCAGAGCCCAGCAATAGAGGAAATTATAAAACAATAATGTTTCCAAAACAAACTCTTCATTTGTGCTTTCTATTGTTTGGTCTCACAAATTGTAGTGGCTGGTTCTGTGTTAACTTGACACAGGCTGGTGTTATCACAGAGAAAGGAGCCTCCCTTGAGGAAATGCCTCCATGAGATCCAGCTGTGGGGCACTTTTTCAATTAGTGATCAAGAGGGGAGGGCCCCTTGTGGGTGGTGCCATCCCTGGGTTGGCAGTCTTGGGTTCTGTAAGAAAGCAAGCTGAGCAAGCCAGGGGAAGCAAGCCAGTAAGGAAAATCCCTCCATGGCCTCTGCATCAGCTCCTGCTTCCTGACCTGCTTGAGTTCCAGTTCTGACTTCCTTTGGTGATGAACAGCAATGTGGAAATGTAAGCTGAATAAACCCCTTCTTCCCCCAAATTGCTTCTTGGTCATGATGTTTTGTGCAGGACTAGAAATTCTGACTAAGACACAAATGTTTTATAAAATACACAGAAATAATTATTTTCTTTGTATTTTATGTCTTCCAGGCAATCCCCCTGGGAACAAACAAACAAATGTGTTTGGCTGTTACAGATTACCTGTTCTATTGATGACCAGTAAGTGGGTCAGAGGATCCTGTGGTGGCTGTCCTGGTGAGAGGAAATACATACTCGGAGATAGCCCCCATGAGTAACTTTTGTGGTATACCTTGTAGACGAGATGTTCCAAAAGTTGGGGGACAAAACTAATACCAAAAAGCAACAACCTAAGTGGAGGAAAAGAAATATTAAAATAGAAATAATCAATAACCTTCAGCAACTTTTGTGGGACTCTAGCGTTCAGTAGATAATGAATAGTGATAAAATATGGGCATAGGGACTGTTCTAGTCATATTGTTTCCTCTTCTTTCTGAAATGAAATGGTGTAGCTTTGGTCTTCCACTAACCACCTACTTCTGCTTTCAACATTTCCTTCCGTCCTTCCAAGTCACTGATTATGACTCCCTTTGATTTCTGTCTTAAACAGGGTATCTTGTAGTCCAGGAGGTTCTTGAATTTGCTATGTAATCAAGGATGACTTAGAACTTCTGATCCTCCTCTACTTCCTGAGTGCTAGGATTACAGGCATACTAAAACCTCATGTAAGACCGGATCCTCTGAAATTACAGGGGTGGGGATAAATGTCTGGCATGGTCCACTTGTCTAACAACTCAGGTCTGGGGAGATAGAAAGCCCATGCCGGGAGCTTATTCCTGATGGTTAGCTAAACTGCCATAGCAGAGAACTGCCCTCTAAATACTGGTTTATCCCTGGAGACAAAAGCAGCTCTCAGCCTTAATCAGAGAAGCCCCTCCTTACATCGAACTATGGAGAATGCAGAGATTCATGGCTGCCTATGATGCAGAAATAGAGGATGTGGGCCCAGCCCCACACAAGTCACTAACACTCAGGGAAGACTGTGGAAGAGGGAGCAGGAAGTATGTAAGAACCAGAAGATAGAGTGTGAAACACAGGTTACTGGGGAGTGTCCTTAAATCGGACTAAATTCAGGCACCTGGCATACCCTGCTCTTGAATAAGAATCTACTTGATTGTAAAGCAATTATATATGTCTGGTTTACTTTAATATCTGCAAACACTAAACAACCGAATTTTGTATAGGAGTGCTTGCAAATATTTGAGTAAATACATCTTCTGGGTATAGAGTTCCGTTCATGCTGGGAGGCAGCACTTATCCATGAGGTGCAAGTTGGAGGTGCAGGGGTTCGCTACAACAGACACCTGCGGAGTGAATCTCTTGTGTACTATATGGAAGTATCACATGTCAATAAAAGCTCATTGGCCAATGAGCTGAGGCAGGAAATAGGAAGTGGGAGTTCCAGTAGGGAGAGAGGAACTCTGGGATTGAGTCAGGCAGGAAGAGATTCGCCCCTAGAGATTCTGTGGCGATAGACGCATGAAACTGAGAAGAGAAAACCAGCCACGCGGCCCTCATAGAATATTATACATGAATTAAGTTATGGACTAATTGGGAAACAAACCCAAGCTTATGGCCTAGGCATTTGTCCCTATATAAGTCTCAAAGTCATGGTTTTAGGAAGTGGGGTACAGGTGAAAAAGCCTGGTGTTACAGGCGCTAGACACCACTGAGAAGTTAAATAAAAAAGGCACAGAAAGTCTGTGCCCAGCCTGTTGGCAGGAACACTAACACTGACCTGAGTCTTCAGTCTGCTGATCTGTCCTATAAATTTCAGTTTTCAGACCACATGGTAGTGCAAGCCAATTCGTTAAAATCAAAATCTATCTATCATCAGTCTGTCTACCTATCTATCTGTATATCTATATAACATCTCTCTCTCCCCCTGTCTCTCCCCCTACCTTATACTACGAAAAGTGCTAAGAGATTTTGGTGTTTTGGGAAAACAACAGAATGAGGTCTTTTCGGTGAGGACAAAGTCTGCATGCAATTAAGATAATCCCTAACTTTATACATTTTGATCACATATGCCCAGGGGCAGGTTTATTAAATAAAATGCTTAGAAGACTATCTGCAAGCTCTGGGACGTATTCTGTCTGCTTTTTACTTTGCGCTCTCAACCTTTCAGAGACTCCGTACTCACATGGTCATCAGACTCTTTCGTTCATTCTTGAGCTTGAGGAAGCGAACCTTCGCAATGGCGCAGACCTGCTGCCTCCACAGCGCCATGCCACTCACTGAGCTTCCTGATGAATCTAGAGACAACACTCGCTTCAGCTCAACGAGGCTTTCCACGTCTGTTGCCGCATTGCTTTGTAAGCGCCCGCAGATTCCAACATCTGAAACGTAAGGTCAGTTGCCTATAAGATACCAGTTTATTGTGCTTTGCTTAGTCACAGCACCATTGAAAGAAAAGTTCCAGCGTTAGTGTTGTGAGCAAATATACAGTCTGAGTCATGGCTGTCTTAAGGCAACTACTGAGGAAATAGAAGAGAAGCAAAACAATCTGAGACAATAATAGAAAAATATTTGATTTTTTTAAAAATAGGCACATGTAGCTTTCTATGACATATTCTCATAAATCCATGAAAAGAAACCCATGCACAAATGTCCAGGGTGCAAGAGATAAACCACCTTGGTGTTTCTGACCAAAGAATCAAAGCTAGCACATAAAGAAGCCCCTTCAAGAAGGTAAGGATGGGAGACATGGCATTTTGGATATAGCCATGTTTGAAAACCTAGATAAACCTTTGCTTCTTTTTAATAGAAACCTAGGGAAAATTGATTTATAGAAAGTTGTAAAATGTATACAAGTTAAGGACTGGATAAAAGACTGTAGTACAGCTCTTGCCTAGTATAATAGTAAAAATTAAGTATATGTCTGAGTGTGGTAATCCTTTAATCCTACCTCTTCGGTAGGTGGGGCCAAGTAGATCTCTGTGATTTCTGATTTACATCCTGATCTACCTAGCAAGCTCCAAGCAGCCAGAGCTCCTTAAGGAGACTGTCTCAAAAACGTAGGAGTAAATTGATTTAAAAAAGCGTAACTGCTAACTTATGTCCCAAATATGTAACTTCAGAAGTGAGAAGGGGAGAAGGAAGATTGAATGGTATATTCGACAGATGCTTTAAAAGTCAAAGGCAATAAAAACAAAAGTTAAAAGGCAGACAGAGTCAACTCAGGACGATGCATACATGCAAGCAGTGTCTTAGAAACAGTCATTAAGTCAGAGCTTCCCAAGGACTGACAGACTGACAACAGACATTAGGACAACAGCAACTGAATCCCGAAATCACTGGAATAATCCACCCAAGAAAATAGTCCAAGAAAATGAATTTTCAACATTATTTCTAATTTTCTCTCTGCCACAGCCCTTTAGATTCAGCATATATGACACCTCAAAAATTATTTTTTTATTGCATTAGCACCTAGTATGATACCATGCTTATTAAGACTAAGTTTCTTTAAGTTTTTCCAAGGCTGATGCCAACAACAGCATGCATTTCATCTCACTCAAAGCACCCGTCCTTACCTGTTTCATCAGACATCGACTTCCCTTCTAACTTCAGAAACACCTCATTCAGGGTTGTCATGGAAACACCATAATCCTTAATGCCTTGGTTAGAGCATCTATCAAGATCCCTGTAAAGATCTAAAAGTAGGAACAAAAAAGTAGATTATGGTGTCATTTAGAATGACGTAGTTAATGTTATCTTTCAAAAATGAGAAAATGTTGGTAATAAACTACATGTACTTCTATCGTAAACTGATGGCTATTAATTAGTGTTCACTTACTCATAAAACCTGTCTGTAGACTATATTAGTTTCCATGGTTTCTTCAGCATCCGTGTATAACACAAACCTTTATGCTTCTATACTTAGAAATCACCACAGTTTTAAAAAAAAATGGATGGATGTGTTTAACATTTTTTTTAATTTTAGAGCCTGGACAGATGATTCAATGGTTAAAAATACTTGCTGCTCTTGCAGAGGCCCCAGGTTCTGTTCCTAGGTCCCACATGACAGCTCACAAACACCTCTAACTCCAGGTCTGGGGGATTTAACACCCTCTTCTGGCTTCCAAGGGTATCATGCATGAACTTGTACACAGGTATACATGTAGGCAAAACATTCAAACACCTTAAAACCTACTTTTAATTTCAAACTTTTATGTGGTGTGTGTGTGTGTGTGTGTGTGTGTGTGTGTGTGTGTGTATTTCACCATGGAGGCCAGAAAACATCTCCTGGAGCTGTAGCTACAAGAAGTTGTGAGCTCCTTGATATGCATGCTATGACGTGAACCTGGATTCCCTGGCAGAGTAACAGGCACCCTTAACAACTGAGACTTCACTCCAACTCCTTTCACTCTATTTTAAATTCTCTTATGAGGGTGTTTAATTCTAAACTCTGATTAGAGAATAGTATCCAGAGAACAAATATTTATTATTTTACGTTAAGATTAGTTTTTTTAAAAAGCTATAATAACAATTGCATAAACAACAGATGTATACGGAAATAAATAATTTCCGTGAACTCCGTGTGAAATGTAGAAATGAGGAAAAGGACAGAGTGCCCGGATTATATGGTGTGTCTTTGCGCTTTCCCTGGAAGACATCTCAACCGCTTATATGTTCTCTTCCCACCCACCCCCTCTTCTTCCTCTTTCCTTCCTCCTTTTCCTTCTAAATCCACTATGAGAATTACACAGAACTGCTGAAATAGGGTACATTCATGTGAACAATTAGCAGGCCATTTTGAGAATTTTTAAAGAATGTTGGGAACTGAAGCTATCTTAATTATATGCTAAAGGAAAATGCATAAGTACTCCCTGTCTCTTAAATCCACTGTCCAGCCTTTATTTAAACGATTTGGCCCTTTGGAACCCATTTTAAGAAACAGTGGAACAAACTGAGCTGTTTAGTCTTTGTGAAGATTTCTGTCTTCAAAATGAGATGCCTCTCAGATGTACTGTGTGTACATGTCCCTGCTTCCGAGATGAGTTCATTTCTTCCCCCTTTCCATATATAAAATCTTACTCATTATCTGAGGACTCCATACATGTACACATGTATTTCAATCATATTTACTCCCTGGCTCTCCCCACCAACTCCTCCCAACTCTATGGGGTACTCTAATTGTGTCTGTTATTATGATTAAATGATCCTTAAAAAAGAAAGAACACTACCATTTCTGGGATTCTGACTGAAGGATGGATCATGATTTGAAAAGACAGCATCTATTCTTTTTGTCTTCTGGTCACACATTCTACTTGTTGATATCTTAGAGCTGGGGAAACACCACAGTAACCACATGTCAGACATGGTCCCTCTATGCATTATTGATGTCTAAAATTTTAACAATAGGCTTAAATGTTTTCCGTGTTCATTTAACCATCAGAGCAAACTCACAAAGCTTCCAACTGCCTTTTCCTTGATACAAGTGAGAAAACTGAAGCCCAGAGAGCCACGCAACTTGTTCAGGAGTACCTGGAAACTTGTTTGTCCTTTCCAGGGGCAAGATATAGACAAGCCGTTCTTCGCTTTGTGCAGTCAGCCTGGCGTCAGGGATGTGCTTTTTGACCAGTGACGTTATACTCTCTGGATCACATGTTTCATTCAAATGCAAACTGACATTTAGAAAGAGTGAGATAAAGTTATTTTTTTCTAACAATTTCTTCTGTAGTATATGTTTGCTACTTCATGAATATTTATGAGGCAAAATGGGTAATTTACAGAAAGGAACTAGATGCAATGATACTGACATAGTCCAACCCTAATCTGTGCAACATAGCAGGGGAACCAGGAAGAAAGAAGGTTAGACTCTGTGGCTTGCTGTCTATATGCAGTTGAGGGCAGGCACAAGATAAGGTGAGAGCCTGTGATTGGGCAGTGGAAAAGGAAGGTAGGCTGAGAATTATAGAGACAAGGACAGAGAGACAGAGAGGGGAAAAGAAGGGAAGGAGAGGAGGAGACAAGATGGAACCTACAGGAGAGGAAGAGAAGCCAGACCCACACAGTCCTGGGAGCCGTAAGTATTAGGGATTACTTAGATAGATAATTAAATATTAAGTGGGGTGCATTTGCCCCATCTAGCTGTGTAGCTTGTGTGTATTTCAATTGAGTTTTGAGTTCATGGTGCAGGAGTTTTGTGGGTTGAGAATTTACTAATATAAATCTGGCTGATAAATTACAAGCCGCTAGAGTTTTGGTTTTACTGGGTTATTGGGATTTGTGACTGCTAACCACAGGGATAGATGGCTGGGAATGTGAGCAGAGTCTGCTGCAAGAGAACCTCGAGGTGGGCGGTTGCTGCATGGGGTAGCCATGGAGGCGGCAAGATTGCCCTGGCTGAGAGTAGCTGGGTCTAGCGCAGGATTTAAGATAATTCCAGAACTGTCACTTTAAGGAAAGAATTGATGAACTAGATCCTGGTTCAGGTGAAGTGAATGGGAATGCCCAATTATGTCTCCATCTACTAATAAAACCCAATTATGAAGTTTCTCTCTTTTTTTCCGAGTAATTCATGAGTCCTGCAAATGCTTGAACTTGGCGAAAGCAAGAAGGAGATCATCTGTACGGTCATGAACAACACAGTATTGACATCATATTGTGAAGTCCCCTGAGCCCAGGTGAGCTGGTCACCATCTCTGAGACTCAGATCCTTATCTATGAGCTAAAGCAATATGCAATTCTCAAATCAACCTTAAGAGATGGAGTAATTCCATATTAATGAGACAGTGCTGGGGTCTTTCATGAAGTAAACTCTCAACACACACTAGGTAACTGTATCTTTTTGTGAAAAATGTATTCAACTAGTGGTTCAACTCTTTGATAATAGTATATGCACTTCTTTATGAAATTTGGAATGTTTTTTAGAAACACCATTGTTAGTCACATCCACTGAGATGTATAGAGGTGACAGAGTGGTACAAATTGTCACACTTCGCTGGTTACATAAACCTAAAGTTAGTTTGAAAACTGTTCTGTGAAGAAATATTAGCCCCTTCCCTAAAATAGCTTGTAATAACACAAAGCAAGAGGATTTCAGAAAAAAATGGGAGAGAGGGAAGCTGTGTTGGTTCAATTAAAGTACTCTATACCCTGTCAAGCACTCATTTCATTACTATTAACTAAAAAACAATGGGTACTATTACTGCTGTTTTACAAGTGAAGTTACTGAAAACCAAATTAATTCATTAAGCCCAATTTGAATTAGTGCGGTGCGTTTTAGATTCCAGCACAGAGGATATGCATTAAGGATACAGCATTCAGAAACGGCCCCCAAGAACAGATAAGGGGGCTGGCTGGAGCGATGGCTCAGCAGTTCAGAGCAAATTGCTGGTCTTAGGGGAAATGTGGGTTGGGTTCTGAGCCCCCTCTTCTGGCCATTCACATTCACCCATAACTCTAGCTCCGGGTATCTGATGCCCTGTTCTGGCCTGTGTGAACACCATACACACATGCCTACATAGAGACATATACATGAGTAAAGTTTGTACATGATTGAATGTGATGATGGTGGATGAAACAGATACCCTCCACAAGACAGAAACAAGACAACTACAAAGGTCCACACAGAGACTCGCTTAGAGACCAATGAGTAGTACCTTTTAATTGGAGGGAAATGATTTAATCCACTTGTAACAGTGACTAATGCCAGCACTGTAGGTTTGGTGAGCTTAAGAAGTCAAAGAAAGTAATAGTGGTGTCTATTGAATCTCCAGGATGATGTGATTTAAAAAAAAAAAAAGTTTACAGCCATCATTATCCTGAAATGAAAGAGATCTAAGAGGAAGGAGGCAAAAATGAAGTCAGGGAGAACAGAGAGTATTGAAATCGTCTAGATGAACAGAAATCTACTCTGGAATAAGACGAGAGAAAGGGTCAAGATACCAAGAAATTACTCTCAGAAGCAACGTATCCTGAAAACATTTTCTTTACACCTACAGGAAGGCTTAGATTTTTGGTGTCTATGACCCTGCGTATGTTATGTTCTTGCTAAGCACATGCGTAAGTTAGTTCTGTCATGTCTATTGGAGCCAACTTTATAGCTGTAGGTCTATCTTGACCTGATACTGACAGCACCTGTCACCAGTGGGTCTGCCATGCATCTGTCTCCAGCCCTGAGAGCTGTACCTTAGATGATAGCCAATGCCCCATTTCTTCTTCAGGAACAGAGAAGAGCCCGCACACCTCAGTCTCCCGTTGGAGATAAACACCTTCCTGTCTAGTTGGGAAGAACCAAAAGTTAAATCGTACTTGTGATTCCTTCAGAATTCATACATGTAAAAATCAAAACCCATGAACCAAAGATACTGCAGAAGCATGATACATACTAACTCTGAGACTTTCTCGGCACTCTGATAACAGAAATGATGACTTTGGCTTGCTTATTCTCTGCATAGTTAGGAATGCCAAGCATCTACGTAGTGTCTTTCAAGTTTACCAACTTCTATCCACATGGACTAAACCATGTGTGAGGTGATATCATATGCTTTACAGCCTTCAGCTCTCTATGATGGGATCAGAATGCTTCCACTGGACAAAGCATCAGGAACAGAGATTGAAGCAGATAAGAGAGATTCTTCTGTGTTGGTTATGGCTGTCACTTGGGAGATGTGTCTAAGGCGCCTACATGTAACCCATTGTTAAGTCCTACTTTCTCACTATGAAACACAAAAGAAAACGATAGTTACCAGCCAGGATGTCAGCCTCATCCATGAACTGAGTACTAAAGACAATTACTCTGTCTAGTCTCCTCTCTTTCAGTAGGTTCCATATCCGATGCCTTGAGAGTGGATCCAACCCAGCAGTTGGTTCATCCAGTAGCAAAACCTGAACAGCAGAGAAAATGTTACAGGGCCATTGAGTCCTCTGGGGTAAGATGATTCTAAAAACTACCGTACTTGTAAAAGCAGTGATATTTGTACGTAAACGTTTTCTTAAATTTATCATTTGCAAATCGGTCCAATATGATAGCTTCTGGGTCTCCGATCGGATTTCACGAGTGGTTTTTATCCCTTTACCTGGGGGTCTCCTAAAATGGCAATCCCAAAAGTCAGCTTCCTCTTTTGTCCCCCACTTAAATTCTGAGCAAGAACATCTTGAATATTTTCCATTTCTAAGTCCCGTAAAACTTGTTGTACCTAAAAAAATGAGGAACATTTAGCGTAAAACTCAAGATATTTGTACTTTTATTGAGAACATGTCTTTCTTTGTAGCCCAGGCTATCTTGAACTTTAGCAATATTCCTGCCTTGACCTTCCAAGTGCTGTGATTACAGGCATGATCCACCGTGACTCCCTTACCTTTAAAACAGTTTTCTATCTTTATAAAGAGCTTTGGGGCCTAACTTTAGACAGTGGAAATGTCCAGACTCACAAGCACATTTGAAATTTTCTAGGTGACCAATTTCTCTTTCATTGTTACAAAACAACAGACTTGTTCACATACCTCCGGCTCCACTTCGTGTGGCAGAATTCCCTTTATCTTGGCGAAAAGCCTGAGGTTTTCTCGAACAGTGAGAAAACTAAACTGTACGTTGGATTGTGGACAAACTCCAGTGAGCTTGATGACGGCGTCGGAGTCCTCCATCTCTGAAACTGTCTGGTTATAAATGGTGACAGAACCTATACAGAGAAAGTAAAGAATCACCATCCGGACAAGTACACGGTGTGAATTATGTAAATCACAGGATTCACTCAAGCAGGTAAAGTGTTTGTTTTGCAGCTTAGGAGCATTTATTGTTATGCATCAGTTAGGGGAGTCCTGGATCCTGATCCCCTAAATGGACAGCTCGTCTGGCCTCAGTGGGGGAGGATGTCTAGTCCCACAGATGTTGGGGGGTGGGTTCCCCATCTCTTTTGAGATGGGGAAGGTGGACTTGGGGAGAACTTGAGTTAGGAGGTACTGGGAGAAGAGGGGTTGCTGATATTGGGATGTAAAGTGAATAAATGTATACATTAAAAAAAAAACACTGAGTTTCAGGTTAAGTGCAAATCCTTGCCTCAAAGAATAAGGTGCAGGCAATATGAAGAGACATAAAACTTACAGCATAGATGGGAAAAGAGCTCCCAATGCCCCACCTCAAGCTGAGAAGCTAATAGCTTCTGAGAGAGGCAAAATTACCTTGGTTGTGTCTGAAGGGCATGGCTATTGGTAAGTTACCTTTGCCCCAGAGGATAAGCACACACACATGTGCATATAGACAAGACTACTTGGATTTATGAGTTATTGTAAAGTTGGGAGAGACAGAGAGAGAGAGAGAGATGTTGAGGTGGGACTGGGAGGTACTGGGGGGAGACAGAAATGTGGAATGGATGTGTCCCAGATACACTGTGCACATATATGAAACTCTCAAAAATAAAAAATGTTTTTAAGATAAAAAAATAGTTTAAAACAAAACGGTGGAGAAGGAATTGAGGAAGACCTTGCAACCTCGATATCTACTCATCCAGGCAGGCTCCCAACATGTATCTATATACCACACATAGACACACACACACACACATACACACACACACACACACACACACACACACACACACACAGACAGGTAGAGAGACAGAGACAGAGAGTGCAAAAGAGGGAGAGATTCAATGTTCAGAACATCTAATCTAGCAGAAATGTCAATTAATAACTGAATAATTATAAAGCCACCTATATCAAGCACATTTTCACAAATGTATACAATTATATAAAAATAGCTTAAACTTCTAAAAAAATTTTAATCACCCTACAAAAACATAAAAATAGCACCTACTATTGGGGAAAGATGTCATATAATTCAATACATGCACACACTGTGTAAAGCTTAAGAAAAACTCCGAGGTAGTTTTCTTTGTTTGTTTGTTTGTTTGTTTGTTTTTTGTTTGTTTGTTTGTTTTGTCTTAATAACATGATGCACTAAGTTGACTGGGGGAAAGCACAGATTATTCATTTTCCCTTGTGCTTGTCTTTGGATAAGTGTCCTCTTACCTGTAGTAGGGGGAGACAGTCCACTGAGTATATTTATCAGGGTGGTTTTCCCAGCTCCACTATGACCAAGGAGGGCAGTGATCTGGCCTTCATAGATGTCAAATCCCAGACCTGACATGGTTTCAGAGATATTACATTCAGTACTTGAATAGCCATTTGATAGTCTCCACAGTTGACAGTTTCTCACTGTATAGATTTGTGTGAGTACTAATCTTCAAAACTAAGAGCAGCCTTAAAATTTATCTGTAATCCCTCATCTTCATTCCTACTGACGTTTTACAACAGTCTCTAAATCACATACCCAGGTTAAATGTAATCCTATTTATTACCTCTCAAGGCTTCTATTTTTCCATGCTTTCTTGAATATTCTTTTTTAAGATTTTTGATCCTAAAGAAATAAAGAAAAAAGAAATGTTTCAAGGAATTGCAGTGACGGCAGGGGGAGGCCTGATGAAACCTAGGGTTCATCAACCTGCACAGGCATTGTCAGAAGCATCCTGGGAATCCCATGAGAGGCAGCATCTCTGTCCATTGTACCTCAAGAGAGCGTAAGTGGAGGGAGTACCCACAGGCAGCTGTCTGTGCAGACGGTGACAGATGACTGGAGAGGAAAGCTGGAGATGAAATCAATGGTGGGCAATCTCGCCGTATGGGTGAAGGAAACCACATCCAATCAAAAGGACTTGAGCCTTGGGGTCAAGACACTCTGAGTGAGGTCTCATCTACATCATTTTCATGGAGCTCCTGTACAAATATGCAACTCACAAAGTCAATGTCTTCAGTAAATAATAAAGCAAAGATAGCAGCACTAAGGATCACACAGGGTTGATTCCTAAGTAAACAAGAGTTGTCGAACCCAGGATACTCAAAATCTCCAAAGAAGAGGAAAAAGAGAATGAAATGATGAGACCAGTTTAAAAGTCCATAGAAGTGACACATGGTAATGCATGGTGACGCATGCCTATGATCCCAGCACGCAGAACGCAGGCAGGAAGTGTAGAAGTCTGAGGCCAGTCTGGGAGATATCTTGTGTTCTAGGCCAGACTGACTTATAAAGTAACATTCTATCTTAAAGAAAAAAGTAAAAGCACCTAGAAGACTTTCAATGAGAAGAAGGTCTATTATGCTGTAAGACCCTGTGCAGTCTACCTGCATTAATTTCCTATAATATCAAAACAAAGCATCAGGTGTTCTATAAACAAAATTTGAGCAAAGATAAGGATCTTTGGGATGTGTAACTGTTTGGAAGTCAACGTGTCAACCATAGCGCAGGCAGAGCTTCGGGAGAGGTGATGCCGGGCATTTGTGCCTTGTGGTCTCATCATCTCTTCCCACCTTTCTGGGCTGTCTCTAACCCTGCTTTCTACATCACTTATGTTTGGGTTTTCATCTTATCTGCCAAGAAGGGAAGCAAAAAGAAACAAAGTGGATTCTACAGAATGAGAATGCAAATCAGGGAGTGGCGCTCCTATCTATCATCAAGAGAACATCGGAGCAAAATACAAAGAGAAAACTCAAAGAAGACGGTGTGAGGAATGTGGAACTGAAGTCCTTTGTTCACAGTTTGACAGTTGTTGACCGTTGTTACTGTACCAAACCATACTAGTAAGTATAAATATGAGAGATGGGATAAAAGACTGTGCTATTTAGAATGAGAGTATCACTTCATAGGAACAGTGGTCTGGGAGGAGGTGGGCGCAGAGGGACTCAGAAGGAAATCTTTGTACATCAGCGTCTGACCTGTTGGTGTCTGCTATGGGCCTGCTCTCTGTTGCACTTCCCTGCTCTCTATTGTATGTACTCCCATTTGATTTGTTACCTGATAGCTTCTTTCCCCTGGAATTCTGGAGACACTGGTTCCAACGAGTCACTTGGTGAAGGATCAGAATCTATTTCATCCTCAAGGACCACGTGATTAGCTCCTCTGTGTTGGAACCAGTAAGATGACTTCAGGAAAAACAATGGAGACCTTTGATGTCCGTACTTACCTACACAGACAGGAGATGAATAAGTATCAGGTCAGTTGCCCCTACAAGGAGGGTATGCCATTTAGCTAAGCATGTCAAATCTACCTCTTAGATTCTCAACCTGAGTCCATGTTATTACCTCAGGTAGCACCACCCAATGTGATATTTCCAATATGAGAAAAAAAAACCAGCATAGTAAACTAAAAGAAAAGGTCCTCAAGCCAGAGCTACTTGTTTTTGAGAGGAACTTAAACATTCTATTAAGTCCAAAATGAATGGATAAATGTGGTCCTTGTAGAGTTAAAATATCACTTAGCTATAAGAAAAAAATAAATTTGCAGGTAAACAGATGGAACTGAAAAAATTGAGTTACCCATTGAGGTAACTCACACCCAGAAAGACAAATACCTTGAGATGCAGAGCCTCAATTCAAATCTTTTGTTTCTTGCATTTAACCAGGAGCAAAACTGAAGTCAAGAAACTAGAAAGGGGTGGGGCTTGGGGAAATATTAAGGGAGGAGGCTAGGAGATTAGAGGTTAAATGAGAGTGGTAGAATGGAACACCGAGGTAGAAGAATTTAGGTGGGGAAGGTCATTGGGAATATAGGAGAGATGCGGTGAAGTAGCATGAACTCAAGGGAGGGGTAAGAAAAGCCACATAGAAGCCTGCTATCTCACAACCCAACAATATAAGTAGAAGGGTTAGAGAACTCTCATATAAAAGGAGAGAGGAGAGGTATGCAGGGGGTCAAAGGATTAAAAAGGGTATGGGGATAGGAGAATGGGGGGAGAAAGGGGAGAAATGAGTTAGTTAATGGAAGCTAAGGATTTAGGTTTATGAAGGGGCCCTAAGAAAATCCACTAGTTAGTAAGCTACCCTCAAGAGTTAAAATGGAATCACCATGTGTGAGTGAGCAAAGTCACACCTGGAAGACAAGGTGTTATGGTTTGTATGTGCTTGGCCCAGGGAGTGGCCCTATTAGGTGTGGCCTTGTTGGAGTGGGCGTGTCACTGTGGGCTTGGGCTTTAAAACCCTTGTCTTAGCTGCCTGGAAGTCAGTCTTCCAATAGCTGACTTCAGATGAAGATGTAGAACTCTCAGCTCCTCCTGAACCTTGCCTGCCTGGATGATAATGGACTGAACCTGTAAGCCAGCTCCAATTAAATGTTGTCCTTCTAAGAGTTGCCTTGGTCATGGTGTCTGTTCACAGCAGTAAAACCCTAACTAAGACACAAGGGTTATTAAATGAATATTGCAATACAAGGTATAAGATAGCTCCTTATGTTTTATTGGCCAGGGAGGCCCTAGAGATTTTTAAAAAGGGGGCAGGAAACATTGCCATTGTCTTTGGATACCCACTCTAACTATATGGTAAGACCCTATTGCCTGAAACACCACATACTTGAACTAAAGGACATAGAGAAAGTAATAACCAGTTACTCTGGTAGCTTTCTTTCTACTAGCCAGCTTCCATAGGGCCAGCAGATACAATGCAGGTTTCAGACAGAGAAGATATGTAAAGCCTTTCTTAGCACTGGACCGTGTGTTACAACACTAACAAGCCAAGCAGGATGTTGCTACGGCAATAGTGGCACAGCTATTAGCAGGTAAATAACTATTTAATATTGGATTTGAGGTCTGCTCCACAGGAGTGAGTTTCATGCCAGGTTCTGGAATCTTGGTCAAAAGCCCAGGGCGGGGAAGTTCATGGCTCCCTGGGGAAGATCTTGCTATTGTTATTTTGCTAATGGCCATGCTGTCAAGTCCTCTTCTAAATACTTACATTTATAGTCATTGTCTTATTTAGGGTTCCAATGACTATGATACCATGACCAAAAGTAACTTGGAGAGGAACGAGTTCATTTCACCTTGCAACTTAAGTTCACCACTGAGAGTAGTTAGGGCAAGAACCTAGGAAGGCAGGAACCTAGAGGTGAAAACTCAAGCAGAAGCCATGGAAGAGAGATGCTAGTTGGCTTGCTTCCTCCTCCACATGTTTCTTACATAACTCAAGACCAAGGATACACTGCCCACTGTTTATCAAGCTGACATAAGAGTATCCAAAACACCCATAACCCTGGACTGCTCTCAGTCTTCATCAGAATTTGAAGTTGAAGCAGTCAGCGAATAACTGGTCAGAGTGTTGACAGTAAGAGGCCAGATGCTCGGCTGTAAACGGAGCATCTACATTAATGCCCTCACCAAGGTTTGAAGCATTGTGGAAGAAGAGGGAGAAAGATTGTAAGTGTTGAAGGGTAGGGAAGAGTGCTATGAGGTACTGTCTTCTATACATGAGGGCACTACTGCAATCGTGAACTAAAAGCAGCCGTACTTATCTGCATATGACCTATTCAAGATCAAGCCAGTCAAAATGTTGACCACCGCTGAGCTTCCTTTGCAACTCAATCCAGCTGAAACAAAGGGTGGGGTCTGTGGGCTCTCCCTATATAAACGCAGTGCTGACCGTTAAACTTTGAGCCTAGATCAGAAACATTTATCTTGGCTTCATCCCTCTCTCTTTCTTTTCACCTTTTCATTTCCAATCCCCCCCCCCCCCGCTTTCGGGTAACCCAGTTCTACAGTGGAGATATTGTCAATGTGTAGTTGCTGGGGAAGGGAGATTCATCTCTTATGGGGATGTAGTCACTGATCAGTTCCTCATACTCCAGTGGATAGCTCCACACACAAGTACATATGGACCTTACTAAGTGGAATTAAAGGGTTTTTTTAAAAGGAGGAGGGAAAGCATCTTTCAAGGAACATGGCTGAAGTTGGAAGGGCGATGGAGGGTGGATATAACTGTATAAATGGATTTCTCAAAACTATCTTTTAAAGTAATAGAATGTTATGTTATTTTAGAAATTTCAAAAAGAAAAATTCTATACCATTTATATTCAATACATTGCCGACCAGTGGTTCTCAACCTCAACCTGTGAGCTGTGAACACTTTAGAGGGTGGGAGCGTCAAACAATCCTTCCACATCCTTTCAAGGGTCGCCTAAGACTGTCAGTAATATCATATATTTACATTATGATTCACAACAGCAGTAAAATTACAGTTATGAAATAGAAACAAAAATAGCGTTATGGTTGGGAGTCACCACAACATGAGGAACTATATTAAAGGGTTGCAGCATGAGGAAGGTTGAAAAGCACTGTCATAGTTGCTTTAAGTAAAGGCAGGTAATAGAAATGTATGAAATTCTACTACTTACTGAGTGTAATTTTATCAAAATATAATGCCAGTGCCAAGTAAAGAAGAGCATCCAAAGCCAGCATGAAGAGGGTGGCCATGATCAGGTACGAGTTGTTTGGAGAGTTCAAACTTACATTAGAATTCACATCATAATCCAAATGTATAAGCTGAAAAAGAGATGCATAGAATTTTTAAGGGATTAATGTAGTTCTAAGGATAATTATGGTCTTGGTTCTGCTAGATACCAATGGAAAGATAAATGAGACACGATATATATCTCTATACAGCTCATACCTATTGCTGTTCATGGATCATTTGTAATTAGATAAGTTAATTACTTATCTAATTCATGTAGTTAATTACTTATCTAGTTCATGGTAGATAAATCTCCTTAGAAAAGGTCAAAATGCCAGGAAGGTGGTATTTGAGACACATCCAAAGCAAAAATTCATCAGGATTAAAAGGTATAAACAGGGAAGGTGGTCTTGAGTTGTTATGTTATAATTTTATAATTATAGTTGACTGGTTATACTATAATTATGTGGTTATATTATAATTTTTAAAATTCCATTTCAGAGTGAAAAGATGGAGAAATGAAAGTCTCTAAGGAGAGGTACAGGAATTCATGTATGGTACAGGAAATCTAGCCTACTACCCAGGGCTGGTGAGGTCAAGGATCTTAGAAGAACTAATGCTGCTTCCCTAAACCAGCACAGTTCCCAACTACATTCTAAATACCCATCCCTATCCCCAAGTTAATCTCAGGTCTCTCTTCTCATCAAAGCCACTTTGCTTTGTGAAAAATCATTATAGAAAGTTACAATTGGTCAAAATGTGAAGAACAGCTGAGGACCAGGCTCTCTGCTGAAATGAATACCCTTATGACACAGCTTCTGTGCCTAGGGTTCAGGAAACAGAAGAGAGGGAAGAAAAATGTTAAGAGACAGAGGAATGGGAAACTACCTGGAAACGTGTCTCCAAGAAATGAATGACACTATATATGGCTCATGCCTATTGCTGTTCATGGCCACTACTTATCTAATTACAAACTATGCTCTTCATAGTTCAACAATGTGCCTGAATAAAACCTGAAAAGGACACTGATAGACACACTGATGCAGGAAAGGAAAAATCTCCTAGGGTCCCACCCCCAACAAAGAACTATAGGCAACTAAGTCTGAGAGACAAATATTTAGTCTTCCCAAAGGATGAGCACCTACTTGGTGATCCAATATCGAGTGGTCAGCCTGAAATCACTAAAAGGATTGAGCGTGTATTTATATATTTATATGCATCTCTCTCTCTCTCTCTCTCTCTCTCTGTGTGTGTGTGTGTGTGTGTGTGTGTGTGTGTGCGTGTGTGTGTGTGTGTGTGTGTGTGTGTGTGTGTGTGACAAAAAGGACATGAATTTGAAAGAAGATGATGGAGATATGGAGGAAAGTCATGAAAGGGGTAGAGAAGGAAAGTAAATGGAAAATATGGTGTGGTTATATTATAATTTTTTAAGAAATTTAGCTGGGTGGTGGTGGTGCATGCCTTTAATACCAGCACTCAGGAAGCAAAGATATGCAGATCTCCATGAGCTCAAGGACAACTCCACAATGAAACCCTGTCTTAAAAAAATAAATAAATAAATAAATAAATAAAGCAAAATTTAATTAAATTTTATGTAAAAGAAAATAAATATGCTGGGAGAGAAAAATAAATATGTCTCTTATCCTTTAAACTTCTCTATCCCTTAAACTTGTTTTTACAAGCATGGGAGAGAAATATTAGTGTTTAGTGTATACTGTATAAATCATTGAAGGAATCTATTTTGAGTGTTGTATACAAAAATAAAATTGTAGGACAGCAAAAACAGCTCAGCTGGCAAAAGTGCCTAAGTTTGAGCCCCATAAACCTCATGGTGGGAGGAGAGAACTGATATCTGTCACATTGTCCTCAGACATCCATGCAAACATTGTCATGGCATGCCTTTGCATGTTCACTTACATGCATGTGGACAGACAGACAAGTTTTAATAAAATTTTAGCAATTTCCACCCTTCTTACCTGGGCCATTCCAGTTGTAAAGGCAAAGGGGCTAAGAAAACACAAGGTCCATTCCATAAAGGCAGGAAGGTGTTTGTATAATGCTGTGAATCCCAGACTTCCCCAGAAGACAGTAAGGAGGAAGACAGCCAAGCCAGTAAGAAACGGTTTCTTTAACAACACACTCATGAGGAAAGATAGAGTTATCTGAAAGGAGAAAAAAAAATTAACTAGTATGGTGGTCTAAGCATCACTAGCACAGAAAAAGGAATTTCTCATTTGGATATGTATCATACAAAGACTCACGGCTTACAGTCTCCAACCCGAGGCTCTACTGAGAAGTGGGACTTTGTGGATGCTTATCCTTAAAGGGGATTATAAAAGCTCAGCTCCTTCCTCTTTTTTGACATCCTGGTCATGATGGAAGCAGCTTTGATCTACCATGAGCTGGTGACGTAATATACAGCCCAGATACAGGCCAAAGCAACAGGGTCAACCAACCCTGGACTCTAAAACTATGGGGGCAGGGGAGAAGCAAGACCCTTTTCTTCTTGTTAGTTGATAATTTCTGCCATTTGTTGTAAGGACTAAAAGCTGACCAACACAGTATTTGGAAAGTATATCTCTTATTTTCAATTGCATGCTATAAGGAAATTCTGCACAGAACAGAAAAGGCATAAGCACAGTCAGTGATATAATGATTGGAGGGAGGGAGAGAGGGAGGGAAAGAGGGGAAGAATTCACCAACTTACCAAAGACAGGCCATAAAGGAGAAACAGAAGGAACACCACCGTGAAACCAGTTAAGATGACAACTTGGGCAGATTTCACAATAAGAGACATCAAAGTAGCCACGACAAGGATAAAGCCAGCATACATCAGACCCCAGGAAAGCCTGGCCGAGAAACACAGGATTAGTGCAGATGCTATATTACTCGGTCACTCCATTCGTTCGCTTACTAAGCAAATGATTTTTAAAGTGTGGCATTTACCAAGAGTTTCTCTTAAGAGGGTAATCCCTAACAAATCAGAAAACTTCCTCATCTTAAAGCTCCTATTCTATAGCGACAGAATGAAACTAAAACAATAGCTAAATGGAGAAGACCATGGAGTGGACAGTAAGATGAGTGTAATGGAGAGAGTTTCTTAAGAAGAGAAGATTCTGTGTTGCTTTTTCAGTTCTGTATGACTTCCTTTTCACTGTGCATGTTTTAAGCTTTGCAAGCCAAACGGCCTCTGTCGCGTTAGCGCTGTTTGCGCATGAGCCGTCACAGGCACTCTAGACGCAACGTGCGGCCACGTTCCATTAAGAGTGCATTTGTAGACAACGACATCTGAGTTTTGCAAAGGTTTCAATGCTTCCTACACTATTATGGCTGTTTTTATTTTTCTTCCCAGCACTGAAAGTGCACCAGCCACGCCTGCTTCACAAAGGGCAGAAAAGTAGTTTAGCAAACTTCCGACCTAGATGAGTACGAGTCCGTTCGAGGACAGCCATGGAGAATACAGACGTGTAGGTGAATAGAAAAGAAACAAGTACTACTATTGCCAAAGACTGGAAGGAAGCTTGGCACAGGGTCCAGTCATGTCACAGGTTTGGGTCCAAATTTCCTCTGTGACATTGTAACTAAATATGTTAAGGAGCATATTTGATTTCTTTACGTTTCAATTTCCTCTCCAGGAAAAGATTAAAGAATTAAATTAGCGCTATATCCACAGTGGACAGCTAGTTTCCTTTATTTACAGTAAAAATCCCATCAAGTTCAGGAAGTCTTGTTTCTCTGTCCAATGTTAATAATTCCCTTTTCACAGTACCCTGCGATTACCTGAAACCGTTCTTCCTTCTGTTTTCTATAAACATCTTAATTTCATTCAGATAAAATATCAGGCCCTTTCCGGCACAGAGGGAAGCAAAAGCCCCAATATGTTTCATTCCTTCCTCACTAGATTTTTTTTTTTTTTAGTTGAATACTGTCTGCTACGTCTTAATAGTTTTCTGGCCTCCTTTAAAATATAGTGAACAAATACCCTTCAATATTGAGGATATCATTTTAATAGACAGAGGGATAAAGGAAAAAAAACCCTTACATTGCATCAAACTTTCCATGTCCTTTCTTTTGTTAAAGATATATTTTATTTTAAATTATGTACATGTGTGTCTCTGTGGGAGGGTGTGGGGGAGAGTATGTGCGGATGTGTGTGTGCTTAATGCTAGAAGCATCAGCTCCTCTGGACCTAGAGTCACAGGCAGTTATAAGCTGTCAGACTTGGAGGCTGGGAACCAAAGGCTCTTTCAGGGCAGCAAGCACTCAACACCTGATCCACCCCTCCAGCCGCTTTCTGCTTTCTTTTCACACTTTTATATCAAACATTATTTTAGGAAAAATAACAAATTTGGCAGAAGTCAGCTGTAAAATGTGTGGTCGTCTTATTCAACAGAGCTCCTCTTTAGAGACTAGCATGTTCCTGGAACATCCTCTGGACACCATCTTTAACACTGAAAATAACAGCTCGTGAAAGGCAAGCTGACATCCAAACCGTTGCTTTGCTGACTCTGTACGCGTCTCTATGTATCTACCCGTCTCTAATACATCACTTGGCTAATCCCATCTTAAAGCCTGGCCACTAACTATTGAATCCTCAGTTTCCTGACTTGCATCCGCTGGCCTTTTAGAATGCATGGCTTTTCCTACACTTCCATCAGCCGATGTCTGACACTGAGCATTTAAATGTTCTCGGCTTCAGTGTAAAGCACTCTAAGTAAATTTTTTAATTTAACTCTGCTGCCAACAAGAAGTAGAACTATGACCTGTGCTTCACAGAAAAGGAAACTGAAGTTTATAGAGTATAAATAACACATTCAAGGCAGTAGCTACTAAGTCTGAGACGAAGACAGCCCATGGGCTTCCCACCCGGCAGGCTACTGGTCTAACCACTTTGCTTTCTTGTCTCTACTAAGGAAAACTCAATGCTCAGGACACAAGAGCTTTCCCTTCCATGGCCCGTGTAATGTGGGACCAAATTATAACCTTGTTTTAGTGTCTAAAATACATATTTTATTTTACACTAAAAAAAAATAACCCTTTAACTTCTCAAATATTTTGGTTCATATAGACACAATAACTGGTCACTGAGAGTCGTCCTCCGTGTTGTTAGAGCCCTGAACACGGGAAGCACCTCAGCCTTTCTTTAAGGCAAAGAAACACAGAAAACTTCAGTTACCAAGCATGTGAAGCCATACACTCCAAACATCCGTATGCTGGGATTCACTAAAGCATCGAGTCTAAGCATGACGCGAACCAGCCTAACGAGTCTCCATGGTTAAGTTATTCCGTTTACAAATGCTGATTGGCGTAACACAGACACGTGATTTACCAGAAAGCCGACTCTCGAAGCCCCATCATCGCCATTAACGTTGTAATGTACTGCCTTTCTTGGGTAACGTTGACTGCTAAATAGTATATAAGTGAAGAAAAGGAAATAACACACAAGAAAATAAAAAAATCAGTTGCAATTCCTCCTTGGGCGATAAAAGGCGGCATCTTCATATTTGAGCCAATGATTGACATGAGCTCTTCCATCACGGAGTGGTTTGTTATCATCTAAAGAAGGACACCAAAGAACAAATTAGTATCTCATTGCGAACTTCTCTTCAAACTGTAAGAAGGCATTAGCTCGTAGTTCTCGGAATGTCCAAAGTTCTACCTTAAGTCCTTCAGTGGAAAAATAAATTTTACTTGTTTTTAAAACTGCCTGGAGGAACACTCCAAACTAGATCTTCTTTGGGATTTTTAATCAGAGTGGTTCCTGTTTAATTGCTTAGGCAGTGCATGATTTAGTACCCCACAATAGACCCTGAACCCTTATGATGGCTGTGTATCCGTACTTCTATCCCTGTAGTACCAGGATCCCTGCTTATAAGTGACTATGCTGTGCATATTTTTTAAGTCACCAGTACCCTGACACTACAGTCTGGATACAGAAGCTCTTCGGCATACAATGCTTAGTGGCAACACTGATGGTGATGATGATGATGATGATGATGATGATGATGATGATGATGATATTAATAATAATAATAATAATAATAATAGTATAAAAGCACCATATCTCTACCTATCAAAATTCAGAAGACCATACACTGAGTTCCCGTTAACTTACCACTCACCTCTATGATGCCAGCGTTAATGGCAGCTTGAAAGGCTACAAAGCCTTTTTCCCAGAAGATTGAATTTTCACAAATCATTTTGTTGTTGAATGGTTCGCAAGGAGCTTCAAGAAAAGAAGACACAACCACTATTATTGTGACCAGGAGGTCTTCGTTGTGGAATAAATTAAAAGTCTGTAATTCTCCAAAATGTGTCTAAAATCTATAATAATACAGTATTTGGCAAGGCTCATTGGTTCGGGTGTAGAGCAAGCCCAAAGAGGGCATACTAGATTGCTTCATCAACATCTTTTAAGATCAGCTCTTGTTTATTTTTTTATTGTATTTTATAATTATTTCGTTTTTAAAATATTTTTTGGTCAGCTGTCACCTTCTATTGTTTGCACCAAAGAAAAAGAAAAGAGAAACTCAATAGCAGAAAACACTGAGCTATTTTTAAATGGTTAGAGACGACTGTGCAGGAGATTGTTTTTGAAGTTTTTAAAAGAAATAGTAACAGAAGTAGCTTTTAGTTTTCTGAAACAGGATTTCATTCACTAGGTGAGGCTATATGTTCTTAGTACTTAATAGAACAATGAACTCAAAAGTACAACTTTCAAATAAGCATGGAGAACCCTAAAAATACCCAAAGTGGACCTACTATATATAAAAAGCTACCTAGCTAGAGTGTATACCAGGACTCTGGATCAACACCACAGAGATGCGTGACCACCTATGTTTACTATATCACTACTCACACTAGTCAGACATAAAACCTGCCTAGGCATCTATCAACAGATGAATGGGTTTTACCTATAGACCATCAAGTTTTGTTCGGCCATAAGAAATGAATTGATGCCTTTTACAGGAAAATGGATGCAACAGGAGGCGATCGTATTAAACAAAAAGTGAGTCAAACTCAGGACAGACTATCACATTTCCTCTCATTTATAGATCCTAGATTATATATCAATTCATAAAACATATAAACATACATATGAATGACTGAATGGGGGTAATAGGAAGGAGAAAGGAGAAAATGGGGGTGCAGGTAAATAGGGTCAAAGTATACAACAGACCTGACTTAATAAGTCTGTTTTTAATCTATGTACAAGAAATATATACCAATTAAATTTTAGTTTTGAAAATCAGAGGTTTTATTTAATAAGGACCAATCCTTTCTTGATTTAAAATGAACACAGTTAATTTCAATTTCTTTTATATGCACCCAAAACTGATGACATAATGGCAATATTTAACAATGGCCAAGTTACCTGAATGGTCTTTGTGCTCTCTTGTTTTAGGGATCCTCTGACCCCAAGAAAATTTCAAATGATATGAAAAAGTATCCTTGAAGATGACTCTCACTGCATCTATTGAGTAATTGAAATCTAGTTCATGCATGGTTTTTTCATCAGGACATGCCACGATCGTTCTTCCTGCCGTGTGAAGAAAGGGAAGAATCCAGTGAGCTTCCTAGACTGTCCAATGACAGCATGCTAGCTTCGAATGTATTCAGGTCATCTTGTGTTCAAGTTATTTCTTCCCTTCAGACACGCACACTTAGAACAAAGTGGGAGATTTCTAACGTTCTAACGAAACTGGTTATGATCTGTGGCAAAATACCCTTTCTTTTAAGACATGTTCATTTTGTGTGTGAACGTTTTGCCTGTGTGTATGGGTGTGCACCACATGAGAACCTGGTACCAGAGGAACTCAGAAGAGGGCTTCAGAGTCCCTCGAACTGCAGTTATGGATGGTTGTGAATCACTATGTGTATCTGGGAATCAAACCTGGGGCCTCTATAAGAGCAACACGTGCTCTTTACCATGGAAACCATCCATCCAACCAATGGCAGATGTTCTTGTTGAAAATATCCCACGCTTCTCCAAAGAATTTAGCTAACAATTTAAGCCATAGTGAATTTTATTATAGTGATACTAGTTTATCCATTTCAGGACGCACACACAGACAGACTTGTCTGATAAGAGAATGTGCTATTTCCATTTGGCAGCCATGTCATGCAGCCAAATAGACAAGATGATATACAACTGCTAAATCTAACTACTTTTTACTTAAGTGACCTTTTGCCCTAATTCATATAATGTAAACGGCTGCTATTCGTCACAGGTCAGGTAGCTCATATGACCCATGTAATTTTGCAGCTTTTGCTGTGCACATATTATGGATGCAATTTAACATGTTTCTTTGTTGTACAGCAGATTTCCTGAAGTTCAAAAGCTACATCAGAGGCTTAATCTGATCCTTAAGAGGTATGATCCTTTGTGCCATACTACAGGAGGTAATGAGTTCCTAGATTAGAGGCTCATAACTTCTGATGGCCTCTTTTAGGGGCTATTACCTGCCATCAATGCCTAGTAACTAGATCCAACCATTCAATAGGAGTTTCAAAGTTGTGGTATTTAATTTCTTCTTCTTCTTCTTCTTCTTCTTCTTCTTCTTCTTCTTCTTCTTCTTCTTCTTCTTCTTCTTCTTCTTCTTCTTCTTCTTCTTCTCCTTCTCCTTCTCCTTCTCCTTCTCCTCCTCCTCCTCCTCCTCCCCCTCCCCCTCTTCCTCTTCCTCTTCCTCTTCTTCCTCCTCCTCTTCTTCCTCCTCTTCCTCCTCCTCCCCTTACCCCTTCCTTCTCCTTACTTGCTAGTAGAAACATATAAAACAATAGTTTTATTGTCTATTTGGTTGTATAATAATAGCATAGGTCGCATAGGGGTCATGGTGCTATTTCCTCTTAATTCACAAAATTTCATTATAAGAACCCATTTTTTATTGACTTTTAATTTAAAAAAAAGGTTAAATATTTCTTTCCTCCTCATCCTGAAAAGATGGGCTTAAAATGTCTATTTGTTGAGATTTGGATCCTCACATGAGTGGAAGCCCAGTTTATGCTAAGTCAGGTTCTTTGACCTATCAGCTCTGATGATTTCCTAGTTATCTGGAAAGACAAGAACTCTCACCCCATAAAATCCCTAGCCTAGACCTTTGCCTCACCTTTCTTCCACCCTGAGACTCCTTGGCTTCAAGGTCACAGGGAGAGAGAAGGAGACTATTCCCTGGGTATCTATTCAATCTCTCCTACCTGACACCTAAGAACATCATCTAGGACCATCCTGCCAGTACAACTAAAAACTGTTTTAGCTGCTGTCACTAGATCTAAAGGGAGTCTCCTCAGACTCTCTCAGATATCCCTTGGCTTCTTTGCTATTATACCAACCTGGCAGAAAGATGCCATGTCAATCTGTAGGCTGCAAGAGCCTCTTCCTCTATCCCTTCCATGGTGAAATAGTGGGAACTCTCTGTCATCTGATTTTATTGTGAACACTGCCTATGGGTATTCCCAATGCCACTCATTTTCTCCCTCGATTTTAACGTATTTGGAAGGATTACACAGCCACACTGCTGCTGCCAGTGAAGGTCTCCAGCATCTTCCCCAAACCACACATCTTATCCTGGACTCATATTATTCTGATATGCTTTATGACGAATATTAACCCCTCTTTGATGTACTCAACTAGATTACTGGAGCAAGATATCCTTCTATAGCTCAGAACATCATATCCAAAAATGTTGTTAATCAACTCTAGAAATGTCAACATTCGACACATTTTTTTTCCTCATGAAAATCCTAAAATGAATGTGTGTATGCTGAAAGTAAGGAGATGATTTCCTGAACTCCCACAGAGCATACCTTTCATGAACGGAGCTGAGGCCACTTTGTTCATTATCTCATGGGTGGTTTCAGACTCAGGAGCAAACACAATGATATAATTAGAATCGTTAAAGTTATCGACACGTCCCAGATCCACCACAGACATTTCAGGAGCGTCATGAACTTGATGCAAATTGGAGGATAATTGATATACAAACAATATTAGAAGAAATGAGAAAAGCCATTCCTATATAGTAATGAAAGAAAAGAAGAAAATCAAGAGGTTTTTTATCGCAAACAACTGAAACAATTTCATCCTGTTATATAGCTTGCATACCAATTTAAGTTTTCCCACTTTTGAATAGTTGACTCTACTTTTGTTCTCTAAAGATCCATTTCATTTATGTGCATAAGTAGTGTGTCCTTATGTATGTGTGTACCTGGTACCTACAGTGGATAGAAAAGGGTGTCAGGTCCACTGGAGCTGTAGTTACCATATGGCTGTATGCAACTGTACCAGTGCTTGGCATCAGATCCGGGTCCTCTGTAGGAACACCCAACTCCTTAATGATGGAACCATCTCTTCAGCCCCTACTTCTGCCCATTTTGTAACATGTGCATGGTTCACCAAGACAGAGTTGCGACAGCAGTTCCATTTAAAACTAAAAATGTTTTCTTGTTTAACCATGCAAGGCAGAATACTGGTTAAGACTAAAGAGAGTCTCTTTAGGCTCTTCTGACATCCCATTGCTGCATGAAAGGGCCACTCAGTCGTGTCTGAAAAAGAAGGCAGCTGGGAATGGGTAAGAGCATCTATCAACAGAAGCAAGGTCTCACTTTGTTCTTCAGCTGCCTTTGCATGGAAGAAGTAGCCAAACAATGCTCATTAAAAATAAGTGTAGGGGCTGAGAGGTGGCTCAGCAGTTAAGAGCACTGGCTGCTCTTCCAGAGGTCCTGAGTTCAATTCCCAGCAACCACATGGTGGCTCATAAACCATCAGTAATGGGATCTGTAATGCCCTCTATTGGTGTGTTGAGGAGAGCTACAGTGAACTCCTATACATAAAATAAATGAAGAATTATTTTAAAACGGACTAATTTTAAAGCTCTTTAAACTGCGGTTACCGGACTCTGGAACTGGAAACACAACAGAGTGTGTTTGCGGTCCAGCACAACAATTCTTAAAGTAGGTCCTCAGCTTCTGTATTGATGGCATGTCCACGGTTTGTGCATAAAGTTCTTATGGTTTTTATTCACTGACAATCTAAACATTCATCAAATATTTCTTGGGTGAATACACACACTGTTCATAGAATAGGGCATTAATTTGCTGACTCTTTTAATGAGTGGTTTTGTTTATGACTATCGTGAATTCTGCAGAAAGCGTATCTAATCATTATGACAAAAAGAGAACCTGCATAATAAAGTCAAGGACCAGAACGTCATTTGTTTCCATTTATTTATAAGCACATTATTCCTTTCAGACTGACCTTGTAGCCATAGCCACCATATAACTGTTGACTGGCACGCGATATTTGCACACATTGAACACGTGCAGTGTGACATTTTGATTCATGTATACACTGTGTCATGATCAGTGTATCTTTCTACAGTTTTATGATTTTGTCGTGGTGAGCACTTTTTTTTATAAAAACTATTACATTTTTATGATGTCTTTAATTATGTATGTGTTTGATTTCTAAAGGACAAATGGTATATCCACTTACAGTATACAGTGTGATGTTTCAATAGATGTCTGCTTTGTGGAACAGTTAAACAAACCTAGAATTACTTGCATGTCAACTCTTTTTTTTTTTCAAAATCACATGGATTGAATCTTTTTAAGTATGAAGAAAAATCAACAGAATATTGTTGCACACACCTATGCACACACACATTTAGCTAGATGTGCCATCTGTATCACTGTAGTATCTTTTCTTCTTATTATTTAGAAAAGAGTATAATTTCCCATTTTGTGTTTATTGTCACTCCATATATTTGGGGTAGTATGCAATAAATATTTCCAAAGTATCCATTTTGTTTCACACTCCTGCCCTTCAGTACTCTATCTATTTCAACATAAATTCTTTTCCTTAAAAATCACTTTTTTATAATATATTTACCCATGTCAATGCCTAAACATTAAGTTTACTTCCTTTTGCATTTGAGAATTCACACTGGTATAAACCTCAGTGAGTGGATATTTCTCATGTTGGTGATGTCACATTTAGTCCTGAGAATTGTTTGGGGACATGTACATACAGAGAAACTGGAGACTTCCAATAGTGTCACCTTGAAAGATTTTTTTGTTCTATTTTTCCCCCGTTGGGTTACATTCTGAAGTAAATATGGACTAAAGTCAGCCTCTTTGACATTGCCCTGAACTTTGATGTTGGTGCCTTCATGAGATCCTAATTGACACAGATGTTAATTATTAACTCTGTAGTATAAAGACACAGCTTCATTTTACAGGGCATGTCTCAATACGAGTTCTTTGAAAAATGTCTCTAGGAAGATAGATAATGTTTAATTTAAAGGTTTTGTTTGAAAATAAAATAGTGACAAAGCCCAGGACTTGAAAAAGAAAAATCAAGCCTGTTAGTTATATCTGTGACATATTAAAAAGCGCTGGTTAGCAATTGTGTTGGTATCAGTGAGAAGACATCTTTTTCCTTCTCTAGCTATGAGAACACACAGATGTGGAACCATACCAGGAGGGTCTCTCTTCTCATCCTGAACTTTCTGAGCCAGTTCTTGCAGAGAAGAGCCCACATTTGCCGACCTGGTCTCAAGCGTCTCTTCCTCATTCTGACTTGTTTATTTTTTAAAGGGCCATCAAGGAAGTCGATGTGAAAGTCTGAAATAGAAAACATTGTGCAAACAAACCAGAAAGAAAGAGCTTAGCAGCTGGTCCTGATTACGTGCCTAGAGAAGGAAGCCAAACATAGAAAACAGAGGGAAGAAAGGGGGGGAGGAAGTTGGCAAATCTACTGAAAAAAATAAAAAAAGGGAACTAATGGAGAGAGAGTCTTTTCTTCGATGGACTGACTTTTTCAGAGACTTTAACAACGTCACATGCTGCTGCAGCCAAGCTGTCTGAGCCTTGTGTAGACTGAATGGAGGTTACCCTGCCCATTAAGTTTGTTATTACTAACTACAGTTAGTTGCTACACAGCAGAACTCTACCAGTCAGTCATTTCTGCTCCTGGGTCCGTATCCATACTCAGGGACCTGCACTAAGATGCTTGCATACGTAGATCACACTGGCAGGGCGTTACAGAGCTCACTTTTACAAATACTACCCAAATGTAACTCTGTAGGAATTAGAAGCAATACATTGATACCTATTGTTCAACCTAAGAAATCTTCAGGGACATGGCATCAATTAAATCTTGATCTTGTGGGGTTTTTTTTTTTTGAAAGAAAAAGTTGAATGATATAACAACATAATTTATATGAATTCACACTGTGAGCAATGCATGTTTCTAAATACATCCTGGAACTAAAAAGATCATCATCAAATACAATTTAAAAAGATTATCGTTAGTGATAATTATCATTATCATTTGTAGTAAATAAGAAAGGAGGGCAGGTATGGAATGGGACTTATAAGTCAAATGAAATAAATAAACAACAATCAAAAAGAGAGAGGTGCTTCATACTGTCATGAACTCAAAACAATAATTAAACCACCCCTTTACTGACCTTTCATAATTGAAGTTTAAAAAAGCCTTGGGAAAACCACTTAAAAAAAACCCACAGGTCAATCGTATCCAAATCCAAGGGAGAAAAATGGAAATTCTAGATAATTTCATATTGCTTACAGCTACCCGCTATAAATATATAAATATTGCTACCAGCTATATAAATAATCTCCAAGTAATAATGTCATCAATGGGCTATAACACTTGGAAGCTCCCATGTATACTAAACTATATTTCCAACTAAAAAACCAATACTGTGGAAAGCTTGGGTATCTAAAAGGATAAAGATATATTTTCCAGGTGGCAACTCTTGTTTTTTAGATAACTAAGAATATATATGCTAGAAAATACTCATAAATTGCCATGCATTCAGCTATTTGTTCCTGGCTGTCAAGACTCAATTATTCCGTTGCACACATTCTTGTAAAATGCTGTTTTCTCTAGAAGGGATAAAATACCCAGTTAGCTTAAATTGTTCTGAATAGCAAATTGCACGATGTAAAAATAATAAATTGGTTGTTACAAGTCAGTCATTTCCCAATCAGATGGTATTCCTGTTACTCAGAGAACGCATGCATCACTCGAGTCACATCTTCTTATATATTTACTACGATAAAGAGGGTCAGTGGAGTGTTTTCTCAAATGCTCTCGAAGTTGGTTAAAACAACTCAAAACTCATAAAATCTGGCATCCTGATGTTTACATTCCTCTGGCAGTAAAACTAAACACACACACACACACACACACACACACACACACACACACACACACAAGAGAGAGAGAGAGAGAGAGAGAGAGAGAGAGAGAGAGAGAGAATCCAAATAACTTCAAAAACAGCAAGAGGCAAGCAAGCTACATTCCTTTCCACTTACCCATTTACCCACTGTGATATGTGCTGTTTATGCAAAATGCTTTAGTCATGGGGTAAAACAGAAAGTTCTTAGTTTTCCAACTACTATTCAGCCATCCGGTATAAAATATTCAAAGGTCTGAAAAATCAAAACGACTTACTAGTAACTTCCTACCCTTGGTGACTTCCTCTGATTATGTTTGGCACGATTTTGCTGCTTCTGCTCGTCTATCACATTGAAGGGCTAACAATCACAGTTTAGAGGTTATAACTTACTCTGAGGAGAGCTGAAGCAAGAATCTTCAAAAAGTTCATCCACAGATCTTTGTCCCGGAGGAGAAGTCACATTTCTTCTTTCGGGTCACTGTTACATCTTGGTTTTGATTGTCCTTATCGCTGGACCGTTCTGTTTTACTCCGGTTTCTGAAGAGAATTCTTCCGAGGGCTCAGACTGGCTGCCAAAAGCTCTGCTCGAACTCCTGGACTGGTTTTTCTTTCTCTGCCTCCCACCAGTCCCTCAGCAGGGAATCTGTGGTCGCAGATGGTTGGCTGGACACACTGGAACGGTTAGCAACTATCAAACCAGGAAGAAGCTAGGCTTTAAATAATTTTTTTCTTTGGATTAATCCCCCAACAGGAGAGTGGATTCTCAAGAGTACACTTTAAACAAAAATAGTATGCATGCCAGCTCAGAGAAGTCGGAGCAGAAAAGAATTGCCTAAATTACAGAAATAAACATACAAGTCGGATAAGATGCTATCTCAAAGCCTCTCCTGGATTTTTTTTTTTAAAAGCTGGATCTACACGTGACAATGAAGCAATGTGACTATTTTCAGGGTAAGAGGGTGTGCTGAATTCTTACCCATACCTCCCTCCGTAGCCTTGCGTGCATGCTGCCTGCACCATAGTTCTTACCGTAGAAAGCATAATATTGACAGAGAGATTGTTCGCCAAATAAAGTACTTACCATGCAAGCATAAGGAACGGAGTTCGATTCCCACAACACATGTAAAAAATGTCAGGGATGTTGGCTTGGGGGATACATTAACAGTGTTGACGGGGGAGGGGGACAGGAGGATCCCTGGGGATTGCTGCTAGCCCACCTAGCCTTAGAAGTGAGCTTTGTGGTCCAGACCAATAGAAGACCTTGTCTCTAAGGAGGTGGGTGGACGGACAATATTTCTAAGGATAATAGCCAAGGGCAAGGTTGTCTTCTGGACTGTATCTGAATGCATACACGTATGCAATGTACCTGGCTCCAAAAGAGAGGTAGGGGAGAGGGAGGAAGAGAAAGAGAGAGGGAGAGCGAGAGCGAGAGGAGGAGAGGGAGAGGGAGAGGGAGAGGGAGAGGGAGAGAGAGAGAGAGAGAGAGAGAGAAACAGGAGGAAGACATTATTATATTAATATTAACCTCGGGTCCCAGGAATCAAGTTTCTCCGTATCCAACCATTGGTTTTCGATATGTCCTGTTTGCAGTGTTATCAAATGTTTAGGGCAGGCAATGACCACATTATCATGAACATTTTGTGTAAACAGAAAACAAAGCATTGCACGGATATCAAATATCCCTTCAATATTCCTTCAAGCCTATTTAACCATTTGCTAATTATATTAGATCCAGAAACTACTCTTCAAAGTCCATACAAGTAGACTGAACTCATAATCCGTGACAAATTCTCTGATTGTTTCTGTATGTCTTCTGCCTTCTGTGGAATGCATATTAGCATATTTAATAATACTGCTAGCATTTTCTGCACTGACACTATAATTTAGAAATAGTATTTTTTTCTTAGTAATGAATACATTTCCTCTTTCCTTGGACTCAGGTAAACTGCAGATACATATGTTTTGTCTGATATCCTCCTTAAATAGATATTGTTTCTTAAAAACATGTGAATTAGCTAAGTTCTTAAGAGCATGGTCTGCTCTAACAGAGAACTGGATTTGGTTCCTAGCACTCGGGACAGTTCCAGGGAGATCTGATGCCCTCTTTTGGCCTCTATAGGCATTGCATGCATGTCAACTAGAGACATTTAGGCAAAACACCCACACTTATAAAATGGAAATAAGTAAATCTTTGGATACATTTATAATAGGTGTGGTGGGTTGAATAGGTACAGCCCCAGTAGAATCATGTGTTTGAATGCTTGACCCACAGGGAGGAGGCACTACTAGTGGATATGGCCTTGTCAGAGTGGGCAGGCCTTGTCAGTGGGTGTGGCCTTTGTCAGAGTGGGTGTGGTCTTGTCAGTGGGTGTGACCTTGTTGGAGTAGGTGTGGCCTCGTCAGAATGGGTGTGGCCTTGTTGAAGTAGGTGTGGCCTTGTCAGAGTGGGTATGTCACTGTGGGGGTGGGCTTTGAGGTCTCCTATGTTCAGACTATGCCCATTGTGGCACACAGTCTCCTTCTGCTGCTTTGTGTCGTGTTCCTCTCAGGGATGGTTTGATGATAGCCTACTTACACGGAAAACACACAAGTCTATGCTATCTGGTTCTGCTTCCCTATCCACGCTTCCCTTGAGTTGTCTACAACTCCAGCCACACAGAGTTGTGTGTTATATTTAGCCCCTCTGTTTGTTTCCTAGAGTCAACCTCAGTTTGATCACCTCTGCCTCTAGAATGCCTCTTTAATCACACCACAGTCAGGTGCTATTGTGACATATAGTAGATGCTATGTGCAACTCGTTTCTTTATAAACTGGGCATGCTCATCTCTTACCACATAGTGTAAATATCCAGATAATAGGGGCTGGAGAGATGGCTCAGTGGTTAAGAGCACTGGCTGCTCTTCCAGAGGCCCCAGATTCAATTCCCAGCAACCACATGGCAGCTCACAACTGTCCTTAACTCTTATTCCAGGGGATCCGACACCCTTACATAGATATACATGTAGTCAAACCACAAATGTACATAAAAATAAATATTAAAAAAATCCAGCCGGGCGGTGGTGGCGCACGCCTTTAATCCCAGCACTTGGGAGGCAGAGGCAGGAGGATTTCTGAGTTCGAGGCCAGCCTGGTCTACAAAATGAGTTCCAGGACAGCCAGGGCTACACAGAGAAACCCTGTCTCGAAAAACCAAAAAAAAAAAAAATCCACATAATAATAAACAATCCATATAGGGAGCTGAAGAGATGGGTGAAGAGCGCTGGGTACTCTTGAAGAGGACCTGGATTTATAATACCTTTTGAAAAATAAGCAAAGAATCTGAATTGTACTTCTCATACAGCCTAGGGTATGAAAGTTGCTCAGAATATGTGTTTCGAGTTTAAAAGTATAGTGAAGAATCTGAAATGGAGAAACAAAATAAAATAGTATCCATTGTTTTCTAGCAATTATGGTTATGAAAGATTTGGGTGACAGCTAAATTCAAGTGGTTTGGGGTCAAGAGAAGATTCTTTGTGTGTTGTTGCTGTTGTTATTGTTATTGTTGTTGTTAAGTGTAGGCTCTTACTGAGTGACCTAGCCTCAAACTCATACCAATTTTCCTGTCTCACCCTCCCCAGAGCTGTAATAACAGGTAAGAGGCATCACACCTAGCTTGGTTTTGGCTTTTTTAAAGACTTAACTTGAAGGAGCAGTAAAGAGGGAGATGCAAAAAAATATGGAAGGAACAAACCAAGTGTTGGGTTTTAAATGGAGTAAGCAGGGTTGGAGAGATGGCTCAGTGGTTAAGAGCATTGATTGCTCTTCAAAGGTCCTGAGTTCAATCCCCAGCAACCACATGGTGGCTCACAACCATCTGTAATGGAATCTGAAGCCCTCTTGTGGTGTGTCTGAAGACCGCTATAGTGTACTCTTAAACTTAAAATAAATAATTCTTTATTTTAAAAGGGGGTATGGATAATCATTATAGAGGAAGCAAAAATATGGGAGAAATCAAGTAATAAAGAGTTGGGTTTTAAAAGGGGCATGGGCTGGAGAGATGGCTCAGTAGTTAAGAGCACTGGCTGCTCTTCCAAAGGTCCTGAGTTCAAATCCCAGCAACCACATGGTGGCTCACAACCATCTGGTAATGAGATCTGACTCCTTCTTCTGGGGTGTCTGAAGACAGCTACAGTGTACTTACTTATAATAAATAAATAAATCTTTTAAGAAAGAAAAGGGGCGTGGATACATATCTTAGAAGAAACATGGTGATAGTCCTGACTTGCAGGGGGAGACATAAGGGAGCCTGTGAGAGCAGAAGGGATGCTACTCAGCAGTGGTCGAGCCTCCAGTCGAGCAATTCTGATTACCCCATGTTTGATGGCATAACTGTGTGGTCTCCTCCGCAATAGGGTCTTACAATCAGGTTGTGGAGGGTAGCCCAGAGTACTGGCAATGACCTATAATGTTTTATTTGATTGGACATCTATGGTATTACTTTGGCCAACAGTTTAGAAAGATGTACCCCATTTCTGGTTCTATGCATTTTATTTGATAGCATTGTTTCCCCTATTATACAGTAACTCCATTCCCTGTGTGTGTGTGTGTGTGTGTGTGTGTGTGTGTGTGTGTGTGTGATTTCTGTCTGGATTTAGGCTTAAGGTTTAAAAGAAAGAATATGAAATTGAGTGAATAGTAGGGGAGGGGAAATATTATGAACAAATATATTGTTTGATAACCTTTATTTAAAAGTTAAAACTTAGAAGATGTTTAAATACAAAGTAATAATTTCAACTGAGAGACTTCTCTGTGTGGAACAGAAAAAATTAAGAGCAGCAATAATAGCAACAGGTGTGGTAAGCAATTGAGAAGTGTGTTAACTCTAGAAATAAGAGGTTTCTAGAAATAAAGTTTCTAGAAATAATTTCTAGAAATGAAAGAGATTTGAAATTTACTTGCGATAAGAGCTCTCAAGTCTGGTAAAATATCCTGCTGACGTAGGTAGTGTGAAATTTGTCTCTGCGGTGATGCACCAAAACAATATACATTAAGGATCTGAGTGGGGGAATGGACGCTGGAAAGCCTTTATCCCTCTCTGGAAGTCTCGGCTGCTGGAGGAGGGTATCTTAGTTTGAGTTTCTATATCTATGATAAAACACCATGACCAAACCAACTTGGGAGGAAAGGTTTTATTTCATCTTACAATTTTCAAAATACACTCTGCCACCAAGGGAAGTCAGGGCAGGAACTGAAGGCAGGAACCTGGAGGCAGGAACTGAAGCAGAGGGCAAGGAGGGGTGCTGCTTGCTGGCTTGCTCCCCATGGCTTGCACAGCCTGCTTCCTTATGCCATCCAAGACCACCTTCTCAGAGATAACACCTCCCACAGTGGGTTGGGCCCTCCCATAAACATCATTAACTTATAACTTGTATCAAATTAACAGAAACAAACAAAACAAAACAATTTAGACAGAAGATAAGACTTTTTTTCAATGTAGTCACTGATAAATTGCCCATGCTGAGGTAAACAACCCCCATCTTTGCCCATTCATGTAACATAACCTGATTTAAACTCAGTGACACACACACACACACACACACACACACACACACACACAAAGGGAAACTAGGCGGGAAGCAGAAAGAGTACAGTGGGATGGGAAGTTGACAAGAGAAGGTAATGAGAGTTTAGTATGATGAACATACATTATACACGTGCACAATCAACATATATTCTACATGTAAATGATCAATATACATTATACACATGGATGATCAACATACATTATACAGGTACATGATTGACATACATTATACACATGAATGATCAACATACATTATATATGTGCATGATTAGCATACATTATACACATGCATGATCAACATACATTACACACATGCATGATCAACATACATCATGCACATGCATGATTGATATACATTATACATGTACATGATCAACATACATTATACCCATAGATGATTAACATACATCATACACGTGGATGAAATCATAAAGTTAATCAATAAAAAGTTCACCTAACAACTGAAAATAGTGAGCTGATAGGAATATTGGCTACCAAAACTGATAACAATAAAAGACAAGTACATGCTAATTGATAAGCCAGCTGAAATATAATTCATCTTGTAATGGTAGAGTGAGTAATATATTTTCAGAAAAAGAAAAAATCCTGAGATTTTTGTCTTTTATGGTGATCTCTGAAGGAACTACTAACATTTCCTCTTGAAAGGAAATGGTTTCGCGCTCAAAAGCTATGAATCCTTTTGTGAAAAAATAAATAATGATGCCCAGAATTTAATATATATATAAATGCTGTTTGGAGGGGAGAAGCATGGTCATGCCTAAATCCTCTATAAATCTTACAATTGGCGATGAGGCCATGGTGCTATTACATTTTGGAACTGTGGTGTCCAATGCGTTAGACGATAGTCCCAGGTAGGGATTTAAATATAAGTCTTCATTAACTTAAAACCCATAATAATTAAAAATTTAATCCCTTTAGTTCTGGAAAGTAAGCAGCTTGGAAGTCAGCATTTCTTTTTTCTTTCTTTCTTTCTTTTTTTTTTTTTTTCTCGAGGCAGGGTTTCTCTGTGTAGCCCTGGCTGTCCTGGAACTCACTCTGTAGACCAGGCTGGCCTCGAACTCAGAAGTCCTCCTGCCTCTGCCTCCCAAGTGCTGGGATTAAAGACATGCACCACTACTGCCCGGCCAGCATTTCTTTATTTACAAGAAATCTGAAAGATCATTATGTTTCTTGGAACAAGAAAACCATGGCTCTGAAATCTATAGAAACTCTTAAAAGGGACTGTTATCTCCTGTACAGTAAATATTGATTATTTACCATAGATTTGCAAATAGAACCTTTGGCTATAATGGTGGTACAGGCTAACTATCCCTTATTAGAAATGCTGAAGTATTTCAGATTTTGAAATCTTGGTCCATGCATAATTAGAGATCTTGGATATGGGGCTTAATTCCTGGTATGCAATTCATGTATCTTTCAAATGCACCTTATATACAAAGCCCAAAGGTAATTTGATGCAATAGTTTTAATGAGCCTTGATTTGACCTTGACCTGTCACCTGTCAGGTAAGAAATTTTCAACTCATTGCATCCCTTGGCCAGATCAACCTTCCAGATAGTGGTGCTCAACTGTGGAACACACCACTAAAATATTTCATTACATATAAATCCTGTAAATGGGTAGTAAAAAGATTAAAACACAAAAGTAAATGAACAAAGAATATTAACAACACAAATTTAGATGCAAATATATAATGCTTCAACATTAAGTTTGAAAGCAAAAAAATTTCAATGTAATAACAGTAAATATAAGTATATAGTTAGGAAATATGTATAGCATATATGGTAACAACTCTACAAAAATAGATTAAGGAAAGTATACAATTGAATTTTTTGTATGAAAGAACTATAGGGGTTCTATTGTAAAGTGTTATTTAATTTTTATATATTTTCCATTATACAAATACTCTCTTTAAAACTTATTTATTTTATTTATACATGAGTGTCTGTCTATGCACATATGTGTGCAGGAGCCCATGTATGGCAGAAGAGGGCTCTGAGAAAATTCTTCATATGTTTCTGCAACTGAAAGTTCTGATAATTGTTCGTCTTAGGGTTTCTATTCCTGCACAAAACATGAGCAAGAAGCTTGCTTCCCCTGGCTTGCTCAGCTTGCTTTCTTATAGAACCCAAGACTACCAGCTCAGGAAATGGCACCACCCACAAGGGGCCCTCCCCCTAATTGAGAAAATGCCTCACAGCTGGATCTCATGGAGCCATTTCCTCAAGGGAGGCTCCTTTCTCTGTGATAACTCCAGCTTATGTGAAGTTGACACACAAAACCAGCCAGTACATTTTTACAAATTAATTTCTTTTTAAAAGTGAGTTTGTAGTTTTGTCTCTGCAGTGGCCGGTGAACTGGTTCTGAGTGATTTTACTACTTCACAAGTAGTTTATATTTCCTTATAGCCTCTAAGTTTTAAGACATGAATAGTTGTAAATTTTATTTTGATGTTGACCAAGCAGATAAAATATGTATAATGTGAACATGAAAACATCTTTGAAATTATTAATTCTGTTCATTACTATATAAAACAAGTTCGTGGGATAATGGAATGATTAGGTCTGGACTTTACAGTTCATCTGAGGGAGGGAGGAGTTTCCTTCTCATGGTTGTATCAGCTTCTTCATGAACATCTTCCAGCTCCTGTTCCTTTGAAAGCTCCAAAAACACCTACGTAGGAAATAAATCGGGAAAACAATTACTAAGCTGTTGGTTGTCCTCCAAAGGACTGTGGGAAATGCATGCTGCTTTCATAAAACACAAAATCAAGCAAGTTGACTCACTCTGTCCAGTGTGCACTGAGAGAGGCTGTAGTCTTCTAGGTTAAAGTCATACTTCACTGAAAAATAAATCAACCAATAAAGGACGATGAAAGTTTTCAAAGTCCTGCACACCCAAATAAAATTATTAACATAAATAAAAGATAAACTGAATAAAGAAATGCAGGACAGAATATCACAAGGTATGTGTGTATATCACAAAGGAGGAGGCATGTGGGGTTTCTACAGATCAAATACTGGATTTGAAGGTCTTTAATAAATTTTCTCAAAGATTTACAGTAACCAAAAGTTATAAATGTGTACCAAGTTTATCTTAGTATTGGATTTTCTCACTTTGTATTTTCCTAATCTCTGCTGTTTCATGTGTATGTCCTTGGGAGACATGTATGTTCCTTGATTAAAATATTCTTACATATGAGAAAGATTCCATCCCGTACTCTTTGAGAGGACCCCATCGATACTGCCTTTAGTGGTCATCTACCTCATCAGGTCTCCATTGGGCTCCTCAGGAGATGTACAGGACAGCTGCTGTTAGACTGAGGTACTCACTTGTCTGATGTTTAACCCTTATGTAGCAGGACTCTCCTCCTGTGTGACAGGCACTATGAGATGCCAGGAACAGGACAGGAGCGGAAAGAGACAAAAGCCTTGGCCTTTGTCTGTGCATTTTAGCAGGAGAAACATGAGCATTGTATTCATAAGCATTTAAATATAAAATAGAATAGATGGAAAGAGAAACAGTAAACCCACAGAGGTATACCCACATACTCACTCACACACACACACACACACACACACACACATTGGATTCTTTTTACACAGGACCATCAGAGACATTATAGTATTAATGTGATGATTGAGCAGAATCCTACAAATGCGAAGAAACAGCTAAATATTTAGGAAACAGAATTCCAGAAAGAAGGATCAAGAAGGGCAGAGTCCCAAGGCATGGACTACGTGACTGGCAACAACTAGGACGAGCCAGGAAGTCAGCTATTTAGAGCAGACAGGAGCAGAGATACACATTATCTCAAGCACAAGGAGGCAGGCACTGTTCTGGGGACTGTCCCTCACTGTAGAGAGATGAGCTACAAACGCCGGCCGGGGATTGGGAAATTTTATCCATTGTCTCCCAGCCTGTGTGAGCTTTGGTACTGTAATGGAGACACAGAGACTAGCTTCAGGATTAGAGTTCTTCAGTAAATTACACAGTGATGATCTGCTGCAGGGAACAATCTAGCTAGCTGAAAGACAGACAGAGGGAGAGAGAGAGAGAGAGAGAGAGAGAGAGAGAGAGAGAGAGAGAGAGAGAGAGAGAGAACAGACAGACAGTATTGTCAGAACTTCAAGTAACAAGAGGAGTTCTGGGCAATCAACGGCTTTAGCTATCATTTCGTAACAGAAAGTCAAATCCATCAGCCACAGTCAGGGCTTTTCCTGTGTTGATACAGATGTGCAAAGAGAACAGCTGAGTCCCACTCGTGTCCTCGCAGCTTCCGTCCCTGTTACAGACGAGCCTCTTTCTGCAGAACTGCATTAATTACCCTTAGAATTCATAAAATGAACATCCTGCAGGGCCTGGTATATTTTGTTGTTTTTGTTTTGTTTTGTTTTAATGCATAGCACACCCACCTTGCATTAAATTATTCTCCAAGTTCTTTTTAAAAAGCTCATTCTTACCTGCTTCTAGTTTGTGAAAGGCCTGAGACAGAGGATAAACATCTGTTCCGGGTAGCTTGTAGGTGAGCAAGGAGAAACACCTGGGAAAGGGAGCAGATTATATTCAACCGTTCGTCTCAAGGTAAGGATGATGGACATCAAGACGCATCTATATGCTGTCGGCTGTTTCATTTTAAAAATAAAACCGGTCCAAGGTAATACACAGGTTAAATATGAAACCCAACTATTTACCAATCAAAGCTTCGGGAATGATTGCAGGGAACTAGATGTTGTGGCCATTTTTAGAAATAACACGGTATTACTAGCCCACTTAACTCAAACCATTTACTTGTTAAAAAAACAGAAACTGGAAGCTACAACCTTAGATTAGTACAAATACAGCTAGAAAATAACTTCAAAATGAAAGTTAGGTATTGTCACCATAAAGCTAACTTGTAAGGGGATCTAAGGCTGGGAAGTGGGGCAGGACAGTTGTGGAAAGACGCAAAGCCCTAGAGTCCTAGAGTGTGTGTGTGTGTGTGTGTGTGTGTGTGTGTGTGTGTGTGTGTGTGTGTGTGTGCAGGCATATCCCTTTCTTGTGCTGCCTCTGACTGTATCCTTTGCTCCAGATTAACAGTGTGGTGCTCTTAAGTGACAGGGAGACCGGCCAGACATCCAGGCTGGTCATCTTCAGACCAGACCACCCTCCTCCTTTCTTATATCCCCACATGTATCTAAGCCTATTTCTTTACCTAGTGATACCAAAGGTTTTAGAGTAAGAACATGTTTTGGAATATACCTTAAATAATCACATTTACACTGTGTAAAGACACAAAGAACAGTTTTGTGTCTTGTTTTTTTGATGTGCTTAATCCCCCAAATTTCAAATTCAGTAGCTGCTTTAATCTTCTGGTCCTGTTCCTAACAACACACACACACACACACACACACGTGTGTGTGTGTGTGTACAAATGTTTGTGCAAATGCATGCACTCCTTTATAGTCTCCATTTTGAAACAAGAAAATTATATTAAAGGAAGACTCTCCTTATCTTTACTCCTATTTCCTGAAGAAGGAGACACTTGTTCCTGGGTAGTTTCCAAATCTCTTAAAACCCAGAAGACTGAGCCTTTTTGGGGTCCTATCACTGTGACAACCGCATCACGATGGGTGAGAACAGAAACCACAGCATGTGAAAAGCATCACATTTCTCTGCTGATGACAGTCCCCTTTACCTGTCCTGGCGTGCAGCCTGGGGGAACAGCTTCAGAATCTCCCTGTGAACTAACGGCTCCTGAGAAATTTCCTTCACTCTGAGTTCTAGAATGTAATCCTTGCCAAATTTCCTCTTCAGGTGTTGGATTGAACCGATGCATCTGTGAGTAGAAAGAGTGTGATAGAGGAAAAACGAAAACCTTGTCATTAAATTTTTAATTTCAGCGACAGTAGAAAGGGGTATCGGTGAAGACGGCGGAAGGAAGGAACAGGATGTATCCGTGACTCGCTCTTTCTACAGGCAATCCCAAATCAAATCATGGAGAGAGGCTCACCTCAGCCTTCCAGATACCATGATGACTGCTCGGTCGCACAGAGCCTCCGCCTCAGCCAGGTCATGGGTAGACAAGATAACACCCTTCTCGCTGTCTTTAACAGCTGCCTGAATTGCCTGCCTGGAAGTCAGCAAAAATGAATAGAAATTAAATCAAAAGGTAAAGAGTGATAGGAAAGATAAAGGAACAGAGGGAAGATTGATGAGATACAGTTTACAAATCATACTCATATATTGATAAACACCAGAGAAATCAGTGCTGGCTAGTTCATTTAAAATAAAGAGAACGGTTTTGATATTTTAGCTGTGTTCATGTTGTTACAATTAAACTTTAAGAAGAAGTTTCGGGGACTGAAGGGATGAATCAGTGGTTAAGAGCACTGACTGCTTGCTCTTCCAGAGGTCCTGAGTTCAATACCCAGCAAATACATGGTAGCTCACAACAATCTGTAATGGGATCCGATGTCCTCTTCTGATGTGCCTGAAGACAGCTACTGTGTATTCATATATATAAATAATTTCTTTAAGAAATGAGAACTTTCCTTGTCTTTCGGAGATGCCAGCTGAAATAATGATGAGATGAAAGTGTTTTCTGCTTCACCTGGCCTTTAAAATTATAGAAGTTGGAAAAGGCTAGGGATTGAGAAATAGATGAAAAGGAAGGTCAGCCACCTAGTGGCAATGGCTGGAACTGCATGATGGGTAATTCTACATTTGCATCAAATACTGATAACAAAGAAAACTAACATTTCAAAATGGCAGAGGATACTGGACAATCACAAATATGAAGTTAAATTGGGGTTTTATTAGTCCCAGGGGTGATTCACAGAAAGTAGAAAAAACTAAAGTGATATAAATTGGGTCAATAAATTTGACAGATTAAGTGAAAATGAAAAAGGAAATTATGTCAGTAAGCCAAGGCTCTTTAGGAAAAACTGTGTGAGCAGCAAAATAAATTGTTGTGAAATTATGGATAGTTAAAGCACAAAATTAAGAGAATTTGAAGCTAACCAAAAACGTTGACAAAACACCTAGAGTTTTCCTTAAGCCAAAAAAACTGCAGGAATATAAAACATTTAGATTATCCATCTGTTGAATGTCTGTTTTCCTAATGACACAAACTATCTCTGTAGACAGAGTCTGGGTGTTGAATGTCTCATAAAGGGCCATGTGCTTGGTCCCCAGGTGGTGCTGTTAGGAGGAGATGGGATCTTTAAGAGGTGAGGTCTAGTTGGATGCTCTTAGCAAGGTAGGGGCATCTCAGTACCTCCCTCCTTCTTGCTCCTTGACTTGTGAAGTAACCAGGGCTACTATATGTTCCTTCCATGGCATGCGACCTTACCACACAGCCTCAGAGCCATGAGGTCTACCTGATAGGGAGTAAAGCCCCCAAACCTTCAAGCCGAAACAAATCTTTTCCCCTTTGAAAGTTGATCCAGTGAAGTGCTTGCTAAACTGGAGGCTGACAGGGTATCGGTACACAACAGAGTTTTATCACCGGCATCAGAAGCCTGGGATAATCAACTCAAAAGGAGAACTTTATTTTACATTAATACGTCAGTGCTTCCAAACCGCGTTGGATTAGACCCGTTGCTCCGTGCCTGAGACAAAGCAGGACACTGCAGTGGGACAAGGCATGGGGGAGATAACACAGCTGCTTTCCTCAGGAGGCAGGAAGCAAAGATGGCACTAGAAAGCAGAGTCTTGGTGTCTTCTTCAAGGTCAACTTTATCCCCCTTCACCAGTGTGATGATTTGAAGATGTTTGGCCCAGAGAGTGGCACTATTTGGAGGTATGGTCTTGTTGAAGTAGGTGTGTCACTCTGGACATGGGCTTTAAGACCCTCACCCTAGCTGCCTGGAAGTCAGTCTTCCACTAGCAGCCTTCAGATGTAGATGTAGAAGTCTTAACTCCTCCTGCACTGTGCCTGCCTGGATGCTGCCATGTTCCGGCCTTGATGATGATGGACTGAATCTCTGAACCTGTAAGCCAGCCCCTATTAAATGTGTCCACTGTGGGTCTGGGCCTATAAGAATTCTCACCACACTTGTTGCTTCCCTGACACATCTAAGCCTGTAGATGGTTCATCCAGAATCAGGACCGGTGAATTTCCCAGGATGCTCAGCAAAAAACACAGCTGCAATGCAGAGAGAGAAAAAACAATGTCCTCCATTTGCTTTGGTACCACATACGCTCTCAGAAGAGCACCGGACACCACGCATACCTTTCTGGTCGCTCCTACAACTAGGTTCTGCGCTTGGACATTCAGCTGGTCATGTAGTTTAAAAGCATTCACCAATCTGAGAGAAAATAAGACAGGAATCTCACACTAAGAGAGAACGTTCGGAAAATGAAATCACGCATAACTATAAAAGCATTACAGGGAAGGATGGCAGGATTGCTCTCAAAACTCAAATCATGATAAAGGTTATTTCGTTATTTTTTTTTTGCCTCACAAGATTACTTTTTAAATAATCTAATTTTTAAATTGTCAAGTAATTTAATTTAAAAAACTGAGAAACTAAATTGACGGTTATTCCATTTACTTTTTTTTTCATTAGAAACCTGAAGACAGTTGCGAATATAGACTTACTCCTTCTTTATTAACTATTGAAATTAATGACTTTTAAGCTCCCGTGCTCAGGCATGTAGGGAGTCGGGTGTGGTCTCTCATTTCTCTTCTACCACCGATGCTTTGAAAAGGTCTTTCGTCTCCCGCTCTTCACTAGTGAATCCATTGTATCGCCTCCCGCCTCTTGACAAAAGGGATTCCAGGACCCTCTTCCCTACCTTGAAATGGCAATGACAGCATCCTCCTTCCTCAGTCCCTTCACAGCGGCATACATCTCCAGGTGTTCCTTGACCGTCAGGATGGGCCAGAGCACGTTCTCCTGAGGGCAGTATCCAAACTCGGGCCTGCCATCTCCCTGGTGACCCACAGCAGAGCCCAACCCTTTCAATTCCACCTACAAGAGAAAGCAGCTTTACTGAAGATATGGGAAAAGTCCTTTCTGCACACAACCTGGAAACTGCCATATAGCTGGTGAATGAATGAATACCTAAACCATTAGAACCACAAGAACGTATCACAGAAAGTAATTCATATTTATGATGGAAAACACCATAATCTGCTGATCTACAAGCACAATTTCACGTGTAAATGGAGCGGGAAAGACAAAATTGAGATGGCAGCTGAGAAGATACAGTGGATAAAAGGTACTTAGCTCCTGGTAACATTCCAATTCCTGTCATAAACTTTTATATACCATCAAAAACAGTAAAAGGAAAAACAAAATGCATATCCAAAACAGCAACAAAATTACAGTCCTACAAATATGTAACCTATGTTTACTGTGATCGTAATATTTTGTGGAAATGGAAACAATCTTCACTTTCACTACCTCTCCAGCTGTTGGCTTTGTGGTCCCAGCTAGCATCCTGATAGCGGAACTTTTACCGGCACCTCCGGGTCCTAACAACCCCAAAATTTCACCTGAAAGGAAGAATAAGACTGTCAGTGTTGGAAACGAAATGCAGATTTACAGTTTTTTCACTGAAAGTTTGAGAGGTCTGTACATCTCTTGAATAGAGTAATTCATATTTAAAATATAGACAGCGTACACCCTGAAAACATATTCTTTAATTCTCGTCGTGAAAATGTTATCAAAAGCTTACTAATTTGATATAGCAGTCTAGTCCCCTCAAGATTTCCTGGTTCGGTTATTTTTCACAGATGTGAGAGTTCATAACTGGCGTGTCCATGCAAATGATGTACAAACCTTGGAAGGATGGAACACTCTTCTTATGCCAAAAATAAACCATGTGCACCCAAACTCCCATAATATTTCATCTAAACTGATGTAAACTGCCCTTTTTCAAATTCATAGACAAATATCAGTATGTAATCTCTACAAAATAGGAAATGTCTACCAAAAAACCCCTCTAATACCATTCTACTGCTGTGGAGTAAGATGTACTGTTTCTTCTGTTTTAAAGATGTTCCTATTCTAACCCTGCGTGACTCCCTCCCTCCCTCACACTGATACATCTGCTGGACTCTTGGCTTTAGACTCAACCACTGAGCTTTGCTGCTGTGTCTGAGTCCTGCCACTGCAGTCCCCACCTTCTTGTCACATAGACCTTGACTTAAATATCCCTGGTCAAGTAAAGCCTTCCTTTGTTCTAACCAAACACAGTTCCAAGTCATTCACACCATTACACGTGCTTCAGTGTTCCCCATAGAACTTAGGTAATAATTGATACGTTATTGATAAGATATTCTTATGAGCTCCTTAGAATGCAAATTCCACAAGGGCAGGAAGTCTCCTTATTTATTCTATAACAGTTCTTTACACACACACACACACACACACACACTATATATATATATATATATACATATATATATATATATATATGTATATATATATTGAACAAATGAGAAAATGAAGGCTACAAGTGAAATTATGCTTTAGTATAGATGCTTATTCCTAAAAAACAATGGTTAATGGTTTGTTGTGTGCAGATCTGTATTCCTGTCTACTCAAAACGCTGAGACAGGAGGATCACATGATCAAGACCTGCCTGAACTACAGAGTAGGTTTAAAAGGTCATCCTCAGCAACTTAGTGAGACTCTGCCTTAAAACAAGAAGTAAAGAGAGCTAAGAATACTGCGCAGAGGTAGGGTACTTGCTTAGCAGGCATGAGGCTCTAGGTTCTAGTCTCAAAATATCATAGAAACAAGCAGAAGAGCCCAAGTGAGGATGCTTCAGTCACATTTGGGAGGGAGAAGAAAACAATCATGGGAGGCAGAGGGAGGGAGGGACCAGGGTGGGAGAGAGGAGAGGGAGAGGAAAGGAGAACAGGACTAGGCATAGGGGAGGGGGGAGAAGATAGGAGAGAAGGCCTGAGGGCCAGCAGAATGAATGGAAATATGCAACCTTGGGTGGGGGGCAGGACCCTCTAGAATTCACCAGAGACCTGTGAGGTGAGAGACTCTCAGGACTCAAAGGGAGGGACCTTAGATGAAATGCCCAACAGCAGGAAGAGAGAACTCATAGAGTCCACCTCCAGTAGAAAGATAGGGCATCAAGTGGAGGGATAGGGTTGCCATCCCATAGTCAAAAACTGACCCAGAATTGTTCCTGTCCAAAAGAACTGCAGAGACAAAAATGGAGAAGAGATTGAGGGAAAGAAGGTCCAGTGACAGGCCCAAATTGGGACCCATCTCAAGGGGAGGCTCCAAAGCCTCACACTATTACTGATGCTATGGTGTGCTTAACAGACAGGAACCTAGCATGGCTGCCCTCCGAGAGGCCCAACAAGCAGCTGACTGAGACAAACAGATACTTACACCCAACCATTGGACTGAAGTCAGGGACCCTTGTGGTTGGATTAGGGGAAGAATGGAAGAAGCTGAGGAGGAGGGTGACCTCATAGGAAGCCCAGTGGTCTCAAACTAACCCAGACCCCTGAGATCTCGCAGATACTGAGCCACCAACCAGGCAGCATTCATGAGCTGGTGCAAGGCCCCCAACACATATACAGCAAAGGACTACCTGGTCTGGCCTCAGTGGGAGAAGATGTGCCTAACCCTCAAGAGACTTGAGACCCCAGGGAATAGGGAGGCCTGGAGGGGAGCATCCTCTTGGAGACGGGGGGAGGGGGAGGAAGAATAAGATGAGGAACTGTGGGAAAAGCAGACTGGGAGGGGGGACAACGACTGAACTGCAAAAAAATTAATAAAAGTAATAAAAAAAAATTTGAACAGTAAGTTTAAAAAGTGATTGTCCCAAACCTTTATTAACACAAAAAGAGATGTTCCTCACTGCTACTTTCCTTGTCCTCTTTGAACAGCATCGTTTCTTCTGACCTGCGTACTCTTTGTGCAGACAACTGGCGATTATGACTGGTTTCTAGGAGAGACAGAAATATGGTTTTCCTCTAACTTTCAGAGATGTTACATTCTTTTGTTCTCATGATGTTTACCATAAACCAAACCATATATGAATCAAGAGTGACCATGACCACTGTTACCAATACAAGGCACATTCATTGAAATACAGAGTGTCTCTGATTTCCAAACACACGAGAACACCATGGAAACCAGCTCACTCTCTGGGTGGAAGGCAAATGACTACATTGGAGAGAATAGGGCATCTCGATCAGATAAAAAGAAAAATCTGTGCCTGGAAATATAGCTCAGTGGAATGCTACCCACCACACAAGCCTGAAGTATGGTTGAATCTCCCGATCTCTATTAAGCATTTTATAGCAAATAGTACGTCCTTCAACTCATAAGGTCTTATTTTGTTCCGAAATTATAATTCTCATTGTTAGAGTACATGTTTCGCAGAGAAGAATAAAATCATTATGCTTTATGTATGTTCTTTTTAGTTTCCAGAACCTTCTGGGGTATCTCTGTGTTTGGGTATCTGCAAACTTCGAACTTTAAAGGTTAAAACCGACATTCCACACTTCTCTCTGAGAGATTCTTAATATGCTTTAGCAGTGTCTGCGCTTTCCAACCTCATCTAAGTTCAGAGTGCTCAGGGCATCGGATGTCCTCAGTCTTTCCACTTGAACATCTTCATCTTCATCCATAGGTTCCTCTGGATTTGGTTGAACATTTAGACGTCGTGGAGATATTCTGTGGAAAACAATCGAGTTACACGCTGTCCTCACATTCCCAATACTTATTTTCTGTGTGATTTTTACCGGTTTGCTTTTTTCCAAAGCCAGTGGGATGGCCTCTATCCCCTGCTGCCTCGGCCTCAAACAGATCCCTCATCCAGCTACCAGAATCTCTCTCATGATATGGTCTCTCTCCTTACAGCATCTTTGACCATTAAGGCCAGTGCTTGTCAGTCTATCATCAGGTGCTGCCCCTCCCCTCCTAAAATTCAAGTCACTTCTATCGCCACCGGTCACAACAACCCTACCTCCGTCCCATCAGATGGTTGTTTCAGAGTCTTTTAGTGCTCATACTTTCGAAAGTCCCTGTGTGAAACTCCCTCAACTCAGTAGTCAAATCTCCTTTCCCAATCCCTGTTGCTCTAGAACGTATATCACCTTAGAAGAGTGAACGGCATACTTGGATAATCTTCACATGTTTGAGAAATTGAAGTATTTCTCTGTGGGTTAGTGGTGGGTCTTACCACTTGACAGTAAACTAGAAAACCATTGGCTACAATGCCAGTCATTGTATTGCTTGCATTGTGAGTAGAAGTCCTATTCAACAAACTGAAAGTGCAACCACCGCAAGGGAAATACTAACCTATGACCTCATATATGAAGTTAACTGTCATCCTAACCTGAAGATGGGATCCTTCCGTACGACATTCTTCCCATATTTCAGTTCCAGGCATCTCAGAACAAAAATGAACAGCAAAGTATGAAAGTAAGGCTAGGAGCAAAGAAAAAGTTTTATTTAGACACAAGTCAATGCAAGTCGACTTTTTAAGTAAAATTGTTGCTTGAGAATTTACGGGTAATTTGGTAGCAAATTTTTATAAGATAGGGGAGAACACACAATACAACGGTTTAACCTGTTACTTTCCTACTGTTTGCAGCTCATACTTTACAGCCCAGTGAATTCTGTTCTGTCTTTAAAATGACCCATAGCATAGCTGGTTCTTCCTGCTGTGTTCTGAGCATCAGATCCAGGGCATCTCTCTTTTTTGACTTGCAATGCATTGCTGCCTGGGTTCCCTCTCCTCTACTTATCTGCTCTTCTCATCCCAGAAACCACAGTCATGCTTTCTGCAGCTACGTTTGATCACTGCACTTTGGTTAAGGCCACCCAGCGGTTCCTGGACCACTCAAAGTTGCATCAAATTCCTTAAGTTCTGGACCAACTCCACTTATCTCAAACATTACCACATTACTTACTGTATAACCTTCTATCTAATTAAACTCCTTCTTTTTCTTAGATGATCTTGAAGCAAGATAGAGCCACTCTTGACACTACCTACTAGAAGGTCTTTTAAGTCTCTGCTATTCGTGGTGGTTAGAATGAGAATGGTTATCCTTTCCCCAGTTAGTGAAACTGTTTGGGAAGGATAAGGAGGTGTGGCCTTGCTGGAGGAGGTGTGTCTCTGAGGCTTTGAGGTTTCCAAAGCCCACACCATTCCTAGTTATCTATTTTTTTCTCTCTTTCTTGTGGTGTGGATCTGATGTAGTTCTTAGCTATTGCTCCAGTTCCATATCGACTCACATACTGCTGTGTTCTCTACCCTGATGATCATAGACTCATCCTCTGAAAGTTTAAACCTCCATTAAATGTTTTCTTCTATAATTTGCCTTGGTCATGGTGTTTCCTACAGCAATAGAGAGTAACTAAGACATTTTTCCACCTAACACAGTATTTACTGTATGTGTGTGTATGTATATACACACACATATATATGTATATATATACACACATATATATGTATATAATATATATTATATATATGTATATATTATATATATATTTCTAGATTATGAGCCCCACGAGGGCACACTTGGTGATTGTTGTGCCTAGAACATCATAGATAGTATAGAAAGACAGTACCTTTCATCATCCTTAAATCTAAAATAATCATTTTTCCCATTCACTCATGGTTAATTTTGTCTTTTATTCATAATTTGGAAAATCCACATTGCATGTGATCTTTATAATTTCTTATTTAGAGACATGATGGTGTAAAGAATACACAACCCAAAATTAATACTATACTGAATTCTTAACTTATTGTATAAATGCACACAATAAAATGTATCCTAAGACTGAAATTTGTGTCTGGAAGCCATCACTTTATCTAAAACGGTATTTAAAACACTTTCAGAGATACCAAGCTTCAGACAAGATAACATAGTTATATCAAGGAATATCTATCTATCCACAGGGTATGTAGTGAGGCAGAAAGTCTTACTACTAGGCATAACAGAAGATCAACCCCAGATAATCCATATTGCCTCTCTCCAAATTCTTCATAGTACTGGTAGGCTCTCTGAAAAGGAAAATAAGTAATTAAATATATTTTCTTCAAAATTCACATTTAAATAATGTTTTTGCACATTGACTATTTTCTTCATAGTTCTGTGTGTACTGATGGCACATGCCCTAGAGAGGAGAGGAGCCCCTACTAAATATCTTTTCTCATTGTGAAGATAACCTATATCCTTTCCATTAAAAACATCTTCTGTCTTAAAATAAAAACATTTATTAAAAGAAAAACAGAGAGCAGTGCTAACATTGTGTAAAGTTTAGGAATGAAGGTATTTGTCCTAAGTTTCCCACAAAAATCCATTCACAAGATCTGTTCTTCTCCCAGTGATGGCTGTTTTCTCAAGTAAAACTCTTAGCCCTTGACATTATTCTTTTATCATCCATCAGTTATAGAGGAATCCCATCATTACTCCCGACTGCCCTGTAACAAGTCTAGATTTGTGTGTAATGTCTACTTCTGTCTTAGAAGCAAAAGGACCAGGTACGGGTCATAACTTCCAGTCATTGCTTTGTCAACAGCGAAAACAAAAAAAAGTACTTTTGTGGACAAGTCTTCCCCCTTGCCCCTAGAACACAATTAATGAAATCTGGTATGTTATGCTTAAAACCATTTCATCTAGAATTGTGAGGATTCCCCAAAACCGTGACCTCAACCAAGTTTCTGTTGACATGCAAGATTCTCAGTTTCTCAGACTCTCCATGGTCTTTCATCTCCCAAGGCCTTGGGTTTTCTCTGCAGGACACGCTTAATTTTTAATCCCCCGCTAATTCTTACTCATCCTTTGGGGGGCATCAATCTTCCTGAATTCTCTGACTCCTAACACCAGCTTTGCTTTGCACGGTCTTCCCCAGCCCTTGGCCTGTTACCATTGCAACCTCCAGGCTCCCTTAAAGCTCACTATGACTTGCTTGAGGTCGCTCTGTCTTTGTTGCTGCTAGGCTCTATGAAAGAAGAACTGGACAGTTTTGCTCATCAGGTGCCCCTCATCACTAGCACGGTGACTAACACAGAATGGTGTTGGATACACACCTGGGAGTAACCGAACAGAGTTGCGTATGAACTTACTCTCTGTCTGTAGCTTCTAATAGCATTCAACCATGCCTACATTTTTTGTTTTGTTTTGTTCTGATTTTTGATTTTTTTTTTAGACACAGCTTTTTAACAGTTCTACTGAGGCTTCTTTCCATGCCATAAAATCTACTCACTCTAGGTCTGCGGACTCGGGACCTTTCTCATAACTCATGTAAGCACTGCCACCATTCAACCTCAGAGCTTCTAATTATCATGAGCAATCCCTCAGTGTCTGTTGGCTTTCACTCTCCCAGCCCACTCACCCACCTTCTATTTCTGTAGATCTACGCACAAAAAAAAAAATAGCTTATATATTCAATTTCTTATGGACCAGTTGAGGACATTTCTTACCATTTCCAAGACAATCAGGAGTGCATTCAATGAGAAGGAAGGGACTAACATTATGGCAGAAACAAGCAGTGCTTCATTGAAGGGATCAATCAAAACTGTGTCAAACGTAATGGTTATGACCTACAGGGCAAATCCAAGAATGACAAATGTCACATCAAATGACAACTTTCACAGTTTCCCATATAAAAATACAAATGCATGACCAAAACAATTTCCCAATTCTGAGACTAAAAGGGAATGGTTTTGTTAACAAAAAATATACAGAAATGTTATCTCCCCAGTAGAAAATTAACTTTATCAAAACATGTTAATCATACGTATTGTGTATTCTGCATGACCTTTTTTTTTTAATAGGGGATGCAGAGTCTCAAGATGCTAAGCATGTATTATATGTATTATATGTATTATGCAGCCCCTCTGGCCTGTGCAATATTTGAATACACACATACAACATGTTCCAATCAAAGTAGGATATTAGTATTTCTCTCACCTTATCATTTGTGTTTATAACTTCTGAGTTAATCCTTTCTTGACACCCATTGTGTGTGTGTGTGTGTGTGTGTGTGTGTGTGTGTGTGTGTATGATGTGCACATATTCATGCTGATTCCACTGTGCAGTGGACCTTTAGAGATTATTTTTTAATATGTGTGGTTTGGAACTCAGCTCCCAATCTTGGTTTATCAGCTCTCCGTCTCCCACCTGTCTCAAGATTTAATAATCATTATTTTATGACTATAAACACTTTGCTTAGCTTTCCTGTGAGAGGAAGAACTGTAGCTGTATAGTTTCACCCAGGATAATGCCCTTCAAGCTCCACCAATTTTTCTGAAAAGGACAGTACTGCATTCTGTGGCTGCATAATAATATATCCTTACTTTTCATGTGGCAATCTCTCCACATAGTCATCTGCCAACTGTCACTTAAAACTGAAACCACTTGTTTGCTATTGCAAATAGTGACACAGTTAAGCATCTTTCTCTGTAATATGCTGATTTAATCTCCTTAATATTCATACCCAGAAGTGAGGAACCTCCAGACTATGCTCTGTTCTGGACGCGTTGCCTTACATCCCATCAACAGGCCATGCATGAACTTTCTTTTTACTCCGTATGCTTGCCAACAGGTTACTTTTGTATGTTCTTTTAAATAAAATAAATGATATAACACTTGCATTTTCCTCATGGGAAATATATTTCAGAATATACTTGCTATCTATTCTCATTTTGATTTTGAGTCTCTACTCAGATCGCTTGTTCATTTTTAATTGAACCATATGTTCCAGTTGTTAAATTATTTTAGCTCCTTATATAGTCTGGCTATTAACCCTTTGTCTTTCGGGATATGACTCCCAAAATTACAAGAAACAAAAGTAAAATAAGCAGATGCATGGGATTCTGTAGTGTCAAAGCAAGATGGATTATCATCCTAGTAAAAAGTGACAAGGCAGATACAGTGTCTGGTGATAGAAACTTAGCTAACTACTCAGTGTTAGTAAAATAAATCATGGTTCTTAAAAGAGAATCTACAACCATTACTTTATTACACCAGCATATTCCCTAACAGTAATTTGTAGACATTTGTCCATATATACCCACATATATGTGTAGTCTTTACTCCTTACCTAACAAACGCCTCTTCGCAACAGATAGAGACTACTATAAAACAATACAACCAGTCAAAATGCAGAGTTGTGGAGACCCATCCCAGTGGATACATCTACACAACATTCCTGCACCTAACGCTCAGGGAACCTTGTAGAAAAGGGTATAGAAAGGTTGAAAATGCCAGAGAACCAGAGACTTTGCTGTGAGATTGTTTCTTTTAGTAACATTACAAGCTTTGCTCCTTGTCATCACCCAAGCATGAGCTGAATAGGCAAGGCACCAACTAACATGCCAAACTGTACAGGGCAAAGCCCATGAGGACTGAACCCTACGCATAGAACTATAGGCCACTAAGTAAATCAGGGAGCCACAGAGGTGGTACTTCCCAGGGAAGAGCACACTGATAGTTTTCCAATGCCAGACAGTCAGTCCTGAAAAGATACATACAAGCAATATTATGTGGACCGAACAGGTTATATTTAGAAACATATATGTAAATACAAATATACATATGCATACAGTAACAGTTAATGAAAACAAGGGCCATGAATTTGATGAAGAGAGGGAAGTGTTATGTGGGAGGGACTTGAGGGAGGAAAAGGAAGGGTGGAATATAATTAAGCTAGAATATCAAAAAAGTAAAGAAATAACACAGAAATGGATTGGAGAATACATTGCTCCAGCTATTAATCAGACTAAGAAGATTCTTTATGGATGAAAAGACTAGAGATTTAGGACAAAGCTAAAATGACCAAATATACTTTCCTGACTCAATGCAAGATACTAAAATGCACACACCCTATAGGTTGCATACATTGCTCTTCAAATCTTTATGTCTTCCCAGGATGATTGATCATTCACTAAAAACAATTTGGAATAGAACCAAATGCTTTATAACTAAATGTTAAGTTAGAGCATACTAATTATCTCTGAGGGCAATTCTGAAGCACTGTTCTCATTCTGCAACAACCTCTATAATCTCTCTTCCAAAGCATAGTACATTTGTCCACATTTATTTTTCTCTTCTCTTACATTCCAGGGCACATTTATATTTTTTTTAAAAAAATATTTCCTCCTTCTGATCATCTGAACACCTTTAGTATGTTCCAAATCATCACAGTAGAGCCTACAACCATATCAGAATTGCCCTGTTACACTTTTCTACTGACTGCTGGGTCACAAAGTATTGAGGCATGCTTCTACAGTGGCTAATGAATGCCTGCCTCTTCATCTGAGAACTTGGTCTCTCAAACTAACATAAGTTATGCACATAAGGCCATAGGTTGATTTTTTTTTAACTTAACATCTAGCAAAAGCGTCAAGTCAGACGAACATCTTACCCAAATCTTAAGTAATTTCTTTGTAGAGACAACAAAAGGAGAGGGAAGAGCTACAGAAGAAATTATTATTCCAGGATGACAGTTACTTGGACCTGGAAGGTAAAGTAGCTGAAAGAGAACCTTTGAGGGCATTGACTAGATCACCTCTACTATCGTCAAGGCTGATAGTAACACATTTGTCAGCAACCATGTTGACCTTAACTCTGAAATACTTAACCATCAGTTCCAAGAAATAATTCATTCAGAGTTGAAACGTAAAGAATCAGTATTTCACATATCTGCTGGACATTTGAAAGAGCATTAGTCGAAATAAAAACCAAGTGAGTTACAGTAAAATTATCTCTAATATTATCTGTTCTGCATAGTCAGTATTGGGGATAACTGGAAAATGTCAGCCATTCCGTTAGCTAATCAAAATTGTCTTCAAGTGGCTGACTCACAGAGTCTCATGGCTAGCCTCAAATATGGTACTCACTTTGTAGTACTTTATGTAGCTTCCCTACCTTGAATGGAATGTGAAGATGAAGGTAAGAGTAATAAATGCCACTGTTAAATGCAGCCAAAGTCAATCCAGAGTCATAAAATATGACTGCTAAATATTAACAGGGGACAGAAGCCAGCTGTGTCTACCCACTTTCTGTAGAAGTCAGTGGGTGGCATCAGACAAGTATAGTTTCTCACAGATGGTCTTGGGTTGGTGTCTCTCATAGTTTCAGGACTCCCATTCCAAAACTTTAGATGTGCAATATGGACGGTAAGTCATTCAATCGTGTCTTAGGAATATCATCTTAAAGGTAGCATGAACAGTACTCAAGATCTTCACTGCTTGGGTTAATATGTATAACAAAGCTTCCCATAATCCCCAACAAACTCTCCATTTTCATATCTATGTCTATGAAATAGATGTGGATATTAATAAGCTATTTGACATAAGAATTAAAATTTGTATTTGGAATTCTCACAGCTGAGGTTAGGACAGACTTTCCAGGTCAGGCATGCCCAAACTGTGATGTGCAGGCTACATGCATCCCAGGAGAGCTACGAGTGTACCCCAACAAATTTGCAGATGACAAGGGCATTTTGCAATGCAAAAAGTTGGATACCCTTACTCCTCTAAACTGCTTAGGAAGTCATTTCTGGTTCTTATATTGAAGGGAGTCCCTTTGTTCTGAAGGCTCTGAAAACTTAACGGTACATTTTAAATGTTGTGTCTTTTTTGAAGTTCTCAGTTGAACTCCATTCAAAGGGCTACACAAGAATTCTTCAGAAGCATAACTGACTTACTAATACAGTTACAATTCCAGGTCCTTTCTTCAGGGTAATTTTAATCTGAAATCTTTGTGAATAGTCATTTGAAGTTCAGGCTTTACTGGACTTATGGGATAACTGTATATGCATGAGATGCCTTTGGAATAGAATTCAAATCTTAATACATGCATAATTTTAAACGATCCATTGTGAAGACTGAGCACATTTTGTTGTACGCTTGCATTCTGGCAGCAACCAATCACATGAGGGTGACTGTTGTGGTATTGTTATCAGCTTTCGAAAAGTTGGGGGCACTGGATTTGAATCTTTAAATTTACATTTTTAAATTTTCCCACTGCCAATGACAACAAATGACTGCACTTAATAGTGTTCATACTTACAATAAAGAAACAAATTGACCAGAGACCACTGCTTTTTCTCCTTTTGCCAAAAACAAATGATATCACATACGTCAAGAAGACAAGAGAAGCTGCGCAGCCCAATGCAAGAGCAATCTAGAGAGAAATTCAAATAATGTCAGTTAAAATGAAACATCTGGGGGAGGTTTTCAATTTCCATATATTTAAAAATATTTTATTTACTGGTCATCTGAGTGTGGCTAGGTTTATCAAACGTTCTCAAATATATAGACAACTACCATTGCATTTTATTTTTAATTGCTGTGTAGAATTTGATTGATGCCCTATTACTTACGATAGATAGCACAATTTCGCTTGTCAAGTAAATATGCATCAGTCTTGTTGTGTATAATGTAAAGTAGCTTGTGAGAAGAATTCCGCTGAAGAGGGTAATGTCTACTACCGCCTGCCCACACCAGTAGGCAGAAGGGTAGAGTCCAGAAATCCACAGCTGGGAATCAGCTTTCTTCTGATGAGAAAATACAGAATGTATATAAGTTCAGTTAAATTGCAAAGTGCTTTTGTTTAGTTGGTTTTTGATTTGTGGGGTTTTCGGGGTAGAGGTGGGTAGTCTCTTATGTAGTAGAGGCTGGCCTGGCTTTATGCATACAGGATGACCTTTAACTTCTGATCTTGTTTCCATCTCCCAAATGCTAGGGTTAAAGGCATGGGTCACTCAGCCTGGTTTATCAGGGATGGGGACCAAACCCTTTGCTTTATGCATGAACTACACCCGAGCCCCTCTGGCGTGGTTCTTTCTGCTGAGGGTTGTGTTCACATTGTGAACCCCAAGACTGTAAACTTGGAAAAACATTGTCGCGGTGTGGCTCAGCCCGAGCACACACCTTTTGTCCAAGAGTTTCCTGTAAACAGGATTAAATAAAGTCAGTGATAGGTCAACTGGCAGAGAAGCAACCAGTTGACAGGGAGTGAACTTAAGAAAACCCAGGAAAGACTCTGGCAGAGAGTTCGGGGTCCCCAGTGGAGGAGTTAGAGAAAGGACTGAAGGAGCTGGAGGGGTTTGCAACCCTATAGGAAGAACAACAATATCAACCAACCAGACCCCCCCAGAGCTCCCAGGGACTAAGCCACCAACCAAGGAGTACACATGGCTCCACCTACATATGTAGCAGAAGACAGCCTTGTCAGGCATCAATGGGAGGAGAGAGGTCCTTGGTCCGATGAAGGCTCGATGCCCCAGTGTAGGGGAATCGAGGGCAGAGAGGCGGGAGTGGGTGAGTGGGTGGGTGGGTGGGTAGGTGGGTGGAGGAACACCTCATAAAAGCAGGGGGAGGAGGGATGTAGTAGGAGGTTTCCGGGAGGGGGAGAAACCGGGTAAGGGGATAACACTTGAAATGTAAATAGATTATAAATAAATAAATAAATAAATAAATATTAAAGATAGAAACAAACAAAATCCATGAAAGAGAAAGGAGGGTCCTTGTGTTGATGGGGATATAAGATAGTATGAAGTAGAAGAAAGGGCTTTTTGGATGCTGGTGGAGTAGGCAGGTCAGCTGGATGCTGTCTCTGCCTCTCTGAGCTAGGAAGCTTTCAACCAGTGTCTGGCTCCTGAATGTTCATTGGGTAAATTGAATGTTTGGGATTTTGCTTTAAAAGCAACAAGGTTGCTTTGACTGTTCAGTCTTTTGCGCTTCTGCATGAATTGTAGAATTGCTTTCCGAATACTGAACAACACGATACCAACATCCTAGTGATTGAATCTGGCAGAGTAGTTGATAACCTTTGCATACTAGGGTTTTGTCAAGCTTTATTCCTACCTGGAGAGTTACCCTTTTTTGAAAAAGTATATTATATAATCCAGTACTCACATCCAGCCTATGAGATTGATTTTATTCTTAGCTTCACTCCCAGGCATTGTCTTGGGAAGTACTTGAATTTTGAATCTTGGAAAGTCATATCGAATTCATGTGTCAAATGTCTGCATACTAGACATGGGTCTCTAGTATCCATTTGCCATCTCTAAGGTAAGATAATACCCCAAATTCTGTTTGAGAAATTACTGTCTCCCATTCTGAGAGCTAGTGGGACTTAAACAGCTCTTCCAGTTAATTACCTTAGATAATAACAAAACAGCTTCCCATGGCTATCATCTTGGTTCTTTCCTCTTTGTATGTCAAACTATGGTGTGATTGTTGGAATTCTGTCGTCTTAGATCATGAAGTGAGGGTTCATCTTCAGAAATGTCAAGAGTCGTTGTTGTTGTTGTTTGGACACCTTTTTAGGGTCAGAGGCTGGGCTCTGGCTGCCCCAATAAGCTAGGGATAGCAGTCCACCTTAATGTGCCAAAGGGACAAAGCATAGCAAAAGGTGGAGAACAGTGATCTGTTCAAAGCAGTCACATCGGGAAGACAAGAAACTGGTAGAAGGGTCTAGTCAGGGATACTGACATGAGGTTTGGGTTTCCATGGAGGGCGAGTGGTATGCGCAACTAAGCAGGCATGGTGAAGATATGGGCCATTATGGACCCATCACAGTCTCAACTCCATCCCTCCAGCAAGGTGGTCCCGGTAAAGTTGTAAGAACCATGTGAAATCTCTGTCTGAGGGACAAGACCCTTTTCTGTCTGGCATCAAGCTTCAGCCTTTCCCTTCTCCTAAGATGATATCTAGGAAAAGTTTAATTCTTTGGAGATTATTATTTTACTAGTCTGATTAACTAAAGGATGTTGGGGAACCCTACTCTTAAGTTATCAGTGCCCCATGACTGGATGGCTTTCTGAGCTCAGCACAAACTAGGAGACTCCCTTTCTCAGTGGGACTTCCCTGCCTCTGCCCGTCTTGGTCTGGAGAGTGTCTCTGAACACAGGTGGCTGACCTTGGCTGGCCTTGTACAGAGTTCTCTGCAAGGCTGAATAACCCAGCACACACGTCTACTCTGGCCTCCTGCTCACATGATAATTAGATGCTGTATTATAACCAATCACCCCTTCCTGCTTGCTTGATATCAAGACCAATTAGCCCTTTCCACCCACACCCATAAAAGGCCCTTATATACCCTATCTCTGAAACAATAAAGTAGGCTTGTCTCCCTGCAGTGGTCTCCAGAGGTCATTCCACTCATATTCTCAGCTGTCCAACCCTGCTCTCCACCTCTGCTCCCTTTCTTCCCTCAGGATGGTGGTCAGCAGCCTTTGGGGAGACAGAAGGGTCACAGGTGGAACATAAATGTTTGTATAATGTAGGCATAATGTTATTGTGTACTGTGTAAAGACACCCTGATTATTTAAATGCTGGTTTCTGTGCCCCCTTGTCTGACTGCCCTCCTTATTCTGAGATTCTCCTGTCTCAGTGTTGTGTATACACTTCTCCCCAGTTATTCTCTAGATTGGTCAATAAAGAAGCTGATCCGCCAATGACTGATCAGGGAAGAGAATAGGGCTGGACTTCCTCCAAGTCAAGGAAAGAAGAAGAGAGAGGAAACAGGAGTTAACCATGGGGAGAGAGTCCAGGCAAGACCATGAGAAAAACACCCGGAGACCAGAGAGGCAGATCAGTACTAAAATGCAAGTGTCACTAGGATTTTGATGGGGAGGTAGCCAGATTGGCTTAGAGGATTAAAATAGAGTAATACTGCTCAGTAGTTGTGCCCTTAAATCTTGCTAAATAAGTCCAGTCTCGATTATTTTGGAACCCGCTGGGTTAAGAGGAAATCTACAACACCTATAAAAAAGCTACTAATGCTATAAAAGCTATTAATCTCTTTTGCTTCCAATTATGTGATCTTAGGCAGTTGGACAGCAAGCTGCCTCACAGCACTTATTTTATACACCTATTGCATGCACCAGCATTCCGGCTTTAGAAACAAACCCTTCTCCTGTTGGAATCACTGTTGAGTGTTAGTAAGCAGTGAACCTAATGCTCTCAATAATTCCTGATCCCTGGGAATGAGGTTTTTGAGATATGTTCTCAAGCACTTGCTATTGTGAAATAGAACGTGAGGATAGTCAATGTATGCAAAGCCCATGGGATGGTGTTAATCTACTCTTTGATACATATGACATTTTAAAAAATGGGTACCAACGTTCAACTTAAATCATATGCAAAGAGGTTTCTGACTGACTTCTTCATGTGTACCAAGTACAGGGCTGGTGGGTCTTGTCATTATGAAGACATAAATTCACTTTATTTAAAAATAAAATGTATTACTTTAAAAACGTATTACTAACATTGGCTGGCTTATGCATTGCATATGTGTACATGTGTAGGGTGGTTGAAAATGCAAGATTTTTTAAGGTAAATTAATAATATTTTACTATTGAAAATAATTAGACATTGTGTTTATGAACCTGAGTCCTATAGATCAAATTCCCTAACCATGTTTTATTTGGTACAGTGATGTGCCATCTTAACCCATTAGCAATGAAAAGAGCTCTAAATATTTTCTTGTTCTCATTACATGAGGTCAGGTGTGGGGGTTTCCAATAATAGTATTCTGTCAGCTTTTGAAAAATTTGGATTCTAGATTCTAGACCTTTAGATTTAATTAATATTTTTTTAATTTTTATAAAAAATAAAATCGTAAGAAGGGACCATGACAGTGAATGAGCTATAGAGAAACAAAATAGTAAGTCCAAAATAATAAATAGAAGTCTAATGAGGTCTGGAGAGATGGCTCAGCGGTTAAGAGCACTGACTACTCTTCCAGAGGTCCTGAGTTCCATTCCCAGCAACCACATGGTGGCTCACAACCATCTGTAATGAGATCCAATGCCCTCTTCTGGTGTGTCTGAAGACAGCAATAGTGAACTCATATACATAAAATAAATAAATCTTTATAAAGAAAAAAAGAAAGTCTTCCAAGTTAAAGTAGTAGTAGTAGTAGTAGTAGTAGTAGTAGTAGTAGTAGTAGTAGTAGTCGTAGTAACAACTAAGGTTATTGTGAACCTGATGGACAATATAAATTTTCCTTTTTCTGTGAAGGTTAGTGGCTCAGGGTGATGACTGCAGGTTTATATAAATCTTACATGTTTTATCCGGATAAAGGATGCAAACAAACACAAATAGGATATAAAACTGTAATTTCCTGAATGCATGGGGAATCTAAGTCTTCAATTTGATCTTAAATGTTAACCTCAGTGATTGCTTTCCTTGTAGCTAGAAAACAACTCATCCAGAAGATATATAATATTCTACTTTGAAGATTTAGAGTAATAGGACAATCTGAAAATCCTTGTACTTCCCACATAACTTTGAAGTAAGAACTATTTTCGCATTTTAAAAATAAGCTTTCTGAGTTGTTGGAAAGAATTCCAAACTACATTATCTAAATTAAGGCCATATTTCAGTGCTTCTCTATATCCCAAAGAAAAATATTTTGCATTAAAAATGTAATTATTGAGTTGTGAATGAGCCAGTCTCAAGGATACACGCATGGGAGAGTTGGTCCTATCACACTGTATCTCCCTGCTGTGGCAGGAATGGGGGAGAGATATCCTCCTCTCTCCTCCTCCTTCACCACCTGTGCCAGGTAGAAGACATGCCCTGGGGTCATAAGAATGGGACAGCTGGCCCTGCACCTTGCCTGGGCAGGACGGTAGACCTGGCTCTGGATATAGGAGTTGAAGGTGAGCCAGCCCAAGAGCATGAATGTAGGAGAGCTGGCCCTGCCTCTTGTCTTCTGGACAGTAGTGTTGATGAGAGATGCCCTCCTCTCATCCCTCATCCCTCACCATCTATGGCAGATGGGACAGCTGTTCCTGTGTCTATGACAGTGGGAGAACTGGCCATGTCCCTCACCAGTCTCACCTGGGCAGCAGAATAGAGATAGCCCTGGTTGCAGGTGGGGGTTGGGGAATGGAGGGTGGGGGGAGGTGAGAGTCGGGGGAGGGGGTGGGAGTTGGGGAGAGCGTTGCTGGTGAGCCAGAGGGTTGACCATCTCTGATACTTCTCAGGCCCAGATTTAGAGCTTTGATTTGGTCCACCCCAACATCTACCCCTTTGATGAACTACTGGACTGCATGAAGAGGCCAGTCCTACAGATCCAAAACTACAGGATCTCCATGACACAAGGCAAAAACAGGAATCCCAATGAGGTTCCAAGATTGATAAAGTAGCAGGAGCCAGACTGACGATTCATCGCAATGAACATTTGCGAGCAAAGAAGTGTGGACACACAGTGACACACTACGGCTTCTACAGTGAGATTTTGTTTTTCTGTTGGGAGGGAGGTGCAAGGGTGGGGTCAGATATGAGGGAAAAGGAAGATGTGAGAGACTGGGGTGTGTGATGTGAAATTCAAATGAATCAATAAAAAATTTTTTTTTAAAAAATACAATTATTGAAATTATTGGTATCCCCTACCCACACTTTCTTACTTTATAATCGCTGACGCTACTCATGGCGATATGTGGAGAGACGCTGCACAAAATAAACAGAATGAACAGGGAAGTTTCCAGAGTCCCAAACCAGACTATCACGATTTTCTGTAAATATAAAAGGAGTTTTAGTGGAATATCATAGTATCGTCTGTTAAAGTGAAAAGTATACTTGTCATTTATCACGAGACTTCTGCTCAAAACACAAAAGATGCTGAGAGTATTCTAGGACCTACTTTGGAGCATATATTCAAAAGAACAAGCAGAGGGTTTTTGAAGAGATAACAAGACAACCATGTTAATAGTATCATAACAATTACCAAGAGGCAGAAATAACTCAAACGCCATTAGTAGGAGTGTGAAGAAACAAAACTAAATGCACAAAATATGCATAATGAGCATTATTCAACTTTAAAAGGCAGAAAATCATGTCAAATGCTTCCAGACAGATCCTCTTGGAATATCCAATACCAAGTGGAATCAACCAGGCAAAAGGTACAAATACTGTGTGTTTCCATTGCATGAGGTATGTAAAATAGTCAACTTCCTAGAAACAGTAAGAAAGAAGGTAGCTACCAGAAGCAGAGAAGAGTTAAGAAAAACATTAAGTTGGCATTTAGTGGATACAATGTTCCTCCTCTCTTAGATGAAGGAATTCTGAATTCTGAGCAAACTATAAATAAAATAAATTTTAAAAATCAAGGAGGCGGGGATTGCTAGAAAGATGTCTGAAGAGTAAAGAGTGCTGCTCTTGCAGAGAACCCACGTTCAGTTCCCAGCACCTACACGGAGCTTACAAGTGACTCTTCCATGGGATCCCACACCCTCTTCTAGCTTCTTGGACATTGCATGCACATAAAATTCAGACATACATGCAGAGAAAACACCTATACATGTAGAATAAATACATGTTTTTAAATGAAAAAAAAATCGAGAAGTGGTTAACAACTGTTTCTTCTGGCCACTTTTTCTTTTTTCCCTTGAGATCCTAGGGATCAAACTCAGCAGAACCTTAAACATGCTAGGTAAGTTGTATACCTCCAAGCTACATTCCCCAGCCCCTGGCTTTAATTTTCAAAGAGTTCCCTTAAATTCTTACTTCTTGAATCATTCCGTGTCCTCCCTAATCCCATGGTCATGTATACAATGCTTTAGCTCATAGGTATGAACACACGTTTATAAACACACATAAATATAATGTATATACAAATATATTGTATATACATATATACATGTGTGCCATTATATAAATTTATGCTATATGTGTGTATATAAATATAATGCATATACATACACTATATAATGTATGTATTGTGTATACATGTAGTGTATATAATGTATATATATATGTATATATTATATATGTATATATGTGTGTGTCTGTATGTGAATATATATTCATCATTGACCCAGTAGGTATATTCCATCTCACTTTTTCCATTATCTGCAGAAAATCTACACTGGTGTGTACTCCCAACACTGCTGATTCAGTGGAAGCCATTTTGACACATTTTCATTAACCAAGATTCCCTGGGGTTGGTCCATTTCTAATCTTGCTTCTGATAGGAAACATCTGGAGTCCATTTTAAATATTTCTCTTGTCCATCAGAAAATGATAGCCACCACAAACACTTGAAATAAGGAGGAAATGATCATCAAGTGGTTACGTAGGCTGTGTCTATACCACAAGAACAATGACCTGGGAAAATTCTGTGAATGGATGCTCTTGAATTGTGTGAGGATTTGTTTGTCATTCGTTAGTCTTAATTCCTGAACAACCGAGTCCTACAAAGAAAGCCTCCACCTATGTCTGCATCTTATAGTGCACCCCTGCCTTCAGGGCTTTGGACTTTATCTTGAGATCATTCATCCATTCAGGTTTGGTGTTAGGGCAGAGAGACTAGTTTCATTCTTCTTAATGCAGATATTCAGACTTCTTCTCACCATTTGCCAAAAATGCTATCTTTTAACCAGTGTGACTTCTTGGTGTATTTGTCAAAATCATATGGCTGAAGTTGCATCATTTTATATCTAGACCTTCTTTTTTTAGGATTATTTTACGTTTCTCCTAAGAGGGGTAATGGAATTTGGCTAAGATTGTATTGAATCTCAAGATTACTTTAGGTAGGATGACCGTATTCGTAATACTAGTTCTTCAAGTAAACCTATAGGGAGAGAGTATCTTCCCATTTTCTAGTGCCTTTCTTAGTTTATTTTAAGCTAAATGGGGGAATGGGTTGAAGAGTTTTATATTTTCACTCATCTTTCAACATCTCCAGCTCCTCTCATGTCCCTCTGACTCCATTTCAAATCCATTACCTCCTGTCTAATTATTATGGCCATACATATATAAACACCACATATCTATATGTATATATAGCCTACTATATATATATAAAACCTATTAATACATTAAGCATTTAGTGCTGTTCCTATGTGTATGTGTTTAGAGTTGACCAATCAGGGAGTTTGCCACTAAATAAAACTGATTGTTTGTTCAATATTCTAAGTTCTTATTGTAGAGGTCTTCCACTTTCTTGGTTAGGTTTATTTCATCTTATGATTTTTAGGAATTATTAGCTGGGTGGTGGTGGCACATACCTTTAATCCAAGCAATCAGAAGGCAGAGGCAGGCAGATCTCTGTGAGTTTGAGGCCAGCCTGATCTATAGAATAAGTTCCAGGATAGCCATGGCTTTCAGACAGAAAAACCCTGTCTCAAAAAAAATATTTTAAAAAGAAGTATTTATTTATCTATTCTATGCATATGGGCTCTTTTCTGTATGTGTATTGATTCAACAGAAGAGGATATTTGATCACATGACAGAAAGTTGTAAGACATCGTGTGAATGCTGGGAATTGAACTCAAGAACTCTGGAAGAGCAGCCAGTGCCCTTAATCACTGAGACATCTCTCTAGCCCTCATTTCATGGTTTTGAGGCTATTGTTATTGGGATTATTTTTCTGCATCCTTTTCAGGTATTGTGTATTTAGGTAGACTACTGATTTTAATGTTAACTGTGTACCCTGATTCTTCGATGAAGTGTTTATTAGTTCTATGAGTTCATAGCACAGTCTTCTTCACATTTTTCCTTTATTCCTATAATTATTATTATTATTCCTATTATTATTATTTGTGTGGTGTGTCTTTATGAGTGAGTATGAGTCACATCAGTAGAGGACGACTCTGTGGAGTCTTCTCTCCTTCCACCTTTGTGTAATTCTGGGAATTAAACTCATGTAGTAGGGTTTTTATTGTGCGATCTTTTGTCTTCCCATGAAGTCATGTCATTGGCCAGGCGTCGAAGTCTTTAGGGCCTCTTATATACAAAATCAAATCATTTTTAAATAAGAAAACCAATTTCTTCCTTCCATATTTGTATCTCTTATTTGTTTCTGTGGCTTTAGTGTTCTAGCTATAGCATGAATCATTATATTGAGTCAAAGTGGAGAAAATGGGCACGCCCTTGTCTTGTTCCTGATTTCAGTGAGAACATTCTGAGTTCTCCATTTGGCATGATGTTAACTATGGATTTGTCATAAATGACCCTTATAATGTGCACATGATGCCTATATCCCTAATCTCTCTAGCACTTTTGTAATATTTCTTTTATGTTTTGAAATTATTACGTAATTCTACCATTTCCCGCTTCCCTTTCCTCCCTCCAAACTCTCCCATACATCCTTCTTTGCTCTCCTTCAAACTCATGGCCTCTTTTTAATAATTGTTGTTATGTGCATGTACGTGTACAAGGACATACGTAACCTTCAATATGTAAATACAATCTGGCCAGTCTATATAACGTTACTTGTATGTATTGGTTCTCGGGGATGACCATTTGGTATTGGATAACTGGCATGCTCTTCCCTGAGGATAACTATATCTCCTGTTCCCAGCATTCCTTAGTTGCCTGTATTTCTTTGTGTAGGGTTGAGGCTTCAAGATCTTCTCACCCACCATACCTACATTAGCATGTCTGCTGGTGTTGTCTTTGTTCAGCTCAATATAGAAGATATTGGAGCTTGTCAAAGACATTTTATGCAACTATCGAGATAATTATGTAACTTCTGTTCTTGAAGACAGTTGTATGACTAATAAATTTTACTTATATACACACATTCAACAATTCCTGCATCTCTGAAATGAAATCAGATTGATCACAATACTGTTAACTTTTTTCCTCAATTTGCTTTGTGAATAATTTACTCAGAATTCCTGTATTTGGGCTCATCAAAGAAATTAGTCTGTGGTTTTCTTATTTTATTGTTCTGCTCTACGTGGTTTGGGTACTGGCATGAGAGTGACTTTGTAAGTAGAGACTGGACATGTTTTCATTTCTTCTATATTTTCACTAATCTGCTAAGCACTGGTTTTAATTTTTCTTTAAGAGTTTGGTAGAATTCTGCACTAACTTCATCAGGACATGGACTTTTTTTAATCATAAGGATTTGATTACCTCTTCAGGTTTATTGTTTGTTAGAGGTATGTTTAAATTTTTATCTCGTTTTGTTATGACATATACATCTATAAGTTCATCCATCCTGGACAAAGTGCAAATTAGGATTACTTTGAGACCAGATCTCAGAGTTAGAATAGCTACTCAGGGGAGGCAGAGGAGCACTGTGAAGTCCTGTCCCCAGGATGTCCCAGGCCACCGCAGTCACAAGCATAAGGTAGCTATAGCTTCCTGCAAAGCCTTTATACACTGGAGTGAGTGTTGTTAGGAAGAAAAAAGGAGTCAACAGAGACGGAAAAGGAGTAAGAGATGACATAATTAAAGTTAATACAGTCACTGTGCATTCTATACCTATATGAAATTGTCAAAAAAATAAATTGAAATTTTCTTAAAGCACAGAAATGGGAAATCACTGTCATTTCTGGGATGGATTGACCAAAAAAATGGAGGTAGAGTGACTCTAAAGCACAGTGGTGTTTTCACTGTTCTGTCTCTCACCAGTGCCTCCCTTCTAGAAACTTCCTAAAGCCTGGATTGTGAAAGTGCCTCTTGCAATGTGAGAGTCAGACAGCATATAACTCTGAGAACTCTGCCTCCTCTGACTGCCACAGTCTTTCCACTCCCTCTTCTATGATTGGTTCCCTTGGCTTTGGATGGGTTGATATAGGTGTCCTCTTTAGGTGTGAGGACATATTAACTATCCTTAGGGTCAACAATCAAATAGGAGTAATGTGAGCTGTCATATTTTGAATTGTTCGGGATCAATGGATGTAATACTTACTGATGAGAATATATCTTCCTCAATTCTAATGTGCTGTGAATGATTGAACATATGTAAGATCCCATTGCTGATGACATTCATTAATATAGGAAAGCAGTGTAGCTTCTTGGTATTACACACAGCTGAAAACCTGTAATCCTTAAAAAAAAAACCAATAAAAACAAGTAAGGTAAAATCTTCAAAAAAATAAAGGAACACACACACACACACACACACACACACACACTTCTAACAGTCCAATTCTAGCTTGTGTGTTGATTTCTAAGTTAATTAGTTCTTCTGAGCCTTTGTTTTCTCATCTATGAAAGAGGAGTCTAAATGGATTCATGCATGGTTTGAGTGAGATTCTATTTCAGGTCCTTATACAGTGAATAGGACGGAGCAAAACTGCTAAATTTTACTACCGTAATCAATTTTGTATTACTTCATCCTTATTTTGATAAGGAGGAAACTTCAGTTTGTAGAGTTTAAAAGCTGCCCATAAATATTGTCGATTTATGGTAAATAAGCAGACAGAAAATAAACATGAAATATAAGGGATTTTCATGGTTATATTGCCATAGAACTTTACAATTTTGAAGATAATATTAATATTTAATGTTTATGAAAACATGCATATAGACAGCAAAAAAGTCAGTATTGTTTTAGAATGAATGCTATCAATAGTTTGTGTAGTAAATATACAAGATACACCAAGCAGCTGTCAAACAAGGAGTTTCCCAAAGTTGACATTAAAATGATGACATATTTTACAACATATTAAATATTATATATTTTAAAATATATTTAAAATTTTACAATATATTAAAAGAGGCACCTTTTAGGTTTCTGGTGTTGCTTTGTTTTACTTGTAGCAGGGAAGAAAGACATACTTTTGATTAATTTTGTCTCTTATCTTTACTGAATGCAAATAATATTAGTCTGTCATATTATTAGGATGAATTTGCAACAGGTGTGCTCCTTGATAGGTTCCCTGGTAGCTTATACTCAACTTGAAACACATGGAGAATATTTTCCATTTTAGATTTCCTGTGGGTATTATAGTATTTAATGTATTTTCCTCAATATATAAAATATCACTCACTTGACTTAGATAAGAGTAGTTAAATTCATGATTACATTAATTAGTGATTATGATTTAATAAGTTATTTAGTTTAAGCAATACACCCATTCCCTTTGAATGCAAAATTACTTAATTTAAAGCAAAGATAGAAAATGTTTCACCAAAATGTTTATTCATTGTGGACTCATGCTTTGCTAAGTTGAGTTACTATATATTACTTTTCTATAGTTTTAAAACAATTAAAGTGTCAACCTTTGATATTATATTTGAGTATGTGTAGTCACAATTGTAAAAACCAAGAGGAAAAGATACCTTTTGTCTTCCAGAAACTATAATAGCTCCATTGTAGGAAAGGCTTTCAGTACCATTTCTGTTTTCAAAGTCATCTACTTCCAAAACTATGTTTTGATGCTTCAGTGACTGGACAAAATCTTCAATATTGGATTCTAGTGTGATTTTGATAACAGAGGGCAATATGAAAGCAAGTAAAAAATTTCATGAGCAATAAAAACATTTTAACATTCCTAGCAAACTGAACATACTTCATGAATAACATACTGCTACTATTGGCCTAAAAAAAGATAAATCAGTCACTCAACCATCTTCTATTTAGTAAATCTTATAATATGATAAATTATCATCATAATTCCACCTAAGGTAAGTTAGTATGTGATATTTCAAACATGATAATTATATTTTATAACTTTTCCTTTAGTGCATATAAATTGAAATTTTCTGAAAAGTTAATAATGAGAAATACTACAGGTTATTCAGCCTGATAACATTTTCTTCTTCTTCATATTCTTAACAAATAAATACATATTAGAATGTATATGTAATTCATGTTTTCCGTATATGTTTTGCATATATATTTTTCTTGGGAAATAAAAAAGGCTACCACCATCAAATTAAAAATTCTTATGTATTCTAAAAGAAGAAAATGGAAAGTGGAATTACATGAGAGAGAAATAAAACTGAGAAAAACTCACTGCCTTGTGCATACAGGAGAAAAAGATGTAATTGTCAACCGCTTTCTACAACAGCAAAGCTCAAGTGGATAACTGAGTTATCCTGCTCTGAGCCACAATCAAGGGTGGTATTATCCAACTAGAGCTGGAGCAAGATGAGCCCTCCACGTTCCACAGAATGACAGCTGCTATAGTCATCTCTGGGAACATCCCTCATTTATAAAAGATGGTGTGTGTGTATGTTGTTGCTATTGCTGTTGTTGTTTAATTAACTAATTTACTTATTTACTTTAAATCCTGATTACAACTCTCCCTTCCTCCTCTCCTCATATTGCCCTTCTCACCACCTCATCCACCTCTCCTTCTTTTCTCCTCAGAAAAGGGGAGACCTCCGTGGACATCAACCTGCCTTGACATAAAGAGTACTACTACTCTGAATGTTCTATCATCTTCGAAAGAAACATAAAAGCTTTTCTTTCGAGTTAAGCAGTTATGAAGCAGTGACCCATTCTTTGAGTTAAGAAGTTTTCCTGAATCTTGTTGAACTTCAGTCAAGGGTATGAAGTGTAGACATATCATCTTTGCTTGTCAATCAATATGTATTACACACATGATCGCATGATATATGATAACTAGTGGTAGTAAAGAAACCTAAAGTCTTCAGCTAAGACGTAGTTCTCTCTCATTCTCTCTCTCTCTCTCTCTCTCTCTCTCTCTCTCTCTCTCTCTCTCTCTCTCTCTCTCTCTCTCTCTCTCGGCTTCCAGGTATAAAGATTGGAAGCCAGGCCGAACAGTGACAAGACCCTTATCTCATGTTCCCATCAGCCTTGTCCTCCCCCAAAATCAGGAACCCGTACACCACTCCTCACAAGTCACTCTCTATAAAATCACGTTTTTCTTCCGCCAGATTTTCCTCCTCCCTCCTGTACCACTTAACAGTCAAAGCTTTATTTCTTTATGAAAATGCTCACCTGTGTTATTGATGACCAACAGGCTGGTTTGCAGACCCTGAGGGAGTTGTCCGGGAGACAGGAAATACAAGTCTGATTTAAATTCCCAGTTCCTTTTTTCCTCTATCAAAGCATTAGCTATGTATTCCATAATCAGTGGGAGTAGAGCAATTCCAAGAAGCAGTAGACTAAACAATAGAGAAAAGTTACCTTAAGACTCCATGACATTGGGTCTTCAGTAATATATTCCATAACTATTTGTTAGATATTCATTCTACTTTATAGCAACCATACTGTTAAGTGCTGACATTCTAAAAGTAGCATCTCAACATGTCACAGTACTAAAAAGCATTGTTAAATAAATGTTATTTAATCTGATTAGGAAAATCAAACAGCATGTGTTCACAAGCCCAATCAAGAATTAATATACAGGCAATCCCTCTGTCAGTAAAACCATTACTGCATTTATCTCTTGTCTAACAGAAATACTGGGCAATGTGTTTTATATTTAAATGTTCTTGTCATTCCTTTAAGAATTTTTTATCTTAATAAAAATGTCAGGACTCCAATACTCACAAGATCAAAAATCTTTTTCTCTCTCGTTTTAGTTTTAAGATGCGAAGTCGTGCTATAGCACAGACCTGCATTCTCCAAAGGCTCACGGTGCTCAAGGTCTTCTGTGCTTGAGAGAGAGAAGGGTAAACCACCTCCATTTCATTTAAGCTTTCTGAGTCTGTTACTGTTTCTCTTTTCCCAAAGTCTGTATAAACACACGTACATGTTATGAATATCCTAAGGCACAGTAAACTCTCCTTCATAAAAAATTTAAATTATCATATGTCTGATCTTGTGCTTATACTCTTATTCAAAGTAATTATTTAAATAACATTTTCAATACCCCATTAAACTTCTATAACATCACCACCACCTTTAGTATTTTCTTTTTATATTATTATATTTTGTAATTTGCAATATGGTGAACATTTTTAAATTAGTAAAAAATGTCTTGAGTTACATTGAAAAATATGGTACAAAACATAGCATAATATCAAAACTCTATATACTCCCTGAGAATATCTGCTAAATATATGTACCAAAATTAGAATTAAGAAAAGAGGTAGTTTGGCTACACTCAGTCTTTGAAAAGGCAAATGTTTAATTGTAATACTATTCCGAAGGAGTTCAAAAATAATCTTCTTCTTTGGAATCAGCAGTTGTCAATGCTTAAATACTTAATACTAAGGTGTTAATAACCTGGGCTTAAAAGGAAAAGATCATCAGCTCTGAAAATATTTAATGTATCTACGCAGCCCAGACCTGTGAGCTATAAGCAGAATGGCTTCTGAATAGTCATCTAACTGTTATTAAGTTATTAAGAATAACTCTGAATCTCTCATCTGTTAAATGGTGTCCACCATGTTTACTGAAAGAATTATTACAATCATGAGATATGGGTATAGCCTAGTGTCTGTCTACATTGAACGAATTACTTGTAAAAGGAAAAGCTCCCAAAATGATAGTTACTATATCCCATTAAACTACTTGGAAACTGGTGAGAATTCTCTCCACATAGGCCTTCTCTCTTAACAAGCAAGAAAGGATCTTTATAAGAACTAATGGTCAGGCCCCATACCTCTGATTAAGAACATTAAATGCCTCAAAGAAGCCAAGAAACAGTGCCCACCAGGAGTTAGAACTGCTGTAATATTAAGCAATTAGTGTTCCAAAAAGTCATTGATCAACACCAAGGATGGACTTCTGGTTATCTGTACCGATGAGGTCAGGAAACCCAACAGCCCATGTCAAACAATGAAGCCACAGTTACAATGGTCACACGCCTTAAAGAGTCACAAAAGCTAAATTGATACATGGCCTTTTATTAGTTGCTTTTGTGAAGAATGCAGAGAGTTTTACCCTGTGTGGTACTTGGTTCTCCTTCCAGGTTTATGAAGACTTCATTCAGAGTTGACATGGAAACCTCATAATTCATCAAGCCCTGGCCAGAATATTTATCAAGATCACCGAAGAACTCTAAGCCAACAGAGAGAATATGTAAACTTTCAAAATGACAAAAATATACTAAGGCTAGTAAATTAGTACTTGTCTTAAATATGATATTTAGCGTTGTTCAGAAATCGCATATCTTTGCAATTCAATCAGAATTTAAAGGAAAAATCACTTTCTCGGAAATTATTGTGCTAAACTTCCTCTTCAAGGTGTCTTACTCTATATTATATTCTTGGATTCTCATTTTCCTACAGACTTCTCTGAGGAAATATGAACAGTCATAAAAACCATAGCCTTCTTCCAGCCATATAACAACCCATGTAAGCCTTTGCCTGTATCTGGGCTTCTTCATGTATGTGTGTGTAACACTTGCAATGCTCCTTCCAAGGCAATCCCCTCCTTTGACTTATGCTCTGAACTTTATCCTCCAAGAACTTCCCAATGTGATCTCCATTCTCTTCCATCATAATTTTCTTCTATACCTGCTGGATCAGACAGAATGCTATGGTGTCCACCAAACAAAGGCAAGTGATAGCTTCCTCCCGCCCCTCTTCGCATATGCATCTATCTCCAAACCTTGTCCACATTAACCTGTCACATCTTGTAAACAGGTCAAGAGCACATGCTGCTCATTCCCCTGCATAGAAACTGCTCTCTTCTAGGTCACCAAGACCTTCGTCTTAATTTCAATGAACAAGTCTTTTATTATTTGCAAATATAATATTCGCACTTATTTCTTTGAAAATCATTATATATGCATACAATGGATCTGCATATTCAGCCCCACTCTCCCCTCCAACCTCCCTGGCTCCCTGTGTCTCTGCCTTTCTAACTTCATTAAATTGGTTTGTTTTTCTTGTTACTTCCTCTCCCTTTCTTCACTTCCTTCTTTTGGTCTTTAACAAAGCAGTTTACTTGGGCTGTGGATACAGCTCAGAGAAAAAAATTTACTAGTCATGTCTCAGTTCCATCTAACTTCAGGTAGAACTTTCAGTTCCTACATCCTTCGTGACTTCTCCTTTGCTTTCTCTCAGAGTTTCAGTTCTAAACAACTTTCTTGCTCCATCCACCCACCCACCCACAAATCCAGTTCCTAACCCATACCCATGTTCCTCAGAATCCTGCCTCACTTTTTCCCCTGATTTCCCATGTCCTGTGTATAGAGGCCATCCTAGGTTAAATGCTAAATCAGGGCACTGATACTTTCTTCTCACTGTGATGCAACTATCCTATGCACTAATTCATGATAAATACCATTGTCTTCTATTCACTAATTGATGCCAAATTCTAAAAGTCATGCTGTGTGGATCCCTTAAGACAGACCTTGCAGCTTTATCTCAAAGTATGTTCTAAAGACACCTACTCAGTTCCATCTTTACCAGTGCCAGGGTTGACCAGATGCTCTTTTGAGCCTCTACGTGAACTTCATAGCTAGTCTCTTGTGGTCTACTCTTAGTTCACATGTATCTGGAGTGATCTGCACTATGCCAAGAATGGAAGTACCGGTCATATATCATCTTTCTCCTAATTAACCTCTCTTAGTGGTTTCTCAATGTGCTTAGAATAAAAATCAATGTCAATATCCAAATATTCAAAACACTTCCAGCTCCATGAGCCATTCATCTACCCTATAACTTTATCCAACCTATCCACACTCTACTCACTCTCTTAATCTCCTTCAGACAAACTGTTTGCCTTCTCTTTGGATTGCATTTGATTTTGTGTCCAATGACCCTATTCTACATAAACACCAGCACTACTGTGCCTGGCTACCATGCAGGAAGCCCTGTATTTAATTTAATCCCTAGTATCTCTCTTTCTTTGTCTCTCTGTCTCTGTCTCTGTCTCTCTGTCTCTCTCTCTCTCTGTCTCTCTCTCTCTCTCTCTCTCACACACACACACACACACACACAAGGGGAGGCATGAAGACAAGACTTGACACAGTTTACTTTGTACACATAATTTGCACTTTTTTAGGGTTACTTACCAAACAAACAAACAAACAAAAAACCCATAGCTTGTGGCTGTTACTCAGAGGCTGGAAGCCCATGCTAAGTAAATAAACTATGTTTTCCTTTGAAACATAAATGCATGTACAATAAAATGAGAATACAAAAATTCTTGTGCCAAAGACCTTCCTGTCACATCCTCATCTCTACTGTCATCACCATACACAGTGAATCTGCTTACTAAACATCTACCTGCCGAGGTTTTTTTTTTCTGACCTTAGATGTATGATAAATTAATTTTCAGAGCAAGTCAAAAGGATGAAGAGTTAATATTCCTCAGTATGTCCCTTAACTAATGATAGATGAAGGAAATGAATGAGTAGTTTCTCCACACCTCTCCACTGGTGTAGCAGTGAAGACATTGACTCTCATTTTCCTCCAGTGGTGCTACAGTTCTATTGCCCACTGTGGAACCCTGCTTGAGAATGCAAGCTTTCCTAGGTTTTTCTCTGTCCTCTTTCATGACTCCTCTCTACCATAGCTTTCACTGATCAATGTCTAAATAACTCCAATGCACTCAAATCTTCATCTTAACTTTTGTTGAATAATAATAAGACAAAATGTAGGTCCATTAAATAACAAAAATGATGACAAAATTCAAGGTTTTTCTCTAATTTTACTCCATCATTGTCATAGTTACCTGGGAACTTGTTTGTCCTTTCCAGTGGCAAAATGTACACAAGCTTTTCGTTGGTTTTTGCTTTTAATTTAGCATCTGGGATGTGGTGATTGATGAAGGATGCTAACTGCTCTGAATCACACGTTTCATTCACAAACAAACTAGGATTTCAAAACAAAATCGTGACAAATAATTACATTTTCAAACTGCTACTGCACACACACACACACACACACACACACACACACATGCACGCACAAATGTTGTTTGAACATTACATGTCTTGGTTTTATGAGACAAGCAAAATGAGTAATAATAAAAGTAATCAGGCAGCTTGAAAAATCTTCTATTCACAGGATATATACAAACTCAAAATAACTACAAACACACACACGCATGCACACACACACACACACACACACACACACACACACTCACTCATACACACACACTCAGAGTGGCATTGGTGGTACACAGATGAACACAGCTGCCTTCCAAATACATACTCATTGCAGTTAATGTGATGTACACGGTATAAAGATGAGCAGACAGAAGGAGTGATATAGTACAAAAGGGATTTCCAAGGGAAAGTAATCAGTGCACATGGCAGTGAATGGAGAAATTAGTGTACTATCAAAAGATTTTTGCTTTGCTTTTCGGTGGGGATTTTGTCTTTTAGAATTCTTTCAGGCTACACTCAGTTTCCAGTAGACACAGGTGTCGCAATTCTGTCGAACGGAATTCAGTCGTTACTAATACTGGTTTCTGAAAGTACTGCCTTAGATTCTTAAGAGAGAACGAAAATACTGTAGAGATGGCAACCTGGGCAATGTTTTCCCATGGTGAACACAGAACTTTGGATTATAATGTTGACATTTTGCTATAGTTAACATCGGCACAGACTAGAAGAAGGCAGGAAACTAGACAAAGTGTTTGCTAAGCAGTTTTCAATCCATTTTGTCAGAGATAAGGCTTGGGACCTAGTCTCTCTCAGAAATGTGTACCTCTGGTGTGCGACTATTAAAGCATATATATTGGGCTGGAAAGATGTCCCAGTGGTTAGCTGCACTTGAGACTCTTCCAGAGTTTCATTCTTAGTACCAAAGTCTGGCAGTTCATAGCTGCCTAAAATTCCATCTCCAGGGGACCCAGTCCTCTGACCTCTTCAAGCACTGCTGTGCATGGCATACAAATATGAGTAAAGAAAGAACAGATCTTTAAATATATATATAGTCTTTTCTCAAAAACTCTTTACCTTAAGTGATAGCCAAGACCCCATTTTCTCTTCAGAAAGACAGAGGACCCTGTGCACTTGAGAATCCCATTGGAGATGATCATTTTCCTGTCTGAGAAAACAAAACACATATGAAAGAACCTTAGCAGTACTTCTTTTCTCTCTAGCAAAGAAAAGCAAGAAATGAAAGCTCAGAATTCCAAAGGCGTTATCATTGAGGCATGACGGTGCCTCCTGGCCATTTCAAATTTTAAAACACATCTTAGAACTTGTGTAATTTGGAGCTTCCAACTCTAATCTTTTTAAGTTTCCTTCTTTTTAATTTATTTATTTATTTTCTATATTTTTTTATTTACATTCTGAATGATTTCCCCTTCCCCGTTTCCTCACTCCCCGAAAGTCCCATAAGCCCTCTTCCCTCCCCGTTCCCCATTCAACCCTCTCTCACTTCTCTGTCCTGGTATTCCCCTACATCCAGTCTTTCCAGGACCAGGGGTCTCTCCTTCCATCTTCTTGGAAATCTATTGATATGTGAATTGTGTCTTCGGGCTTCTGAGATTCTGGGTTAATATCCCCTTATAAGTGACTGCATACCCTGTGTGTTCTTTTGTGATTGGGTTACCTCACTAAAGATATTTTCCAGTTCTGACCATTTGCCTAATAATTTCATGAATTTATTGTTTTTAATTGCAGAGTAGTATTCCATTGTGTAAATATATCTTCTGAATCCATTCCTCTGTTGAGGGACATCTGGGTTCCTTCCAGCTTCTGGCTATTATAAATAAGGCTGCTATGAACATAGTGGAGCATGTGTCCTTATTGCATGCAGGAGAAGCTTCTGGGTATATGCCCAGGAGTAGTATAACAGAATCCTCTGGGAGTGTCATGCCCAGTTTTCTGAGGAACCGCCAGACTGCTTTCCAGAGTGGTTGTACCAGCTTGCAATCCCACCAGCAGTGGAGGAGTGTTCCTCTTTCTCCACATCCTCGCCAACAACTGCTGTCTCCTTTGTTTTTGATTTTAGCCATTCTGACTGATGTGAGGTGGAATCTCAAGGGTATTTTGATTTGCATTTCCCTAATGGCTAAGGATATTGAACATTTCTTTAGATGCTTCTCAGCCATTAGATATTCTTCAGGTTAGAACTCTTTGTACCCCATTTTTAATAGGGTTATTTGGCTCTCTGGAGTCTAACTTCTTGAGTTCTTTGTATATATTGTATATATTGGGTATTAGCCCTCTGTCGGATGTAGGGTTGGTAAAGATCATTTCCCAGTTTGTTGGTTGCTGCTTTGTCCTTTCAACAGTGTCCTTTGCCTTACAGAAACTTTGTAATTTTATGAGGTCCCATTTGTCAATTCTTGACTTTAGAGCATAAGCTATTGATGTTCTGTTCAGGAAAATTTCCCCTGTGCCCATATGTTCAAGGTTCTTCCCTAGTTTCCTTTCTATTAGTTTCAGTGTGTCTGGTTTTATGTGGAGGTCCTTGATCAACTTGGAATTGAGCTTAGTACAAGGAGATAAGAATGGATCGATTTGCATTCTTCTGCATGCTGACCTCCAGGTGAACGAGCACCATTTGTTGAAAAGGCTATCTTTTTTCCACTGGATGGTTTTAGTTCCTTTGTCAAAGATCAAGTGACCATAGGAGTGTGGATTCATTTCTGGGTCTTCAATTCTGTTCCATTGATCTACATGCCTGTCACTGTACCAATACCATGCAGTTTTTAACACTATTGCTCTGTAGTACAGCTTGAGATCTGGGATACTGATTCCCCCAGAAGTTCTTTACTCTTGAGAATAGTTTTAGCTATCCTGGGTTTTCTGTTATTCCAGATGAATTTTTGAATTGCTCTCTCTAACTCTATGAAGAATTGAGTTGGGATTTTGATGGGGATTGCATTGAATCTGTATATTGCTTTTGGCAAGATGGCCATTTTTACTATATTAATCCTGCCAATCCATGAGCATGGCAGATTTTTCCATCTTCTGAGGTCTTCTTCAATTTCTTTCTTCAGAGACTTGAAGTTCTTGTCATACAGATCTTTCACTTGTTTGGTTAGAGTCACACCAAGATACTTTATATGGTTTGTGACTATCGTGAAGGGTATCATTTCTCTTATTTCTTTCTCAGCCTGCTTATCCTTTGAGTATAGGAAGGCTACTGATTTGCTTGAGTTGATTTTATATCCGGCCACTTTGCTGAAGTTGTTTATCAGCTGTAGGAGTTCTCTGGTGGAGTTCTTTGGGTTGCTTAAGTATACTATCATATCGTCTGCAAATAGTGATAGTTTGACTTCTTCCTTTCCAATTTGTATCCCTTTGACCTTTTGTTGTCTAATTGCTCTAGCTAAAACTTCAAGTACTATATTGAAAAGATATGGAGAGAGAGGGCAGGCTTGTCTAGTCCCTGATTTTAGTGGGATTGCTTCAAGTTTCTCTCCATTTAGATTGATGCTGGCTACCGGTTTGCTGTAAATTGCTTTTACTGTGTTTAGATATGGGCCTTGAATTGGATGATAAGGAACAGGCACCTAGTTTCATTTCCATATATCAAAGATTTTGGAATTTAAGTAAACATACAAATGATCTAAAAATAGTCACCACAAGTTTTCTCTACTGGCCACAACCCAACAAATGTCCAGCCAGTGTGGAACACCAGGAGAGGAGTGGATTCCGACATCCTCTAGAACACTTTGGACGTGAGGTAATGAGAACAGGGCTTTTAACCCTAGAAATAAAGGTCACATACAAATTCCCCGAAGTTTTCATCATGACACTGAAGTAAAGTTATCAGTTACCAGCAAGGATGTCTGCCTCATCCGTGAAATGAGTACTGAAGAGGATCACGTGGTCTGCCCTGCGTTCCTTCAGGAAACCCCATATTCGCTGCCTCGAAAAGGGATCGAGTCCTGCAGTAGGTTCATCTAAGAGCAAAATCTATAAAGGATAAGGATATTCAATATATGACCCCCTTCACGTTAACTACTTCCACTTAATATAGCGTGGAAAACAATAACTACAAATAGCTGTAGTATGTCTTTGTAAGCATAGCCACTTCTTGCCGGATACATTATGAAAGCTAAAAGTCCCGCGTAATTCTTACTGAGATTCTTACAACCTCCATTCTTCCTGTGCCTAAATCTTACTTACTTGAGGATCTCCTAGAGTGGCAATCCCAAAGGTGAGCTTTCTCCTCTGTCCTTCACTTAAATGTTCAGCAAGTTCGTCCTGAATATTCTGCATGTCCAATTCCAATACCATTTGTTGTACCTGTACAAGAAATATACAAAGTCCAAAACACAAAATGACCCATATTTTTATAAAATTAACTGCCCATTGAAGAAGATATTTTTTATAGGATTTCTTTGCCTAAAGATCATTTATAAGAAGGTGGAAAAATGGCCGAGAGCATTCTGTGGTCATGACTGAACATGGTTAATGACTGGGAGCTGAAATAGGGTAACCACGCAGTCTACCTCTTGCTCTACATCCTGTGGAAGAATCCCTTTTATTTTAGCAAAGAGGGTGAGGTTTTCCTTCACAGTGAGTGCATCAAATTGAATGTTATGTTGAGGACAAACACCAATCATCTTTCGGATTTCCTTCAAGTCTTGAATTTCAGAGAGATTTTTATTGTAGACTGTGACTGACCCTAAAAAGGAGAAATTAAAATATTTTAAGGTTAGCAAGGCAACATTTCATTTATATTTGGAGATCTCATTCAACCAAATTATGGCATATGCTCATAAATAAATTACAACTTTACTAACAAGTACTATTCTTAGCATAAGTACTATGTAGCATGTTTTCTCTGAGATAACACACAATGGGATACAAGTGATTCCTGTAGAATCTGGTAAGTATATTCAAAATGCTATTAGTTCTAGAAAAAAACTTTAGGTAATTATCAAGCCATAGAATCTTAAATGGCATATATCTACCCTCATTCTCTTAACAAACATCTTGTCTGTGAGGTATTGCTTTCTGCTTACCTGCAGTTGGAACATATAACCCACTGAGAATGTTTAGTAATGAAGATTTGCCTGCTCCACTGTGGCCCAGAATTGCTGTGATTTGACTCTCATAGATATCAAAGAACAAACCTGTTTTAGTATAAGATATTAACATTATCAATAACAGAGTACTAGACAGGACTATTCCTACACCAGAACAAGACAACTGAATTTCATGATGAATTTAGCAATGCTTTACATAACACATTGAAGAATTATGGTAGCTTAAATAGTGCTACTGACACATGGACATCAGTAAAATATGTACAACAATATGGTATTTGTTTAGGATCCAGAGACTAGCAGAAATCTGAAATGGACCAAAATATTTATAAAATAAAGATTAACAAATTACCTTTCAAATCAAAGGCAAATCACTTTAAAACAACTTTGTGCTAGGTGTGGTGGAACATGCCTTTAATCTCAATGTTTAGGAGGCAGAGAAGACAGAAGGATCTCTATGAGTTTAAGACCAACCTTGTCTACACAGAGATTCCAGGACATCCAGGGCTACATAGAGAGACATTGTCTCAAATAAAACAAACCAAAACCACAATGTTACAAAACTGAAAATGTCCATTGGCAACTTTTATATTTGTGTTTTGGTTTGCTTTTGTTTTGAAACATGTAGCTGTGTAGCCCTGGCTGACCTTACCTGGAATATTTGTAGTTTTTAAATAAAAAATAGATAGCATGGGCTGGTGAGATGGATCAGCGGTTCAGGACTCTAGCTGAGGAAGCTTGGCAACCCGAGTTTTATCCCCAGAACACAGGCAAAGGTGGAGGAGAGAACCGGCTCCAGGAAGTTATCCTCTCGCCACCAGAGAAACACCCACTCCACATCATATCATGCACATGTGCGGACACACACTAATTAATTACGAAATTAAGTACAATAAAATGATACATAGCATTTTCAAGAGCAAGAGGAAAGGGGCATCAGCTACCCTGGCACTGATCCTTATCATAGCAATCATTAAATATAAAAGTTGGTTTCCTCATCAGTGAAGTGTAAGAGAACATAATAAGACTTTCCTAAAATTAAACATGAAAAATTTCATGTAACGCTCTTAGCATAGTTCCAAATACACACTAAGGGCTTTAGAATTAAGTGTCTGTTGCTGTTGTTATAGTTTTAATTGTGTTTAGCTTATATGTATGGGTTTTTTATGACTTTGGAGGTAAGTGATTTAAAATACCAATCAGGAATCCTTAAAATATGGATCTTTTTGGTAATTCTGCTCCAATAAACCCATCTTCAGGAGACAAGTGATCTTTATAGAGACAAAGATTCACTTTAATATTGTTAGGGCAGTGAAGACTTAGAAATGAGCTAAAAGTCATCCATTGGTGGGGTGGTTTCACTTGACCTGTTACTCATACAATGTAGTATTATTTAGCCATGAAGACTGTAAAAGCAAGTTCTCAGAGGTGATCTAGATTAGCCACAAGAACTGCCTGCAAGAAGTTTTAGAAAGTACTCTCCCTCCTGCCCTGGCCTTCCAAAGATTAATTCCAGATGGAAAATCTCTAATTGGAACATTCATAGTGTGTGTGTGTGTGTGTGTGTGTGTGTGTGTGTGTGTGTGTGTGTACGCACGCCATAAGATACAACACTTAAATTTTTTAAAGTACCACTACTTCTGAAAGTAGAAGAAAAGTCTGAAGATATTTAAAAATGGAAAGTGTGTGACGCTGACAAGCACCAACGTAATTCATAATGTGCTCTGGAATTCCAAATTAAATTTAAAGATACCTTAATATATCCCGAGCCAAACTTAAAGAAGAGAATGGCAGATCTGGGTGGTATTGAATGAGAGGAATTTGAAGAATAAAGTTGTTCACATATACACTGAATCCTCAAAGTCTCAGTTTCACAGGAATGAATGATATTGAGCTAAGAGGTGTTGGGTTGTTCCAAAATAAACACAATGTAATCAGAATTGACAGAGAACTCTCAGTCTTTAGTAGGGTTTATGATCCATCACTTTTAGCTCTTTAAGACTCAGACTTTTCTAAAACTCGTGTCTTATTTTATCACTTTATATTTTTATCTTAGTCAGGGTCTCACTAGGTGGCCCTGGATGTCCCGGAACTCCCAATGAAGTCCAAGCTGGCCTTAAATTCACAGAGATCCTTTGGCCCTGTGCTTACCAAATGCTGGGATTAAGGGTACATGCTAACCAAAGGACATACCATTGGGACAAAGCAGCAGCCTACAGAATGGGAAAAGATTTTTATTAACTCCACACCCAATAGAGGACTAATATCCAAAATATACAATGATCAGATGAGGAGGGGAAGGGGAGAGAATGTGAATGAAAGGAAAGCAAGGAAAGACAACTAGAATCGAGGGGCTTCTGATGAGTGGTGTGGAAAGCTAGTGCAGTAGAAACTTCCTGAAATATATGCAGGTGATCCGAATGAATTCTCCAAGCCATGAGGGAGATGGCGTCCCAAAGGTTCCTCTCTCATTACCAAACAAAGCTTCCAGTACTGGAACTGGATCACATCCGATTGAATTGTTGGCGGAAGGGGTCCCATGGAAATCTCCTAACAACCCAGACTATTGCCAAGACTATACGTTGCTCTCCACAAACTGACAGCAAGGCCTCATTGCTGAAGACAACACCCACACAACAACTCATTACGCATGGAGAGGTTGAGCTGGTGCCTATGTAGAACTTTCACCCCTATGTCTTTGATAGGGGAAATGTACTCTGCAGGCTACCAAAAGAGAAACAGAAACACAAACCCCTCCCTGCAAATTGTGCTAGGGTAACAGTGGCACAAAGCCTGTGGGAGAAACCAACCAAGTTCTGATCTGATTTAAGGCCCATCCCACAAGATGAAACTCATACTCAACAACCCCTAGTTCAATGACCAAGAACTAGGGACTAGGTCCAGAGACCTAGAGTAAAAACAAAAAATACTGGTCTTAAAAAAAGAAAATTTAACAATGAAAATATTTTACTATATCATAGATTGTGGGGAGACTTTGGGGGCCCGCTCAGCAGGAATTTGACATTGGCCAAGGACAAGGAAGTTCAGACAAGAGTCTGATATTAGGCCATGACAAGGAAGTAAATTCAGGCAGTAATTAATTTTAGGCTAACAGGGAAGTAAGTTCAGTCAGGAATCTTAATCTTAGGGTGGAACAAAAGAAGTAGGCTTCAGGCAAGAATCCGATTTGGGGCTTGGACAAAGAAGTGGGCTCAGATATTTTGGTCATTCTGACAAGCCCTTGGAAACAACTGTCTCAGGAGCAACCATGGGACTTTGCTTATTGCCTTGCTTGTTCCTCATTGTACTGCTCGCCCTTAATACTTGCATGTAATTGAAATGGTATAAAGGCGGACTGGGAAAAAAATAAACCTGCCTCAGCCTCAGAACTGGCTGGGGTCATGCTACAATGTTGTCTAATTGCCTTATTTCTTTTTAATACTCACTCCTGATCTGGAGAACCTGTTGGCTGACTGAGCTGGCTTAGTCAATAGATCAGCGCCTTATTCAGCCATCATCAAAAAAGCTTTTTCCTGTGGCAGACAGGGACAAATACAAAGACCCACGGCCATGATGCAGAGAGAGATACCTTGGAACACACAGCTCTAAACAGGATGTCTACAGAAAATCCTTTGCTCAGAGATCAGAGAACCCCTCAGAATAGAGAAGGTAGAAACAATGTAAGAGCCAGGGGGGATCAAGGACACCAGGAAAACGAGCTCCTCTAAATTGACCATGCTAAGATCACATGAACTGAAGCAGCAAACAGAGCCAACATGGGTCAGGTCCTCTGCATGTATATTATAGCTTTCAGCTTAGCGTTTTTTATGGGTCTCCGAAGTGTAGGAATGAGTGGATCCCTGACTCTTGTGCCTTTTCTTGGGGCTCATTTCCTTCTGTTGGTTTGATCTGTCCAAATTCAGTGTGAAGATTTTTTTTTATTTATATATTTTATATTTTATTTTGTTGTGTGTAGTTGTCTCTTAGACGCTTGTTCTTTTCTAATGAAAGACAGAAAGAGAATGGATCCAGATGGGAGGGGCAGTGGGGAGTAACTGGGAGGGATAGGGGGAAGGGAAACTACAGTCAGGATATATTGTATGAATCTGTTTTTCATAAAATGAGGGGAAGAAAAAGGTGAATGTGTCACCACACCCCAGGCTAGATATAACTTTTAATAGAAGCAGCCGGACCTCTGAAATGTAGATGCTTGCTCAGTGTTTGATATATAAAACTATAACTGTTAGAATCTTTAGTATTATAATATGCCTAATCGTACAAAATTAAAAATCAGTTTGTCATGGAATATTGACTTGTTAATTTAACTCACTGTCAAAGGTCTCATTAATCGTGTTTTGGTTAATATTTCAGTTTATTACTGCATCAATAAATATGAAGGGTGTAAATTCCATCATGACTATCTAAAAGTTTTATCAGATTCTAGCATTCTTTCCTGACAGTACGAATATAAAAATGTGTTTATGGTAGCCATAGTAAAAAGCAAAACAAGGCTATATTTTTCACACTTTTGTCATATGTTTTTGTAAATTAGTAAATCCATGAAATATCTGGAAGGATTTTACAATGAATTCTGAAATATTGGTGTCCAGATGGGACAGTTAGGTCACTTGTATTCTTGTTTCTTTCTTTTGCTTTTGTCCTTTTGGTTTTCTCGTGTTGATATATTTACGTTTTCTTGCTGAAGGTTTCCCAGGCTTGGGTATTCATAATTAAGTCAAATCAATAGAATGAATTATTTTTCTTTACCTTTTAAAGCCTCCACTTTCCCAGACTTCCCTTTATATTCCTTTTTAATATTTCTTATTCTGAAACAATAAAAAGGTATTTTATTAGCTAATATTCACAAGTAAAAAAAAAAGCACAGACAGATATAATGGTAGATGGAACAACAATTTTTAGTGAATAACATATGCTATAATCTGACTGTTCAGAGACACAAGTAATTATATTCAATTAATTGTTTCCTCTGAAATAAATAGAAAATGAGTAAGATTCTCTAGACTTCAGACATTGTGACTCTGACATTCAGCTTTAGCCTCACGTTTACACTTACGTGGCAAATACAGCAGTATGATTATTGGATGAGTAAGAAGAAACATAACAGATTAAATCTTATCAGAAATTTTAGCCTTTGGCTGGGGGAGGGGAGGCATGATATAATACCCATTGTCCTCATGTGTTCTTTGTAGCTAGCCTTTAATACTTTATTTTAATAAAGAAACTCCCTTGCAGGAAGAAACTGAGTTTTCTGATTTCAGAGCTGAAAATAATCATTTGCATTTGGGGCAGACATTCTGTTGTTTTTTCCGGATATGTTCGAACTTCTGCCCCTACTGCCACATGATATTCTCTTTCTGTGCCTTCTACACATCCAATTTCTCTGTCTTAAAGGGACGTTTGGCGAGGCATGGAGGCACATGCCGGCACTCCCTAGCGTTTGGGTGGTGGAGGAAACAGGAACAGAAGGTCAAGGTCATCTTTGACTCTTAAACATTATACGAGGCCAGCCTGAGCTGTACGGAGACCCTGTCTCAAAAACCAAAGCAAAACAACGACACAAATTTTAATATAGACACAAAAGATAGAAGCAGGCAGTCACACAAGCCAAGGGTAGAACATACAGTTCGGTGACTCTCAACCTTCCTAATGCTGCGACTCTTTGACACAGTTCCTTGCCAGGCGGTGGTGGCGCACGCCTTTAATCCCAGCACTTGGGAGGCAGAGGCAGGTGGATTTCTGAGTTCGAGGCCAGCCTGGTCTACAGAGTGAGCTCCAGGACAGCCAGGGCTACACAGAGAAACCCTGCCTCAAAAAAACCAAAAAAAAAAAAAAAAAACCAGTTCCTCATTTTGTGACCCTCCCCCAACCATAACATTATTTGTATTGCTATTCCATAACTGCGATTTTGCCCGTTATGAATTGTAATATAAACAGCCGTGTTTCCGACTGAGGGGTCGCGACCCACAGACTGAGGACCTCGAATCTACCCAGCATCCAGGGGAATTTCCCTTTCAAGAAGCATTTAAGAAAAACTATTGGTTATTCTTACAGGGGACGGTGAACGGTTCAGACTGATGCTGACAGATGCCTTCCCCTTCGACACTTGCCACAGACTCGTCACAGATAGCTGGCAGTTAACAATTCTTTAGTCTTTACTCAATATTAGCACAGTTACGAATGTGTTTACCTGATGGCTTCTTTCCCTTGGTATTCTGGGTCTACCGGCTCAAAATACTCATCAGAAGGAAACTCGGGGTCTATGTCTCTCTCAGCGGCCTTGTTTCTATCAGTCATTTTTCGAAAACAAAATGTTGACTTCAAGAAAAACAGTGGAGGATACCGGCGCTCAGCCCCAGCTAGTTAGTAAGAGCAATAAAGTATCCGATCAATACAATGAATAATGAAGTCTTGCTAAGAAAAGATGAAATATTTTGAACTTTCAAACAAGATACAATTTTTCCTTCAAGCTTCCTATTATTCAGAAGAAAACTAATAATGAAAATCTGAAGTAGCATGGCAAAAATTAACATAATGGAACTTTTAACAAAATATAAATCGAATAATTGAAATATGTAGTCTAAAAGATATCTATGAAGATAGATGAAATCAAGCATTTTTTAGAAACATAATTATTAATATTGCACTTAAAATAACTATATTCATGTTTAGAAACTTATATAGGTTGACCATACCAATATAATTAACCATAATATTGAAATCTACAAGTCTATAGTTACATGAGAGAAAAATAGCACATGTGGAAACTTTATTTTTTTTCAAGATGAATATGACAATATTGTAAAGTTTTCATTGATACAAAAGAAGTTAAATATTATTTGTTATTAAGGATCTTCATATATAAGCCAGAGATAATGGGCCATAGGCATGCAAATACACAGCAATCTATAAGACAACAGGAACTTTTATCAAAGTGAGGGGACTATCAAAGGTTAAAAGCAAGAATGAATCACACATAGAGATGAACATTCTGGTTCCATGTGGAGGAACTGTGGGCTTATGTGGATTTTTGGTTATCATCAAGAGAAAGAAAATTAACTCCATAATCTATATATTTGTAATCATAAACCAGATGGGAGAAGGTTGAGAAAAATAACAAATCTTTACTAGAAAAATGTTTCTACAATGTAATGACCCAGTAATAAGTCATAACAAGAACTAATTTTGCTTATTCTTGAAGCTTTCTTCTGAAATGCTTTTTTAAAAAGATTTATTTATTTTATGTAAATGAGTACACTATCTCTGTCTTCAGACACACCAGAAGAGGGCATCGGATCCCATTACAGGTGGTTGTGAGCCACCATTTGGTCGCTGGGAATTGAACTCAGGACCTCTGGAAGAGCAGCCCCTGAAATGCTTTTGAATTTTTGACAGTTTCTTCCTTGCCTACTATTCACTGTCATCAGATCCCTCTCCTCTAAGACTGTCTTCTGCCTGCTGCCGTCGCCTACTTCCCAAAAGTCTGCTCCTGCTCTATGCCTCTTTTTTTATTTTTCTGTGATTATTTTGAAATTAAATTCATACTATCACTCTTTAAAAACACTTGGAAGGAGACTTAAAAATCATAAAGCTTAATTAATTTAAAACTATATTTCAAAATTGACTTAATTATATTCTTTCAAAATTAGAATAATTTTACATATATTATTTACTATGACTAATTAATTCAGACGGAGACTGAACATTTAGTCTTGCCTCTAAGGCTATTTTAATACACTCCTAAGAAAAACTTTTCTATGTAATCAATAACTGAAAGATCAGAGAAAAATCCAGTTACTTACAGAGCCAGATTTTGTCAAAATACAAGGCCAAAATCAAGTAGAGAAGACCATCAAAAGCCAATATGAAAAATATTGCTATCATTACATATGATTCTCCTGAAGGGTCAGGAAATACTGCACCATTCAAGTCGTAATCCAAGAAGATAATCTAAGATTAAAACAAGAATAATGATAAATTCCTAAACTCATAAATGAGTTGGCACAGAACAAATAATTAACTTTGCAATTTAACTTTTTAAAGAAATAGTTTTAATAAAGGTATGCTCAATAATATACAATATATGTGAATGAAGCTAACAGAAATGCAAATTTGAGTCAATATTTGAAAATTAATAGGATTCCGGATACAGCACAATAAAGCAAGGAGAGGGGATGTAATCGCTCTAGTAGAGACAGAGGCAGTACTTGAGAGAGTCGGGTACCCATTCACAATACAGGAGATTTCTTCACACACCGAGGAGCTAAGATGTCTACTCGAAAACATGTTTGATAGCAAAATGCTGGAAGTTTCCCTTTGCTTGCATTTCTAGTCAACATTACAGCAAAGGTTCAAGAACTGTACAGTATGTCAGGGGGCTCCTGGGTGTCTGCAAGTCCACCTCCAGGGCATCCGATGCCCTTTTCTGGTCCTGAATGAACGTATGTGCACCTAGTACACTCGTGTACATTCAGCACACACCTAAGTATATAAAATAAAAATTTGAAAAAAAAAACTTTCTCTTAGATCTCTTTTCCTTAAAGGAATCAATAAGAAAAGAGAAAAGCTGGTAATGACTGAAAAAAGTCTGGTGCACAGCAAACATAATAACTGTTGTAAAGTAGTAGGAAAAATATTAGAAGACTCAATAGAAACACAAAGGAAAGATCTGAATAGACAATTTGCAAAGCAAAAATATAAAAGATGTCACATGAAAAGGAACCCAGAGCCGGGCAGTGGGGGTGCACCAGCACTTGGGAGGCAGAGGCAGGCAGATTTCTGAGTTCGAGGCCAGCCCGGTCTACAGAGTGAGTTCCAGGACAGCCAGGGCTACACAGAGAAACCCTGTCTTGAAAACAACAACAACAACAAAAAAAAAAGGCATCCAAGTTTATCTAACAGAGAGAAAACATAAACTGATGACCACAATAACATCTTCATCAGGATGGCTAAGACTTGAAAATTTAACAATAACAAATGTTAGTGAAGACTAAGAAAAACTGTAATGTTCTAGCATTGTTTTTTATAAAAGTCAAATGGTGTAAACATTTTAGAGAAGTATTTAATGACAGCCGTGAGTTTTAAGATTTATGTACCCTAGTCTGTTATCCATCTCTCTAAATAAACCAAACTGAACTGGTGTACAGAAATATATGAAAGAGTATCTGTAATAGCTTTATCAAAAATCCATCGAAACCTGGAATTCTACTCTCATTTATCAAAAAGAAGATAATGTAGGCATACAATAAGATGATATATATGTATATACATTGTAGCTATTATACAAGGCTATGCATGAGATTGTTAACAGAACACTGGGCAGCAAAGGTTAAATATTTTAAAATACCATATAGTATCACTTACATAAATTTTAAAAAAAAATGGATGAAACAAATATTTGTATTTCAAACCTAAACTTGGCTGATTGTAAACAGTGAGGACGTAATTTTCATAAAATGGTCACCTACTGGAGAGTGGCATATTAAAACATGCTTCAGAGAGAACACAGTATTCTACTTCTTAAAAAGATCCCAAGTACACTGATGGACTTTCTAAAGTTTGTTGTACTAGGTACTTAAATCTTCAAAGATTTTCATAATCAATTCATAGTTTACTCAACAAAATGATTTAAACAGATTTACACAGAGTTTTTAATAAACTAGCAATTTTTATTTTAACCTATACATAGTAGCATTTTTTTATAATGTAGCAAATTTATCTGTGTGGTGGGAAATTTGCAACAGTAAACACTCTTGGTTAAGACCAGACTGGAATATAAGGAGTCATCACGGATTAATTCCTTTTGAAGCATCCATAATAACCTATGTTTTTACCTTAGCCATCCCAGATGTGAAGGCGAAGGGACTGAAGATGCTCAGAACCCATTCCAGAGATGAGGGGAGTTCTTTGTGAAGCACAGTGAACCCCACACACCCCCAAAAGAGGGTAAAGAGAAATATAATTAGGTTGGTGAGGACAGCTTTCTGTAACAATACGGCCATCAGGAAAGTGACAGCTATCTGAAAAAGAGAGAACACATTGGCTGTTTCTGACAGTAGCTGTTGAGAACCATCAGCAAAACCAAGCTCATTATTCTTACAAGGTATTATCAGTGGGAAAACAGGTGGAGTGTAAAGGTCTCTGTTCTACCCTCAGAACTTTTTTTCTTTTTTCTTTTGTATTCCCCACCTATCTTCTGGGGTTTTTTTGTTTGTTTGTTTTTATGGAAGATAGGGAAAGCTGAAAGATGATCCAAGAATAGGGTAGAAAAATGATGTTGGGGAAGCTGAGTAAAGCTGAACTGGTATACTAAGGGAAATTACCCATCTATAGGACTTCTGCAGAAAACATCCAAGAAGATGAGAAAAATACAGAAGCCACTGTTCAGAGAAGGATGGAGAGAGGGATGGGTGAGGGGAAAATCTAAAGGGTCTGAGAAGGGTGATATGTGGAGATTGAGAATAGATCAGAGGATATCTGCCTGCATGGAAATGTCTCAGCAAATCCCACTAACACCTTTCATACTAGCCTTAAATAATATAAAATATCTTGGGGTAACTCTAAGCACGTGAAAGATTATGAGTTTGTAGTTCTACTTTATATTCATAAAGATAGTTTCTTTTAAAGATGTATTTGTTCATTTTATGTATGTGAATACACTGTAGCTGTCTTCAGACACACCAGAAGAGGGCATCAGATCCCATTACAGGTGGTTGTGAGCCACCATGTGGTTGCTGGGAATTGAACTCGGGACCTCTGCAAGAGAGGTCAGTGCTCTTAACCACTGAGCCAACTCACCAGCCCAATAACGATATTTAAAAAAAAAAAGAAAGAAAAGAAAACTCCCAAAGCAAACCTACTTTCTTCTCTAAGGTAAAAACTCATCTTTGAAACAAAGAGTTAAGTGTTCAAGGGTTGTAACAGATGAGAGGTCAGAGAGAGCTAGCCTGGCCTGGACTCTGCCCCTCCACAGTTGACAGACTCAAAAGAAGTGTATTTAAATTTCCAGTAGACAGAGTTGGGCAGGACAAGGTATGGGTGGCTCTGGATTAGTAAGATACAGGCTGCTGTATTTTAACTAGTGGTTCTTGGAGAGAGGTGCCTGGAGAATACGAAGTCACTTCCCTTTTTTGAAGCAAAACAAATAGAAAATAACCCACAATTTTTTGTTAAGGAAATTCTAATGTCCCTAGTCAGAAGGGACCAGATCCACTTTGAACAGTAGGAACTTAAAAATTTGAAAACATTTGGGGAAAGGGGAAATTGGCTTTCTGTTTAAATGGCAAGTGTTCCAGTGGGAAGGTCTGTTTTTCTTGGGGTGTGTTACAGTGTATATACATGTCTATGGACCTGAGTCTTTAAGGAGTTTATATATAGTTCAGAAAGAATGGTTGGTAAAATCCCGATTATTTCTTTTTGTTAATTTATCTCAATAAAAGTCCACTGGAACTCAAAAAAATATATTTGAAGAAAGATATTAAAGAAGGTATCAGGAGATGGAAAGATCTCCCAAGTTCATGAATCAGTAGAGTTAACATAGTAAACATGGTCATTCCACCAAAAGCAATCTATAGATTCAACACAATCCCCATCAAAATGCTAATACAATCCTTGACAGACTTTGAAAGGACAATTCTCAACTTTATATGGAAAAACAAAAAAGCAAAACAAAAAAATAATCCTAAACAATAAGAACTGCTGGGGGGTCTCATCATTCCTGATTTCAAGCATTACTAATGAGCTATCATATGGTACTGGCATAAAAACAAACACGTTGATCAATGGAATCGAGTTGAAGATGTAGACATTAATACACATGCAAATAAACATCTGATTTTTTTAAATAAAGAAGCCAGAAATACACATTGGAAAGAACACATCATTTTCAACAAATGCTGCAGGTCTAACTGGATGTCTGCGTGTAGAAGAATGCAGATAGATCCATGCTTATCACCCTGCATAAAACTCAAGTCTAAGTGGATCAAAACCTCAACGTAAGGCCAGACACGCTGAACCTGATAAAAAGGAAAGTGACGGATAGCTTTGGATGCGTTGACTTGGTAGAAAACTTTCTAATCAAAACATCAATAGACCAATCACTAAGATCAGGAATTAATAAATAGGACCTCATAAAACTTGAAAGCTTCTGTAAGGCAAAAGACACTGTCTTTCAGACAAAGCTTACCGAATGGGAAAAGATAAGAGGACTAATATCCAAAATATATAAAGAACTCAAGAAGCTACATATTTAACAAGTGAACAAACAAACAAATGATCCAGTTTTAAAATGAGAAACAGGTGTGAACAGAGAATCCAAATGCATATCAATACTTTGGGATTCCATCATACACCTGTCAGAAGAGCTAAGATCACTAACACAAGCAACAGCTCATTCTGACAAAGATGCACAGAGCAAGAGAAACACCACCACCCCCCCCCACGGCTGGTTGGAGTGCAAATTTGTACATCCACCGAAGAAATCAATATGGCATGGCAGTTCCTGAAATAGCTACGAATCGGTCTACCTCAAGGTCCAGCTAACCACTCTTGAGCATATACCCAAAGTGAGCGCCATCATTCCACTCCCACAAGGACACTTGCCCAACAATGTTCACTGTAGCTTTAATCTTTCTTTTCGATTGCCTGTCTGCTTGTTTGTTCATTGGTTGCTTGGTTGGATTCTGTTTGGTTTTTCAAGACAGGATTTCTTTATGTAGCCTTGGCTGTCCTGGTACTGAAACTGGGAATAACCTAGATGTCCCTAAACAGAGGATTGGTTAAAAAAAAAAAAAACTAGGTACATTTACACAATGGAATATTACTCAGCTGTTTAAAAAAAAAAAGACATCATGAAATTTCCAGGGAAGTGGATGGCTCTAGAAAAAAAATCATCCTGAGGTAACCCAGACCTAGAAAGATAAATAGCATATATGCACTTATAAATGGATATCAGCACTTAAGTAAATGATAACCAAGCTACACCTCCCTACCCACCATAGATCCAGAGAAGTTAGGTAAAGAGGAGGCCTATAGGGGCATGCATAGCTATCCCTGGGAGGGGGATATAGAATAGATCAGTGTCTTATCCAGTCATCATCATAAAGTCTTCCTCCAGCAGCAAATGGGAACAATGCAAAGACCAACAGCCAGACATTATTTGAAGAGTCTAAAAGGGAGGTCCCCAGCAAATCCCCACCCCCAGAGCTCAGGGAATCCACAGTAAAGGAGGCAGAAAGATTGTAAAAGCCTGAGGAGGATGTCAGGGAGATAAGGTCAACTAAGCAATAAATGTATGAGATCACAGACTAAAGCAACAAGCACAAGGACCTACATGGGTCTGCACAAGGTAATAAAAATACCAGCTTGTAGTTTTCGTATTTTTATGGGACTTCTGGCTGTGAGAATGAATGTGTCTCTGACTCTTGTGCCTGCTCTTGGGACTCTTTTCCTCCTACTGGGTTGCTATGCCCAACTTCGATATGATAGTTTTTGCTTATTCGTCTTATTACATTTTAACTTGTCATGTTTGGTTCATAACTCTGAGAAGCCTGCCCTTTTCCAATAAGAGACAGAAAGGAAGTGGATCTGGAGGTGGAGAGGGGAGAAATTGGAAGGGGGAGGGGAAACCATAATCAGGATATATTTACGAGAAAAGGATCTATTTTCAATAAACGAAAGATTGGGTGGGGAGGCAAAGAATAACTTAAGATACAGTGTGAGTCTTTTAAGTCCCTTGCTCATGTCTAATTCATGTTAGAGATATACACAACAATTAGAATAGCATGAAGTTTAATGCTTCACAGTGGCCTTTTCCAATGATAAGAGAGTTATTCTAATAACTATAATCAAACCTGTCTACAAACTGGCTGTATACTGTTGTACTTGCTGGGTTTATGTGTCAACTTGACAAAAGCTGGAGTTATCACAGAGAAAGGAGCCTTCCATGAGGAAATGCCTCCAGGAGATCCAGCTGTAAGGCATTTTCTTTAGTGATCAAGGGAGGAGGGCCCATTGTGGGTGGTGCCATTCCTGGACTGGTAGCCTTGGGTTCTACAAGAAGACAAGCTGAGCAAGCCAGGAGAAGCAAGCCAGTAAGTAACATCCCTCCATGGCCTCTGCATCAGCTCCTGCTTCCTGACCTGCTTGAGTTCCAGTCCTGACTTCCTTTGATGATAAACAGCAATATGGAAGTGTAAGCTGAATAAACCCTTTCTCCTCCAACTTGCTTCTTGATCATGATATTTTGTGCAGGAATAGAAACCCTGACTAAGACAGCTTTTCTCCATTCTTTCCACTCTCTCTTTCTTTTTCCTTTCTTTAACTCTGAGTATTAATGCACTATTTTCACTTAGATCTACTGAAAATATTGGCATAAAATTGAAAACTTATATCTGTGAGACCAGTGTTCCTGGTCACCATGATGAAATAAATAGCAAACTTGAGCAGTGGTAGTAGTAGCTTAGCAAGCTAGGTTTTTACTCATTGAATGTAATTAAAGGATTCAGAATTAAAATTCTGAAATATCTGTTATGATGCACCATTTCATTATGTGATACACAAAACTTGTGTGAAAATGGAAAGACCCAATTTACTTGGGTTTACATTTGTTTCTTATAGCCATTGACATTTTCTTAAACACACCACACACACACTCACACACTCACACACACACACTCATACACACACACTCACACACACACTTACACTAACACAGACATACACACACACACTCACACATACACATACACACACACTCACACACATATACACACATGCATATATACACACACTAGACATGACAAAGTGTTTTCTGAACATCCTGGAGAATTAATGCTCACTGCACATAGCTAAGATCTAATGTGTAAGCAGTGGTAGTAAACGCATACACTTACCAAGGATAATCCATATAAGAAAAACAGCGTAAATATGACCAGGAAACCAGTCATCACTATAATCTGGGTAGATGTTATGATAATTGTAACGAATACGGAAATAATAAAGATGAAGCCAACATAGATTAAGCCCCAGGACAGCCTAAACAAAGACAAAAGACATTTAAGTTAGTTAGCCTTTTAAATAAATATCATTAAGTCCACCAAAGCATCTAAATTATAGTACTATTACTCCTGTATACGCCCCTGGTTTAATAACTATGATATTGATAACATGGCAGAAGTACACTGTGTACTCTTCTTTATCCCAGTTCTCCATCTTTTTTTTCCTAAAGTAATCAATCACTTTACAAATGTCCTGCTTATAAATCCCACGCACTCGATTGCCATTACCACACAGTAATGGCAGACACCAAATACTACTGTGGCACCAGCCAATGGAAAGAATGTCACAACAAATTAAGAGACTATGAACCAAAGTACAGCCTTGCTGGTGCCTGGGCCCAGGCATCCATTTGTACCTATCGCACACATACTATGGGCATTGTAGAAACCATATGTTGCATGCTGTGGGTATTATATGTGACTTGCCTTTATCAATCAACATCGTCTATTACAAATGGAGCTTATGATATTTCGTTATATTAATATACTCTAGTGTTCTTCTGAAATTAGATAATTGTTTCCTATTTTTCTTTGTTATAATGTTGCAAAGAATTTTATTACATTTGTTTTGTGTAAGATGCAGAGGAATATCTCTAAAGGGAAATTACTGAATTAAAGTTTATGCCATCAGTCTTATTGGATATTACCAAATGGCCCTAAGTGTAAAGCTGGAAGTGGACTTAAGAGCTGATGGTCAATCATGTGTTAATCAAAGGCCTCTACTAGCATGAAAAGCTTGAGGACCTCTATTGCAGTAAATCTCCAACCCAAATAAGCCCAGGCAAAGAAAACACAACTTAATTAATATGAATACAAGCTGCACGCCTAGATTGGGCAGATCTGCCACTACACTACCATTTTCCCCATCTATGAGACCCCCCCTCAGTTTCTCCAGGCCATGTGCTCCACTTTCCTTCCACCTCCTCCTCCATCATCCTCTCCCTCTGCCCCTCCTTCTTCTCTCCCAAAACTTTCAGATCCACCTTTCTTCTCCTAACCAATCACCAGCTCTAGCCTTTAGTTTACAAATTAAGGTGGGAAGAAGGTTTACAGGAAGTCACCTGAATGCTGATCCAGTCCTGGTTCGAAGCCCCTCCCAGGACAACAGAAGGAATTAGCATCAAAATACAAGTAGCCCCAGGGCTATCCGCTACAGACCTCTGCAGGCAACACAACCAACCACACTTCTTCCCAGAAAACAGAAAACCTGCAACTCCTGCAATCACATGTTTCCTAACCCTGTTATTTCCTTACCTAAGCGGATATAAGTTATGGTGCACCTTTACATCATTACACTTTTGCATTATTTTTGCAAGATATTAAAGAACAACATGCATCACATAAGACAAGACTATAAGGGTGCATGAGTCCAAGCTTCTCATTTACAAACAATAGAACTGTAGTCCCTCTCACTCGTTAATGAGTTAATGTCACAAAATAAATCATTAACAAGGTGCAAATGGGACTGACTGCAGACACTAATTCAGTCCAGGGTTCTCTGACCCTGTCTCGGGAAAAAAAAAATGTCTAACTAACAAGAATGTATCTCCTGCAGAATGCGACAAAAGATGCCTGCTTTTCAACTCTGCACCCCAGTAAAATATCTTTAGCTGGATTTACTACTTATTTAATTTTTTTTAATCTTATATCATTATAATGAATTGGACTGTGCTAGAAACATCAGCATTTTTGAAAGGTGTAACATAGTCTGTAAATTTACTTCCTAGGTACAGAAGAAACTGCTTTAAGGTAGCACTGAAAAAAAAAACGCAGTGTAGAAGAATTACGACATGAAGACATTAAAATAATTACTTGAAACCAGAGCAATAGGGGTGGAGTAGGAGAGACGATATTAATAAACTTATACAAAATCTTCTCACTTGGAAAAATACACGTGCCATATTACGGCATTAATAGAAGCCATATTCATTTCCAAAAGATGTCTGATACTTAGGAAAGATGTTTCCAAAGCATTTTCTATCTTAGTCCTAAGGATGTACATATCAATGCATTTTTCCAGGCCTTAATTTATACACGTGCGAAGAATCATCCTGAAAATGAAATCAGCATCAGAATTCCATTATCGCCTTGGTCTTCATGCCAGCCTTCAGGTGCCTCCCTAATTTAAGCTGACTCTGGGCATCTGCCCCAGAACTTGCCTTGAACTAAAAGGAGACCCTTCTACAGAAATCACTCTCTCTTCCCTCCTTAGAGACCTGAACAACAGGATATACATCCACTCCTTTGTCATTCCCAATGCTCCAACACACACACACACACACACACAAATTTCTCATTTTTTTAAAGACATTGTCTCCTCCTTTACTATTTCCCAATCCACATACATTAAAATTTTCTTTGTTGATAAATATATTCTACCCATAAATAAAGGTTTCTGGACCATAATTTTACTTCAGGGAACACATGAGTTGCTAAATTGATCAATAAAAATTATTCATTCCACACACATAGTTTTGAGGCTTGGGGGAAGGGTTTTGTTTGTTCACATATGTTTTAAGTGGTGTTTGTTTGAGTTTTCATTAGCTTTGGTTTATGAAGAAGGGTCTCAGTGTCTCTCTCGATACATCTCAGGCAGCTCAGAAACTCCCCATCTTCCTACATCCACCTGCTCAATGCTAAGATTATATGTCTGCACTGTCTGCCCAACCAAGTGTTTTCTTGATTTTAGTAATATACCAAGAATTATCCCTTAAGAATTAATATCAAAACATGCCATGTTTCTTTTGAGCTAAAATAAACACATGATTTTCCTTTATACCTAGCGATATACATCTTGGCACTGATACCAAATTCTGTGGTGTTTGCTTCTGAGGAGTTTAGACCTTTTACATCATATGCATTTCTGTCAACTAAACTCTCCTATTTTTCATAGTTCTTTATTTCTATGAAAAGTACTCACCTTTATCATGTCATAAATACATAAATAGATGTGTCCAGGTATACATACAAGCATACGCATATATTTCGAAATTACTTTGAAGTGTTTGTGGGGTGAGGTAAGGTACAAATATTAATGTATAATTCAAGTCCTGTTAAGTCCTCCCTACCCACCAGCCTATATAGTATGTCCTGATCATATTGTGTCACTTAACATACAGTATTTACATGCTTCAAAACATCCCTGGTTGACCCCACCCATGAACACCACATCCGCTTTACAAGGCTGTTTCCTTGCCATGGGGAAGTGTGGAGAAGGCAGCTTATAACTAGGCAGAAATGCCATCAAGGTTCCAGCACTGAGGCACAGCCCTGGCATTCACCATCTCCCCAACACTAGGCAACTAACTGCTTTATTTCCATCTGCCTTTACTTTCCTCACCTACAACCTAGATGATGGCGCCTCGATCGTAGAGGTTGCAAAGGAAAAAACCAGCATTGAAATCATGCTCAGTGAGTTCCGTCTATCTTCCATGGAAGATTTAACAAAGACTAAATCCAATAGTGAGCAGGAACAAGAAGTAGCCCATGTGTCAAATTCAACATCCCCCCGCCCCGGCATTTTAAAACAGTAATGCTTCCGCCATTCTGCGATCTCAATCTCTTGGACTCACCAGAATGCAGAGTCTTGTAGACCCATGACTTTCATGAACTCCTTATACTGTTTTCTCTCTTTAGTGACATTGCGTGATGCAAAATATACAAACGAGGAGAAATAAAGCAAGCAGAACAAGATAAAAATCTCGTATTGAAAAATATCTTTAGAAATAAAAGGTAATGTCTTCATATTGATCCCATCGACGGACATTAATGCCTCCATCACGGAGTGGTTTGCTGTGACCTAGAGGAAGACAAGAGCAAACAGAAATTAAAGGATATAATTTGACAGAGCTGGAGTAAGCCTCGGAAGTCGCACTTATACCGATTTCCTAGCTGGAATGCTATAGTAGTCCAGTAACAAGAAATGTTTACCTTTAGAGGGAACTGGGTGTGTTGACTTGCAGGTTTCTGTGAAGCATTGCAGTACTAGGTAAGTGGGAGGAGGAATGGGATGAGGAACAGTGGGAGGGGGGACCAAGAAGTGGGAGTAAATAAATGAAACAATAAAAAGAAAATTGTAAACTAGGGATTTTTGTCTAAAACCTCTCTGTCATAAAATCTGGTCTACATAATTGCTAGTGTGAATGCACCCCTCTACAATGCAGGTGGAAACCTCCTCCTCAGCGTGATGTTAAAGAGGTAGGATGTGTAGGGAAATAAGTCACAGAGCCTCACCCGCCCTCATGGATAGATGAGTGACTCATCAAAGACTTGGCAAGTATGTCCTAATGTGCAATTTGCCCTTTTGCTCTTCTGCCAAGTGAGAACACAGTGTTCTTCTCTTTACCCTTTCGTCCTTCTCTTTACCCTTTCGTCCCTTTGGCCATGTAAAAACTGTGAGGCTGTGACAGCCACAAGGCATGAACTTGTTGAGGCCCTAGCCATAGACTATTTACTAATCGCCCAGCCTTGGCGTAGAGTTACTGTGGGGCAAGTAAACTGGGACATCATCGTTCATTAAAATGTTGATGCCTGGGCTGGAGAGATGGTTCGGCGGTTAAAAGCACTGATTGCTCTTCCAGAGGTCCTGAGTTCAATTCCCAGCAACCACATGGTGGCTCACAACCATCTGTAATGAGATCTGATGCCCTCTTCTGGTGTGTCTGAAGACAGCTACAGTGTACTTACATATAATAATAAATAAATATTTAGAAGGTTGGTTTAAAAAGAAAAACTGTCGATGCCTCTGGAGTTAATTATGGTATCCACCAGAACTTTCCAATCAAGCACTTACTTCTATAATAGCAGCATTAATGGCGGTTTGTAAAGCCACGAACCCTCGTTTCCAGTATATGGACAGTGAACAGAAAACGTGAGAATATGTATCCCAGCAGTGAGCTGTAAGCACAAGGAAAAGTATAACCATCATTAGGGGGATAGAGGCAGATTGAGAAAACAAGAGCGTGAGAGAAAATGATAGAGAGGAGACCCCAGGAGTCAGAACTTTTGACCTCATACAGAAGATGGGCATGGTGGTGCCCCTGGGATTCTAGCACTCAGCAAACAGAAAAATAAGGCTTCTGAGCTAGCCTAGGGTATGATGTGACCCTATCTCAAGCAAAGCAAAGCAAAGCAAACAAACAAACTAATAAAGTAATTTTGAGATGAGGCAGACTTGTTGAGATGAAGGGTGTATAGTGTAGAAGAAGCAGCTACTCTGACACACAGCATGAGAGACTAGTGATAGAATGACACCAGCTTCTCAAGGCGCCGGGGGGGGGGGGGCTTTAAAGTTTCTACATCAAAACCACACACACCACCACCACCACCACCACACACCAAACCCCTATTCAGTACCTAAAACTCTAAAGTGAATAAGTGAATATGTGCATAAGAAGTAATTTTATCCCAAAATAACCTGGAATTAATTATCATAGCAAAATGCACACCTCCGGGTAGGAGATATTAATGAGATGCAGTGTTTGAAGACTCCTGACAAGCTACTGCTCGGACATGTAATGACTAAGACAAAGGACTACAGTCCTTTCTGGGGCGGGGGGTTAGGGGGGGAGAAACAGAAAAATGGAGAAGGACACCACCTATATTCTGGAAGTCTCCGGAACTATCCTCCCAATAGTTTCATGTGGCCTCTCCTGCGCTGTAGCGTTGAGACTATAACTTCTACTCTGCCTTTGAGTGTCTCTGGATAATCCTTTTGCTAGAAGTGGCAAGATTCACAGATCTGTGATAATTTTATTTATAAAGACCACTTGTCCCTTTACCCTATTCTCCTCACAAAAGTGGCTCCATCCAAGAGGGCGACTTCCTTGCCACCATCAATATCTAAAGTAGCTCTACTGTCTCTGCCATCTTACCTCGTTTGCGCATCTTTTTTAACCTTCCGCCTCTGAAGAGAACAAGTCAAACAGTCCCCATGGTTTTCATTCACTGCATTCTGCAAAAACCCGCTGAAGAATATGTAGTCTGCACGTGCCACGTAAATAGTATTAGTCTGCCCAGGGCACGTGAATAGCACAAGTCTGCACACTGCACCTGAATAGTATTAGTCTGCACACGGCCCATGAATAGCATTAGTCTGCACACGGCACATGAATAGTATTAGTCTGCGCACGGCACGTGAATAGCATTAGTCTGCACACGGTACGTTAATAGTATTAGTCTGCGCACAGCACGTGAATAGTTATTAAAGTACCGATTCTACAGATTGCACGGATTTAATGTCCTCCGTGTTTCCTTTAACCCATAAGCCTTCCTCCTTTTCCTGCCTCCGCTGCCATCTAAGTCAGCTATCTGGTTTCCTTACCTTCTTCCTGGACTTCTCACAACTCAATTTCTCTGGGCTGTATCAGGAGTGCCCTCTTAATCTTGGCCAACTTTCCACAAGCTTGCCTTAATTAAAGTACTTCAATGACTATCTGTGGCCTAGTTTACAAGATACCAAACAGGACCCTAACACTTCTGCGGCTGAAAACTCATTGTCCCTCACATGGCGTGGCTTTTCATGCTTCTCCTCCAGCGTTTGATAAGACGCCGTTGTACACCTTTATCCTACTAGAACACAGTATGTCCAGCTCGTCGCCCTTGCTGCTCCTTTGGTCTTAATTTAAAGGCTACTTCCTTAATCCAACAGTCCATTAATAATCCTGGGTCTGAGTCACAAGTGCAAATCCCTTCCCTCGCCCTCATTCAGTGCTTGCATCTTCTATTCAACCGCAACCTTGTCTGACATTGGAACCTAACAATCATTCCCTTAGTCCTGGGAGCTCAAAGGATACACCTGAAGTATTCTACAGTGCTGTGAAATCAGCCTCTAAAATGAATACAAGTGTAGTAATAAAATGTTAGTCTGTTCTCTTCCAGGAAATGGAATTTATCTCTTGCCCATCCAACCCTACCCGTTCCTTCTTTTCAAAAGCATAAAGACTGTCACAATGGGGTTTTGTATTAAAAAGTCACCTAATAAGTCCTCTTTCAAAAATGGATTTCCATACATTAGATATATTTTTAACTTGTAAGAGAAAGTGTCATTAAATACGATTCCAAAAGCATGTGGTATATTCTCCAGAAGCACTTCATCCAAGTCTTTTATACTTGGTACCCCGATGATTCTTGTTCCTGCGGAGAATAAGATGAAAATAGGCAAACTGGATTAGATTGCATCCCACCACAACAGAATGTAAGACGAGACTGAACCATCATTTGATAAACTTTTCCAATTAAACTAAGCAATCTAAAGGGCAACCTAGAAAATATAATTTTACTGTTTCAAAGAGTCCAGTTCTGCATGAGAATTACATGCTTTAATAAGACAAGTTATGGATGGGGGAATCATGCCTCTTAAGTATAAGAGTAATCAATCATTGTTGTTAATATATCTCTGATGATTAAAGAATTCAGCCTGAAGAAAAAACAATTTGCATGACTTCAGTCTTATGCAGAAACAAAGACAACAGACTCTACAACAACCAGAGATTTCATTAGTTAGGAATTGAATATTAAAGAATAAATAGTCAGACTATACCCAGGTTACTCATAAATGAAATATGTGTTTTATTTGTCTTCATTACATAATAGACCCAATTTAAAATCACAGCCTCTAAAGACTTTGGATTCTATACTACATATAGGAAAAAATGACCTTCAGATTATATAAAATTAGTGTTCATACTTATGAACTTATTGTTAAATAGCCATGACCTAATTACTTAGATTTTACCAAGCTATAAATATTTATCATTGCATATTCATGCTAAAAGTATACAGGTTTACAGGAGCTGCATTTCTCCAAGTTGCTGTTTTGAAAATTTGTAATTTTTCTTACTTTTTTATTCTCCAAAAATAAAACATAGGCTTCCATAAATTGAGCCCCTAGTAAGCTGAAAATATTAAGATCTTGTTGTGAAAGAAAAATAAAAACCTAAGTAGATTATATGATATCTTGCTACTCGGATTTATTACAAGGATGTTTAACTGGAACTTCAAAGTAATATGTGCAGATATTTTTAAACAATATAAACCAACGAGACTAATTCTTTCTTTCCCGGATAGCATATTTACCTTTCATAGTTGGAGCAAATGTTGTTTTGTTCATTATTTGTTGGGTTATGTTAGAGATTGGTGTATATACAACCATTATAGAAGATCCATTAAATTCATCTATACTTCCAAGATACTGAGGAGGGACTTCGGGGACCTGATTATTTTCTTTGAAATAGGAAACCAGACCCATATACAGTCCTACAATAACTGGTATGCTCCATTCCTATAAAACAGTTTTTGAAAAGAGAAAATAATGAGCCTAGATTTATTTCTCTTTAAATTGGTCAGCACTAAAGAACTTTGAAGACAAGTTCAATTTTTCCATATAAGTAGTTTCTCATTGTCATTCATTCCTCAGGGAAAAGAAAACTCAGTGAAGCTAACTCTGAGTTAGCAGTCGCCCGTATCACTCTCTGATCTGAAGTTTTGTGTTAGTCACAAAAGATTTCAGAAGTCAACTGGAAACTTAATGGTATACTTAATAGTGTGAAAATCTCAATCTCCTAGAAAGCGAATTTTAGACATGAGGCACAAATGTTCCCCATAGAATTCATGCTGGTAAATGTTTCCTGGTAGTTGTCATATTTTTATTAGGTACAAAAGAAAATGCAGGCTGGGTATGGTGGTGCATGCCCTGAATGCCAGCACTAGGCAGACATTGTTAGCTGAATCGCTTGTGAGTTTGAGGCCAGTCTGGTCTATAGAGCAAGTCCAGGCCAGGCAGGACTCTGTTATGCAGTGAAACTCTGTCTCAAAAGAAAAAAGAAACAAACAAACAAAGAAAGAAACAAAGGAAGAAAGAAAGAAACAAAGAAGGAAACAAAGAAAGAAAGAAACAAAGGAAGAAAGAAACAAAGGAAGAAACAATGAAAGAAACAAAGAAGCTAAAGGAAATTAGTAGAAACTGCCTGGGAGACACCCTCCAGTGAATCAAGAATAGCTATAATTTCTTCCTTCTGGATATGCTGCTAGAACACACTTCTTTAAGGCCCAGGAACACCTCTCCCTAGTCTGACAAACATACAGGCAAAACGTGAAACAAACAGTAATCACAAAGCACTCTCAAAACAATGTAGAAAGAGAAGATTCCATTGAATTTTTTATATTAATAAACATTTCAGCTTAACAATGCTAGACTTTATCTGGACAGATCACTGACGTCCTTATCTTTGGAAATTACTTCCAAATATTGACACTGTATGTTCTTTTTTTTTTTTAAGTGGCCCGTTAAGTTCATATAGTATAAATGATTTGAAACCTGTAGGTTTTGACTAGAGCATACGCTTAGATGCAAGTGGGGATAGAAGGCTGAGTTTTTTCCCTATGGAAAATGGACAGACATAGTACATGCCACCTCCAGGCCTGGTGTACAGACCCAACCTACTATACTCTCTGTTTCAGTTCTTCCGCCTTGTCTTATGGGTAATCCGGCAGAGATTACCAGGGTCAGAGGAGGTGGCAGATCCCTAGAATGAGGAAACTTAGGTACCAGGATGAATGGATACAGTCTTCTCTTCTACACTGACTATACTAAAAATAGTAAAAACTGAACATCTGTCCCATGTGAAGCTGCTGAAATTTGTATTATTTGCCACTTCTCAAAGCATCTGTTCAGTACAAACCAGCAGTGCTGTTCTTTTGTAATCCTTGGAAATGACCTTTACATAGAAAATCGATAGTTTTGGATATAAAACAATAACATTAAAATTCTCTCAATTTATACTTCACCAACGTTGTATCATGTCTTGGTTCCCACTGTTGAATATGGGATGATTTAACCTTTGCTGCAATTTTACTGTACAATTGAATTTTTCCTCTATCCCTTTAAAAAAAAAAGTGATACTCTTAGTCTTCATGATTCTATGGTATTGGTCACAGGCCGTTATGAGTTTCTCAATCAAACAAACATAGATAGAAGCACCTTTAGTCTGCTGATTAAACTGTAATATTTGAAATACTCAGGCAGGGAAAGAAGGCTGAGGAGAGGGTGGAATGTCATCACGTACCACTAAGCTCTCTCTCTTCATCCGCCATTTCTTGAGCAGATTCTTGTGCAGAAGCGCCCGGGTCTGCTGATGCACACTTAGCACCTTCATGCTTGCCTTACCTGCTCATTAAGTGAACAAACAATAAACCAAAAACAGAAACGGAGTTGGGAAAACCTTGACTCTATTTCTGATTGAAATATTTACTACACTTGAGAACTGTAAAATGCAATGTTGTAAATTTTACCTCAAATGCATTCACATTAAGCTATGAGGAGGGACAGGTGACGGTGACGATGTGGCGTGGTTATCATCACACTTCTACAATAAAACAGAACATTCGAATGGGGGAAGCACCATTAGGGTGCATAACACGTATGATAATATTTTAAATCAGAATTCAATGATGTGAATAAAGTAATCTATTAGTTCCATCCCATTAACACTCATTTTTGTTTCTTGCATTTTAGTAAAAGAAGAAAAAAATCCATAACTAATCAAATCAACAACAAAATTGATTGCTTAAACTTGCCTGAATGATAAATTCATCAGATACAATCCCAATGATATATGTTCATAATACTTATCTTCAGATTTAAATATAATAAAAATTTAACTGAGTAACTCTTGCAAGAAGAACTGAGCTTTAAAATAATAATCCATACTTTAAATTACTTGATTCTGACGCATCAGAAGAATCAGGCTCCTCTCAGTTTTGTGAATATAAATGTCACTCAAAATGCAGAAAGCAAAGTTCAAAAAAAAAAAAAGCAAAGTTCAAAATAAGTTAGAAAGGAAGGAAGGAAGGAAAGAAAGAAGGAAGGAAGGAAGAAAAGAAAGAAAGAAAGAAAGAAAGAAAGAAAGAAAGAAAGAAAGAAAGAAAGAAAGAAAGAAAGAAAGAAATTGAATTTCGGAAACATAGTTTTGCCCAGAAAGTTTTCAAATAAACAAATTTTAAAAACCGTTCTAATTTTCACGGTCTTTAAATTTAATCTTTCCTAAATTTACATAACAAAATGCAATACAATTCTGTCCTTGGTTAAAATGGAAGTAAGCTGTAATCTACTGCTGTATTTACAAAATAAAATCAGGCTGGTGGTGAAAAATAAAAAAAAAAAAAATAGCTCTTAAATCACTTTAAAATCCTTAAGTATTTGGAAACCATCTGACAGATTGATCTTAACAATATCCACCCATTTGTTTGGCAGAGCACAAACACACTGCACTAAGCGTTACTCACTACCGGGGAATGTTCGCCCTCCCTGGAAACAGTCACTGGCTTCTCTTTTTCCTAGTGCATCCGTTTGAGCATTATCTTCAGCTCCGTGTAAACATTCCTTAAGTAGGCGGCTGCCCTCCGAGCCTCCTACTCACACTGGTTTCCGAAAGGGGATGTGGTCAATCCAGGCTGCACGTGATGAATCTGTTTTGTTTTCTGTCCCCTCTCTCTCCCTAAGCTAGTTAGTCTCCTGGGAAAATACTGTTCTGTGATTGGTTGAGAGTAAAACAAACCCGATGTCTGTTCATTCAGCCCTTTCAACTCCAGGAAAAATAAAGCAGATAAGGAAACCGTGCTCCAGCCCTTCAGATATGATGAGATCAAGATGGGAAAGAAGACACAAATGGAAAAAAGGCTAGAATAAAAATATTAACTAAGAACTGGTATGAGAAATATTGATTCATGTCTCTTAAAGATGCATAGACGTCAGTTTTCAACTTGGCAAACTCATGCTAACTGGGAAAAGTAGCTGAAGCTAGAAGTTTCTCTTCTTTTTCTATTTCTCCCTTTAAAAGTAAAGCAATCCATATTTCTACCTCGGAGAAATTCTTACGGTAGACAAATGAAGAACTATTTTCAAACACGCTTCTCCTACTCTGGTCACAGCTGTGTGGGATTTTAGGAGTTAAGTAGATTAATAAAATAGATTGTGTGTGTGTGTGTGTGTGTGTGTGTGTCTAAAACACATAAAAGGATTCAGATTTTTTTTATGCATTGATACTAGTCTACGTGAAATCCATTCCGTTCTTGTTGCACAGCGTATCTGGAAGGTGCTGAAAACTTTTTGATCTGCCACAGCACATGTCAAAACAGAAAAGCAAAGTCCAGGAGTTGAGAAATCTCAAATATTTGTCATGACTCCTTATCTGCATGTGTTAATAAATATAAATCAGAGAGATGTTCCAGACCATAAGGGATAATTTTAAGACAGTAACAGTTCCAGCCATGACAATATTCTTGGCAATTAATTCTACTTTTAAAAGTAGACACAAGTGAAATACCATGTCTTTTACATTGGAAACCGTCAAAACAAACAAGTCAACAAGGTTATTCTAACGATCTCAGGAATGTGGGGAAAAATGTCACAAACACTTAAAAAAATTGTTTCGATAGTAAAACTAATAATATTTTGAAGTAGTCTAGAATATAATTCAGATTTCTATTAATTTTGTTGCTGTGGTTGATTGATCTTCGTTGCATTTAATTTTTGATAGCTAATGCTTGATGAAAAGTCCTTTCTTAGAAATTTTATATTATGCATTTAAGCGCTAGGCTTTTTTATTTCTTGTGCGTTTGGTTTGCACTCATATATTACTTCCCAACCCCAGTTTCCTATACCTCCACTCCTACCAGACCTTCCCCTACATCTCCACTCTTCCCAAGTTCTAGTCCTCCTCCATTTCCCTTCGGAAAGGAGCGGGCCTCCCAAATATTAACCAAATATGCCATAAAAGTTACAATAAATCTAGGTGCATGCACTCATATCAAGGCTAGATGAGTCAAGCCAACAGGAGGAACAGGGTCTCAAGGGTGGCCAAAAGAGTCAAAGGCAAGTCTTTTTTCGCTCTGCCTCTCTTAAAATTTTATTAAAACTCGCAGCTTTAATAATAGCAACTTCTTAAATATATTTACTACTTTCTCGCTGTTTTATGTACATGCGTTATTGGTTTCTTGTTTTTCTATTGTCTCTTGGAGGCCTACTCTTTTCAGTAGGGAAATGAAAGAAGTTGATCTGGAGAAGGGGGGAGGGGAGGGAAAGCTTGAATGAGCAGAAGGAAGGGAAACTGATCAAAATGTATCCTACAAAGGTAATCCTACAAACAGTGACCTAACATGATGAGGAAGATACAGCCTCCAGCTAAGACCTGAAAATATTGGGTAAAATATATTCCAAGTTAGAAGTTGAGATGTATAACTAAACTTAAGAATAAGGAATAAAGGATACTGAAAAAGTAATAAACAATCGGGAAAAATGAGTAAAGAGCGAGGGGTATATCCAGTAGGTTCTAAAATCAAAAAGGAGAGTTTAAAATTGAGTCATGAGTAGCATTTCAAGTACATCTGGAATATACTGGATTAAGATCTGGGACTCTGGTGTCTTAGTGTTTCTGTAACTCAGACTTTATCACTGACAGGTAGACAATCTACAACCCATTTTCCTACAAGATGTGTTGCATGAGTATTCAGTGCTGAATATAGTCTAGAAAAATAATCTCATATCTTCTATTCCAGGGAAGAATATGGATATAAATTTTCTGTCCAATCACTGTGATATATAGAAATGAAAACCCAGGGATGGAGAGGTGGCTTAGAGGGCAAAAGCATGCACTCAAATCCCTGCACCAATACACACAAGCTGAATGTGTTCATGTATATGCACAGGAGCACACTGCTATGTTGGGCAAAGACAGAGGGATCACTGATGCTTGACTGGCCACCAGCTTAGCAAACCCAATAAGAGACTCTGCCTCAAAGAAATAAGGCAGACACCCAGTGCTTCTCTCCGGCCTCCTCTGGCATCCCATCCACACATGTGTACACACATGACATTCATGCACGTAACATATGCTTTTCATTCTTTTTCTTTTCTTTGAGATGATAATATAGTATGTCATTACTCCCTGCCCCTTTCTCCCTCCAATCATTCTCATCTACCCCTACTTGCTTGCTTTCAAATTCATTTTCATTTCTTTTTCATTAATTTGTGTTACAACATAATTTTTAAAACTAAATAATACATTCCTCTCTCATAGGATACATTCTGATCACAGTTTCCCTTCCTTCTGCTCATGCCAGCTTTCCCTCTCCTCCCCTCTCCTCCTCCAGATCAACTTCTTTCATTTCCCTACTGAAAAGAATAGGCCTCCAAGAGACAATAACTAACCATGACAAAACAAAATATAATGAAGCAAGGCAAAAGCCCTCATATCAAGGCTGGACAAGGTAACCATAATTGGAGGAAAAGAGTCCCAGGAGCAGACACTGTTAGGAGTCGGACAGAAAGCACCAAGTTCACTTCCATAACATTTATACAGAGGACCTGGTATAGACCTTTGAAGGCCCTGTGCTTAAAAAGAAAAGAAAATAAAAATTTTCATTTGTCATATTTCAGGTGCGGTAGACAGGAGATCTTCTTACTAACAGGCACAATATCATAGCAGTTAGTTTGTATACCCTGGAAGAAAAGTTAGTACTGAAATCTTATACCATTTCTTTAAACATTTCCCTCTCAATATTTTTTCATCCATTAAAATGAGAAACAAAAATGTTGACATAAGTATGAACACACACACATATAGATAGATAGATAGATAGATAGAGAGAGAGAGAGAGAGAGAGAGAGAGAGAGAGAGAGGAGACTAGACTAAATTTATCAGCAATGTCTAGAAAATTGTGAATACACCCTCCCTGAAAATATGGTTATTGCAGTGGTGGCACATGCCTTTAATTCCAGCACTCAGTGGGCAGAGGCAAGTGGGTCTCTGAGTTCGAGTCCAGTGTACAGAATGAGTTCTAGGGCAGACAGGGCTATACAAAGAAATCCTGCCTCAGGGGGGAAAAAGTTACATGTTCTGTTTGTTCTTGTCCTTTTAGTATCATTAGCACTCCTGGAATCCTACAGCAAAGTCTTAAGCAAGTCAATAGACTTACATTACAATCCTCCTAGAAGAGAATTTCGTGATCAAAAGCCTAACATACAGATGGAGAATGAGGAACTGAAATTAACGGACGCTGTATCGTAGACTATAGAGTTTAGACTTCAATCTAAGAAACTACGTAAATTAGCTAAAATAGGAGAGAAAGAAAATAACCCATTAGAATGCATAAAATTTTAAAGTAGCACTAATAATTGAGATTAAAAGCTTACAGAAACACTTAGAGCAGATTACACAGTTAGGGAGAACTCTTTAGCATTTTTTTACTTTTTTTTATAATTAGCCATTGTATTCGTTTACAGTTCAAATGATATCCCCCTTCCCAGTTACCTCTCCAAAAAACCCCCACCCCATCCCCTTTTTCTCCCCTCCCCTTTGCCTCTATGAGGATGCTTCTCCACCCATTCACCCACTCCTGCCTCATTGCTCTAACATCCCCTATGCTGGGGCATCAAGCCTCCTTCCCCTCCCATTGATGTCAGATAAGGCCATCCTTTGATACACATGTAGCTGGAGCCATGGCTCCCTCCATGTGTACTCTTTGGCTGGTGGTTTAGTCCCTGGGAACTCTAGGTGGTCCAGTTAGTTGATATTGTTCTTCATATGGGGTTGGAATCTCCTTCAGTCCTTCCCCTAGTTCTTCCACTGGGGTCCCCAGGCTCAGTCTGGTGGTTGGCTGTATCTGCATCTGTATTGGTCAGGTGCTCCTAGAACCTCTCAGGGAACAGCCATACCAGGCTCCTGTCAGCAAGCACTTCTTGGCATCAGCAATAGTGTGAGGGATTGGTGTCTGCAGATAGGATGGATCCCTAGGAAGGGTGTCCTCTGGATGACCTTTCCTTTAGTCTCAGTTCCAATTATTGTCCCTGTCTTTTCTTTGGACAGGAACATCTCTGGGTTAAAAATTTTGAGCTATATGGGTGACCCCATCCCTCAACTGGGGGCCGTGCCTATTCACTGGGGGTGGTCTCTACAGGTTGTATCTCCCCTTTGTATTTTGGAAATTACACCTACCTGACCATGTTGTAGAACACTAGACTCACTCCTTCTGTTTCAGTACCCATTATCTATCTTCCCTTTTTCCTTTTCTTTCTTCTCTCTCTCTTCCTCTCTTTTTTTCTTCAAGACAGGTTTTCTCTGTGTAAGCACTCTGACTGCCCTGGAATTCACTCTGTAGACCAGGCTGACCTTGAACTCACAGAGATCCACCTGCCTCTGCCTCCCAAGTGCCAGGATTAGAACTGTGTGTCACCACTGCCTGGATTCTTCAGTCTTTTTTCTCTCACCTTCTCTCTGTGTGGTGGTTTGAATGAGAATGATACCCTGTGGGCTCAGATATTTGACTGCTTGCTCCCCAGTTAGCAGAACTGTTGGGGATTAAGAGGTGTGGCCTTATTAGAGAAGGTGTGTCACTGGGGATGGGCTTTGACGTTTCCAAAGCCCCCAATTTAAAAGCTCTCTTTTATAATATTTGTCTTGGTCATTGTGTTTCTTCACAGCAATAAAACAGTAACCAAGACAGATATTGGTTCCAGGGATTGAGGTATTACTATGATACAAATGACCATGCTGTTCATTGGAAAAATATGGATGACGGAACCTTGGACTAGAAAGGCAGGTGTACAGCATAAGTAGGACTTAAAGGGTCCTTCTAGTAGGAACATGGAAGGCATTAGTACTGAGAGCTATGTGGACAGTGGTGGCCCAGCTCAAGAGGTTTCAGAGGGGAATGATATTGAAGAAAGTTCTAGTGATGTTTTGCCAGATAATGTGGCTTCTTTCTGTCCTTGTCCAAAATCTCCGCTAAATTGAAGAGTTCTGGATCAAGTTCATTGCCAAAGGGGATTTTAAGCAGCCTGGTATCGATTATGCCACATGATTATTAGTGATTATACTCTTAGGCAAACCTACAATAAAAAAAAGGAACAAGCAAAGCAAAAAAGAAATACAAAAATGTACAGTTTGAGAAAATTTAATGTTGGAGCCATGTCTCGCGCGCATGGCAATGAGAAGTTTAAAGAAAAACATGATTTGAAATGGCGCGGGGGGGGGGGGGGGAAGTGGTACCCTCAGAACAAGACCCCACCCAGCTCAGCTTCTAACATTCAAAGTGAAATTGAAGAAGAGTTTAGACAGCAAAGAAAACCCTCAACTTAATGCGTATGCAAATGTCAGTTGTGGAGGGGGCCAGGTTCCTGTCCTAGGAGGCAGCAGAACATTGTGGTTTTGCCATGTGTTTCTGGACTTAGATTAAAGGGGAAGACAGGAAAGGGTTTGTGGAATCTTCCTTTGTAGTTAAGGAAAGCAACTGAGGCCAGGCATTTCAGGGAGGAGTCCTTTTCCTCCCAGCCTCAAGTAACCACATTCGACATTCAAATCACCACTTCTGTTTTTTGTAGCTTCCATATATGAGAAATAACATGTAGCATTTGTTTTTCTGTGTCTGATTGTTTTTTGTTGACCTAATGGCCTCTAGCCCCATACCATTTTTGACAAATGCATGTCATTCCCTTTTATGACTAAATAACATTCTGGAATAATAATAATAATAAATTCCATTTTTGTAGAAGAATTTTAATCCAGCAGCATGGCTGCTCTGACAAGGAATCACATCCAAAAACTCTCTAGGTCTATGTGATCCAGCCAGAATGAAGACAGGCTCTGGATTACAGTATGATCTGGCTGGAATACAGACACACCCTTAGTAAACACCTTTAATCCCTAACAATGGAATTAAGGTTAGTTTGTAGAAGGAAGCAGTCATGTTTGAAAGTGACATCTGATCAAGGGGCAGTTGGAAAAGAAAATAGCAACAAATCAGAGAAAGACTGACAGAATGAGTCAGAGTTAGGATGCACCCAACTCTCAGAACTGTACAGGAAGGAGAGGCTACTTTAGAACAGCACAGGGAAAAAAAGATTTGTGTGGCACTTTTAGTGGGACAGTTTTATGAGACAGGTGGCAGAAAGAACAAGCTAGACACAGGTGAAAACAGAATGAGGCAGAGAATGAGGAGCCAGAAGAATAGAACATAATGCCAAAGTTAGTATGAGGCCAAGCAGAGCAATTCAGTGAGAAGCCAAGAGGAGCCAGATTGAATCAGTCAACTTGGAAGATTAAACTGTGCTGAGGCTAGACCCTTCCAGACATAGGCCCAGGAATAGAACAGAGAAAGAAGCACTCTGGGCTCAATCCAAGCTGGGCATTCGCATAGCTGGGGTACGGCTCTCATTTCATCCCATCCATGTATTTTGGTTCAATAATGTACTCAAATATAGTGTATATACATTTTCTTTATAATTCACCATTGCTAAGACAACTGGACTGCATCCATATCTTGACTGCAACGGTTATCACTGCAACACATGTAGGAATGGAGATCAATTACATTTCCTTTGGATATACACCCAGAGGTCAGATTGTTGGATCATGTGATAGATCTTTTACATTCCTACTAACATTGGTTTAGTTCTATTCTAGATGTCTACTTTTTGAAGTTCATTGTGTTATCTGGATAGTAATTCTTTGTCCAGGTAAATTGTTTATAAATACTATCTCCCATTCTCTAGGTTATCTCTTCATTTTTAACCAATATTTCTTTTGCTATTAGAAACTTCTCTAAGGAACTGATGTGTCTTACTAAAATACAAAGTTGTTTGGTTTCTTGGTGGTTAGCTTCTTTAGTAGGCCCAGTGACAGGCCCAAATTGGGATCCAGCTCAAGGGGAGGTCCCAAGGCCTGACACGATTACTGATGCTATGGTCAGCTTACATACAGGAGCCTAGCATGACTGCCCTTTGAAAGGCCCACCAAGCAGCTGAAAGAGTCAGATGCAGATATTTACACCCAGCCAATGGACAGAAGCTGGGGACCCCTGCGGTTGAATTAGGGAAAAGCTGGATGAAGCTGAGGAGGAGGGCAACTTTATAGGAAGATCCGGAGTCTCAACTAACCTGGATCCCCAAGATCTCTCAGACACTGAGCCACCAACCAGGCAGCAAATACCAGCTGATATGAGGCCCCCAACACATATACAGCAAGGACTGCCAGGTCTTGACTTAGAAAAAAATGCACCTAAGCCTCAAGAGACTTGAGGCCCCAGGGAATGGGAACATCCTCTTGGAGATGAAGGGGGAGGTATGGAATGTGAAACAGCGGACCAGGAAGGGGATAAAGACTGGACTGCAAAAAAAAAAAAAAAAGATTAAAGAATAAAAAAACAAAAACAAAGTTGTTTTCAGGATTTAGGGGGAAAATGTGTTACTATCCTAACTATCAACTAAAGAAACAGAATGCGAAAGAGATAAAGTGTGTGTGTGTGTGTGTGTGTGTGTGTGTGTGTGTGTGTGTGTGTGTGTAAACATACACATGCATGTGGGTAAAGATGTAGTGGAAACTGTTCTAAAGGTATCAATAAAGATATAGGAAGAATTAGATTACCAGGATTTGAACAGAACAACGCTATTAGTTCACATGCTCTGACTATTCTGAGTTTTTTTTTCAATAGTCTATCTAAAGAAACTTTCCTCCTCTATCATATGTCTTCTACTTGTGAATACTTTTTTTTAAAGATTTATTTATTATTATATCTAAGTACTATGTATCTGTCTTTAGACACACCAGAAGAGGGCATCAGATCTCTCTATGAATGGTTGTGAGCCACCATGGGGTTGCTGGGATTTGAACTCAGGACCTTTGGAAGAGCAGTCAGTGCTCTTAACCACTGATCCATCTCTCCAGCCCCCTTGTGAATACTTCTTAAGTCACTCATCTAAAGATCTGCTCTTTGCTCTCCCATCTGTCTTCTACATGGTCTCTGTTCCATCCTGATGACTCTCAAAGTGTGCACCGTCTCCATTCCCCTGGGATCCTTCCTTCCTTTAAAAATTATTCTTTTAAAAATGATTTCATAATCTTTTCGATACAACCCCTTTGTCATACTCCTTTCAGTCTGTGAAAACTCACTATATTTTGCAATGTATCATTTGTTTTGCTCCCGATGTATTTGTCTAGCTTTTTTTTTCTGATGGCCTTTGAATCCTTGACTAACATTTGACTATGAAGATATGTTAGAAGAATCAAGTGATCCAGACACTGATGTTCAAAGTGAGCTCATGAAAGTCATTTCTGGACAGAGTTTGAAAGCAGGCACTGGAAACCCAAGAATGGGGTGCTGACAGTTAAGACTGGTTAACTTGCGATGTCCTGATGTATGTCTTAGCATCCCTATATGCGACATTAGTTTTATGTCTAGTTCAGGGGGCTAAATGGAATGTATAGTGAAATAATATTCCAGTATGTTGTTCATCACGAAGAAGGTAGGCAGGGACTCAGAGCAGTGACTCCATGCCTGACAGCCTGAACGGAAAGTCTAAATGTTAAGATAAAGCAGGAAGCAGTATCAAAAGGGATAAAGAATTAAGGTGCATACTTCACAGTGCAGGAAAATAATAAAGGGTACAACATGAAAGACAACAGATGATTTGAACAGAAGCTTAAAGTCGGCTCTTGAAGAAGCACTTGTCCATTTGTACTTACAAGACTAGAGAACATGTTGAGAAGTTACAAAAGGAGAAAAAACGTAAAATAAATCTTTGAATTCAGACACTTCATGACAGAACTGACGACAATCTGAAAAGCCTCAAATCCTCTTTGCTTCTGTGTTAAGTAACAGAGAAGCTCATATCTAGTTCAATCATTAAGTAAAAAAAAAAAAGATATGTTGGTCATTGTGAGATGAAGTCAGTTATTTCAGTGATACTTTTTAGGTTCAGCTGTGAAATGAAAGAAGGAAACGGACAGGGAGCGGAGCCCAAAAGAGAGAGAACTGAGCTGTGGTCAGCAAATCTGGAAAGGTGAGGCCATCAAAACCTTTGACATTCAGACATGGAGGCTTTGGCATTTGCCCTGCTGGGTTCCAGTCTTGTGTCAGTTCACGGTGCCCACTTTGCTCCCTTTTAGGGTAGTAACGGACATTTCATGTCGCTCTATGTTGGAAGTATGTACTTTGCTATTTTTTTTATATATATATTTTACTTTACAGGGGTTTACGATTAGAAACATTGTTCCGAGTCTCACAAAAGAGTTCGGGATTTTAAACTGTGTTGCGACTGTGAAATCTTGTGGGGACTTTCAAGTTAGACTAAATGTATTTTGTAATATGATATGGCCACAGGCTTGTGGCCACCAGGGAGTATGGGAAAGTGTGGTTTGAATGATGATGGTCCTCATAGTCACTAAACTGCAGTGATGACATTACTGAAGAGCTCCTCCTATAAACATTTTATGATGTCCTGAGTTGGACTCTTCTTTGAAAGTACAGTTGCTAACGTAGTTTTCACACACAGGCCTTCCAGATCTTCTGGTGATTCTAGAATAGTCAGGTTTTGGCTTGTTTTTTTTTTTTGTTTTGTTTTGTTTTTCCACCAGCTGTTTTCTCTCTAGCCTCTACTGCATAAACCCAGGGCTATGTATCCGCGTCCAGTTTTCTACCCGCTGCTGGTACTTTCTGCTAACTTCCATGTTCTCAAAAAATGACGATCATTTGCCGTGTACTCAGAATTCTTCATCTCTCTATCGCTCACATTCATTAACTATTATGTTCATACGCATCCTATAAAATGCACTAGCTATGGCCTAAGAAAGTTACCCTGTGGATAGTTTTTAACACGATTGTTTCAGTAAGCACCAGCTTATTGAACCGTCGTTGTCGTCGTCTCCATTCCTGCAAGAGGACTTCTTTTCTGATTGAAAAATACTATAAAGTTATGAAAAGGACACATAAAAGGGATCAGATATAAAGATGGTGTTGTCTTTGGCGGGGGAGGACAGAAATTTTAATTTTTTGAAGATCTTTGAGGAAGGTTCCAAAACCCAACTTTATAAAAAAAAAAATCATTAATATATTTATTTATTCACTTTTCATCCAAATATCAACCTCACCTCTCCTTCCAGTCCCCCTTCACACAGCTCCTTCCTCCATCTCCCCCACCCTCACAGGTATCACCCCACCCTAGTGCATCAAGTCACTGCAGGAGCAGGCACATCCTCTCCCACTGAGGTGTCTCAGCTAGGGCAACAGGATCCACAGGCAGGCAAAAGATTCAGGGACAGCTCCCACTCCAACTGTTGCACATGAAGACCAAGCTGCACATCGCTGCACAAGGGCTGGGCGCCCAGGTCCAGCGTGCATATCCTCTTTGGTTGGTGGTTCAGTCTCTGGGAGCTCACAAGGGTCTAAATTAGTTGACTCTGTTGGCCTTCCTGTGGAGTCCCTGTCCTCTTCAAGTCCCTCAGTCATCCCCCCCCCCCAACAAGACTCCCCAAGCTCCATCTAATGTTTGGCTGTGGGTCTCTGCATCTGTTTCCATTGGCTGCTGGGTGGAGCCTCTCAGAAGACAGTTATGCTAGGCTCCTGTCTACACACATTAACAGAGTATCATTAATAGCGTCAGGGACTGGTTCTTGCCCATGGGCTGGGTCTCAATGTAGAGCAGTCATTGGTTGGCCATTCCCTCCTTCTCTTCTCCATCTTTATCCCTGTACATTTGTAGGCAGGACACGCTTTTGGGATGGAAGGTTTTGTGGGTGGATTTCTGTCCTTATCCCTGCACTGGGACTCCTGCCTGACTACTGGAGGTGCCACTTCAAGCTGCATATCTCCACAGCTACTAGTCTCAGTTAGAGTCACCCCCATAGACTCCCTGGGTCCTCCCCCATCCTAGGTCTCTGGCACATCTACCCCCATAGACTCCCTTACCCATCACCTCTCCCACCCAGTTCCCTCCCTCTATTCACTTCCCATATCTACTTTATTTCCCCTTCTGAAAAAGATTCAGGCATCTTCCCTTGGACCTTCCTTGTTATTTGGCTTTTTATATATATCCACTAACCAATTTTTATTAAAATTTTTGTCTTGCAAAAAAAGCCTAGTGTATGTGTGTGTGTGTGTGTGTGTGTGTGCGCGCGCACACACACATGCATTATCTTCTTTACCAATTCACCTGTTAATAAAAATGTAGGATGACTCCATAAATTCGCTATTATGAATATGACACAGATATGCACATATTTGCTATATATTGACCTATGATAGGATTCCTTCATATACATACCCAGGAATGAAATAGCAGGCCATTCTATTTTACAGATGCCTCCTTGTTTTGGTTTTGTGAGAAGCTTCTACAACTAACTGCATTAGTAACTGAACTCATCTGCTTTCCCATCAATGTCTATGGGTTCCTTTCCCATAATCCACAGCAGCAGCATGTGCTGTTTTCTTGATGATGGCCATTCCAACTTGGGTGAGATGGAGCCATGATTAAGATCTATAGTGGCTAAGGATGTTTACTGTCTTTCATAGATGTATCAGTGATTTGTACTTCTTTGGGGGAAAAGCTGCTCAACTCATTTGCTCATTTATTGACTGGTTTACCTGGCAAAGTATTGCTTAATATTTTGATATATTCTAGGCTCTAATCTTGTGATAGACAAATAGCTAGTTTTCCTCCCGTTGTATAAGCTCTTCACTCTGTCCTTCCCTATGCTTCGTATAGAACCCCTTTAATAGATGTGACCTCATTGTGAATTCCTACTTCCTAAGCTACCATCCTAGTCAGCAACTCCTTCTCTATGCGCTTTTTACTGTTGTTTAAGGCTTCAGGTTTTACATTAAGGTCTTTGATCCATTTTGAATTTATTTCAACAGAGTATATAGATGTACATGTGGATATGGAGTTTTGCCAGCACTGCTTGTCAAAGACTCTCTTTTATCAGTTTTAGGCACCGTTATTAAATTCTTAGTTATTTGAGTTCATCTTTGGATCTTCTACTGTGCTATTCCACTGGCCTGTGTTCCTTCTGTGGCCCCCCCCCTCTCTCTCTGTGTGTGTGTGTGTGTGTGTGTGTGTGTGTGTGTGTGTGTGTGTGTGTGAAGTACCATGCTATCTATTTTGTTACTATAGTATAATAAAATCAAATCAGGTATCGTGTTATTTCCAACACTGCTCTTTTGTCCAAGAGTTCTTTGGCTATTCGTGGGGTTTTCATGTTTCCACATAAATTCTAGAATTTTATTTCCTAATTCTAAGGAGAATTTTACTGGAATATTGTAGCAACTCCATTGAACATGTAGAGTGAGTTTAGTAATATAGTCATTTACATACTATTAATTCTACCAACCTAAGAACATGGGGTATCTTTCCAATTCCTAGTACCTTCTACAATTACTTTTTATACTTTAAATTTGAGAGGGTTTCCTACTTCCTTGGTTTGGTTTATTCCTAGGTATTTCATTTTTGAGATTATTGTGTGACTGCTTTTCTGATCTCTTACTCAAAATGTTCATTTTGGCACCTAAAAAAGCCACTCATTTTATATGTTGATTTTTGTATCTTATTTTTCTTAAAGTTTTATATTCAAGAGTTTTCTGGTGGGCTTTTAGGGTCTTAAGTAAAGAATCATACCAGCTGCAAACAGATAACTTGACTATTCCTCTTATCTGTTACTGGCTCCATTTAGGGAGTTTATAGCTATCTTTTTCTATCTTTATGAAACAGTTTAGGGAATATTGGCCCTTTTATATTCTGGTATAATTTAGCAGTGAATCTCTTTGCCTGGGCCTTCCTTTATTGAGAAACCCATCAGTGCTTCAAACTTATTGGCCATTATATATCTGTTCAAGTGATTTATATCTTGGTTTAATTATAGTAAGTTATAAGCATCTGTAAATTTATACACTTACTCTAGATTTTCTAATTTATGAGAGCATAGTATCTCTTTCTTTTTTTAACTCGTTGTTTTCTTCTTTTGGATTAGATATTTTCTTTATTTACTTTTCAAATATTATCCCCTTTCCTGGTTTCCCCTCCAAAAACACCCTATCCCCTCCCCCCTCCCCCTGCTCACCAACCCACCCACTCCTGGGAGCACAGTATTTTGATGTACTCCCTAATGATGTTCTGGTCACTAGTATGTTGAATGTTCTCATCTTCATCTCTAGTTTGGTTAACTTAGCTTTCCTTTGACTTTCTCTTAATTTAGTCAAGTTTTTGTTGATTCCAAAAGAACCATGTTGGGGAACCTTGCGATTAAGGTAGCAGTCCTCCATGAGCAGATGACTTTCTGAGCTCCACACAGAATGGGGGACTCCATTTCTCGGCAGTGCTTTCCCTTCTCTGTCTGTCCTTATCTGGAGAGTGTCCCTGAACACAGGTGGCTGGCCTTGGCTGGACTAATCTGAAACGTGACCTTGTACAGAGCTCTCTGCAAGGCTGCATAACTCAGCACACATGTCCACTCTGGCTTCCTGCCCATATGATAATTAGGTGCTGTATTATAACCAATCAGCATTCCTGCTCACTTGACGCCAAGACCAATTAGTCCTTTCTACTCATTCCCCTAAAAGAAAACTCTCTTATATATCCTATCCCTGAAACAATAAAGTAGACTTGTCTCACTGCCACGGTCTGGTCTCCAGAGGTCATTCTGTCACACTCATGCATCTCCGAACTCTCTTCTGTCTCTGCTTCCTGTGTCCCCTCAGGCTGGTGGCCAACAGCCTTTGGGGAGAAAGTGCAGACACAGAACCAATCATTTTTCATTAATTTTTGCTCTTTTATTCTCTAACTCATTAATTTTTGACCAGATCCTTATTATTTCTTTCCATTTGGTGATTTTTTTAATTGAGGGGTGGTGGGGGGTGGTGGCTGTTCTTTGTCTAAGACCTTGAGATAAATAAGTAAATTTCCTGAGTTCTTTGCTCTTTTTAAGTATAAGCACTTATAAAAACTCCCTCTTTACAATTATGGGTTCTGTTGTGGATGGCTCCGTGTTGCCTGCATTTTGATGTTAATTCTGCTCTCCCAGGAGGGGCTGTCTGGAATGAGGAATGAGTCACATACTCAGGTGACTTCTTGTGAACCTCCCTGAATGAATAAAGGGTCAATCACTGGGTAAGTAGGTGGGACTTCTGGGTTGGACAGAGGGAGAGAAGAAGCAGGAGGAGAGTTAGGAGCTTTTTGATTGGGGACAGCCTAAGGGCAAGATGTAGCTGCTAGTATCTCCAGGTTTCATGGCGGATCCACCAGGATTCACCACTGGATGAATTAGATGTAATATGGCTTACAAGATTAGGATTCTAGTTTTTGTGCTCAGAGATTGAGTTACCATTGTTTCTGAACTAAGTTTGTGTGGTGTTTTTCTTCTCGAGGCAACTCGACTGGGTTCCAGAGAGAAAGGTACGGCAGCAAAGCGTGGGTTTGCCTGATGTGTACCACAAAGGCCATGGGGGTTTTGAAGCATGGGGCTGGTGTGGTAGCAACCAGCCAGTGTGAGTTGCGTGGAGATGTTTTGGGAACCACCAGGCCAGAGAGTCTGTCAAGATGAGAACACCCCACTGGTGCCATGTTGCCCTCCAGTGCCCGGTGTAGTGTGGGAACACCACAATCTTTTTTGATATTTCCTGCAACAGGGTTCACTTTCATTTCAAGAGACTTTGAAGTTTACTTTTAAGTCACTTAGTGGATTTAGAGGGTCAGAAGAAGGGCGCTGTGCTGTCTGAATACCTATTGATGAGAATTTGATATTGGCATCACTATTTGGACCTAGCTGTCCCTTCAGTAATATGTTCATGAAATTCAGTGCATCGGTGTTCAATACACTTATAATCATCATATCTTGATGGATTTCCCCTTTATTATTACGTAGCCACCTTGTTTCTTTCTGATTTTGGTTTGACTTAAAGTCAAAAGCAAATAAAAATACAGCTACTCTACCAGCTTTTCTCTTTCTTTGCTTGGTATATTAATATTCATCCTTCTTTGCCTTCAGTATATTTGTTTTGATCTGTATATATATTTCTTGCAAACAACAAACTGAATGTTGTTTATATTTCAATTTGCTTGCATATGTATCTTAAACAGAGAGATAAGGGCACTTATCTTTAGGATTATTAAGAGTTATCCATTAATTTCTATTAATTTTATTATTTGCTTTCCTAATCTGTTCAAATTTTTTCTTTTTTTTCTTTATTCATCTTAAGCTTTTGACTTTGAGTTCCTGAATGTTGTTTTGACTAAATTTTTTACTTTATAGCTGTCTGATCGTATTGCTTCCTTTGTCTTCGATCTCTGATTTTGCTTTTCCTTCTGTTTCCCTGCATTGTTAGTGCTTTCTATTGTGTCTTCTATTTGACTTACTGAGTTTTTATTTCCAATGTTTCTATTTAGCTTTTTGTTTTTAGAATCGCAATTCCTTTGAAGTTGTGAACATTCTTCCTCAGATCCTAAATAACCCTCTTAGTCCATTCATCTGATTATTTGAATACTTTATGAAGTCACTGATCATCTTAAACGCTCAGCTTTTGAATTCTTTGTTCAGAAGTAACAGTTTCAATACAGTGGGGCTCAGCTATAGAAAGGGCATGATCTTTTCAAGGTATCGTACTGTCTTGTTTTTGCACATTTCCTGTTTCTGTAGCAATTTGTACACCAGTTGAGGTGGATATCTGTTTATCTGGGGTCTGCTTATTGAGTAACCCTCTCCTGAGAGTCCAATGGCCAATACCACTCAGACATTAGAAGACAAATTACCGGAACAACAAGAACAGGAAACCAAAAGTAGACATAGGAATACAATTAAAACCAATTAAGGCTGACCAGTATACCAATAACTATAGAAGTGAGGGAAAAAAGCTTAGGTTCCGTGTGTTATGGCTTTGTTACCCCAGTCCCTCATCGCCCCTGTAGCTGAGGCTAAGAGATGTTTCCTCTTTTTCCCCTGCATAACCTGTTTATCGCTAGTCAGAACATATTCATGATTCTCTATATTCTTTCTCTGTATCTTGAAATAAAGACTATCTTGCTACACAGCCTTCTTTCTCAGAATCACACCAAGGAAGCTTCTAAACTGCCACCATCCGGGCTCTCGGCCCCAGCATGGAACATTAATGAAGTCAAATATCTTCAAATGGTGAGAAATTAGTTTCTCAAATAGTCCAAGAAAATGGCATTTTATATATATGTCTATCAATGGGCTCTTGATTCTCTCACTATAAGAATTGCCAGCTAAATCTTTAAATGACTCTGTAAGAGAAACAGTAAACCTATTTCAAATGCATAAATAACACTGGCTTTACACTATTGAAAGTAACAACTGAGAAATACAAGAACAAGCTGGAGATTGCAGTGACGACTCTATTTAACAAAGGTGATACCCCAATAATCCCTTTTTAAGGGTTTTGTTTGCCCATCTCTGCCAGTCCACCTCACAGTTTTTTAAGTCATCAATACATTTGCTTTCGAATAAGAAGTGCTGAGATCTCCTGGTCTCGCGCTGGAGAGCTAGCTCAGGTTAAGAGTGCACTGTGCTCCTCTAGAGGATGCAAGTTCAGTTCCCAGCACTCACATGGAAGCTCTGTAACTTCAATCCTAGGGATTCTGACATCTTCTGGCCTCTGCTGGTACTGCATGCACATGGTGCACAGAGAGACATACAGGCAAAAACACTCATACACATAAAATAAGTAAACAAATAAGTAAATAAAATCTAAAAAAAAATCCTTGAAGACTATTTTGTATAATACCTGAAAAATCTGGATGTGTGACATATTTTTTGACTATGTGTTGCAGGAAATATTAAAAAAAGACCAACCCGCCAACTCTCAGTGGGTTCTGACCACACTCAAGCGCTCCGGCCGCCACCTGGAGCTGCTGGTCTCTAGGCCAGCAAACTCTCCAGCCCTGCGAGGGCCATCTCACTCGGCCGTCCCTCTGTTGGCCATCTCTCCAGCAGGAACCCCGAGTTCCTCTAGCTACCACGCAATGCCCCACACACCCAGCTCACCATCCAATTACCTGGTAGAAACAGACCCCTTAATGCTTAGTTAGCCAATTAGATTTCTGTGTACTATAGACACAGTTACAAGATGTCAAAGCAGTAATTCCAGAGCCAATTAAAAGTGATAAACTTTATCCCAATATTTCTAATCTTATAAAACACACAGATAAACGTCTGGAGCCATTCTGGTTCTCCGACCTGCGACCTGCGACCCTCTCAGACTAGCCCATGCGCTCTCTTCTCACAACCACTCACTCCAATCACAGAACCTCTCTATTCGGAGGAAATTGGACAGGAAAATTCCTGTGACAGTTGTGAGCCTATCCTTTAACGGCTGAGCCATCTCTCCAGCCCGGTTTTGTGACTTCTTAAAGGCAACAAAGGAGGGACTGAAAACAAGTGATTTACTCCTCCGAGTTAGCCTACAATTGTATCTGTAATGACTTTGCTTTCAGTTTGACAAAGGTCTGAGACTTTCTACTGGCTCGCTTCACATTTCTTGTCCTTTGTGTCATCTCTTGAGCCCTGTCACTACTTCCCAAACAGACTAGCACTTATGAAGCCACACACTCAGTAGAATTGAGCCTCTGGTCACCAAGATGGCCTGTCTGGCTCTGCCTCAGCTCAGAAAGCTTCGCCCCACTCCCTTCCTCCCGCACAACCCTCTGCTGCCACCTAGCGGTCCAGGGATTATCCATCTTTCCACCCTATCTATTCCAATGTTGCTCTTGCAATAGAAAATTGAACTTGTTTTAATTTTTCTTCTTCTTTTGGGGGAAGAAGGTCACAAGGGTAGGGAGAGACCTGAGAGGACAGGAAAGTGAGTGTTATCAGGGTGAATGACGTGAAACTCCAAAATAACTAATAAAAATATTATGTGAGAAAAAACTGGGGCTTTTTCCATATGACAGAAATAAGATATTTTTTAAATGCAAACTTTAATTGTAATGTTAAAAATAAAACACCTTTAAATAAATAATTTTGGAATTGCTACATTTCTGGTGAGAGTCATTCTCTCCAACACGGAGCTCTGTATTTAAATGGTAAATTGCTATTGTAAGTTCTTTTGACTTTCAACTAGACAAAATGACCACCAGAATATGTCCAGTGGCTCTCTGAGCAACAAAATTCTCTTATTTTTTCTTGGTTGTCTACTGTTGAGTTTGAATATGATTAAACTACAGTATTTCCCAATGTCTTCTTACCCCTTACTTTATGCAGGTCCTTAAGAGATTTTAGTGGGGCTGGAGAGATGGCTCAGTGGTTAAGAGCACCGACTGCTCTTCCAGAGGTCCTGAGTTCAAATCCCAGCAACCACATGGTGGCTCACAACCATCTGTAATGGTGTCTGGTACCCTCTTCTGGTGTGTCTGAAGAGAGCAATGGTGGTGTACTCATATATATAAAATAAATAAATAAATCTTTAAAAAAAAAGAGATTTTAGTTACAGATTATTGCTTCATTTTTGAATTTAAGTCACTCATCTAATTATGAACACTAAATGAATTCTGGTATACAAAATGAAGTCTGTCATAGATTTTTTTTAGCTCTTAAAGTTTATTATTAATAACATAAGCACATTCATTTTTCTTAAAGGGCAGCATTGAGAATTGTACATACAACACATTATGAATAGAAAAAAAGTAAATTTTTACCTTATAAGAATAGCTGATACAAAAATAATTCACCTGAGAATAAATTCTTTCACTTTATGTAATATGCTATTTCAAGGGGAGAGATGAAAACTCAATGTTCACAATATTAAAAATACATTAAGAAAAAGCATTTGCTATTTTAAAACAAGTCATGCCTTTTGGAATGCTACATGAAAATATAAGATGGCATTTTAACAAATGTAAAAAGCACGATCAGAATGAGACAGTGAGTGACCAACAAAGAATCAGGAGAACAATATTCACCCTAGCAAAATTAACTGTGCTACTCATTTTCCTATAAGATAGTCTTAATACTAGTAGCAAAGCATTTTCATATCATAACTGGTTACTGAAGTACCTATCCTTCTTTTAATAAAATGTAAGATCTTCCAGAGCCAAAACAGTCCATCCTTCTAGCTGAAGAGTCCATTCTGGAAACACAGTCAGTCACTGGAAGGTGTGCTGAATTAAAGTATCGAAAAATGTTTTAACAGTGAAAACTAAAACTGACTAAAAATAATCTTTGCCAAATTAATTTTTGAAAAAAAAAAAAAAAGAACCACTGCTTTTTCCTAAGAAGAACGCGGAAGGAGGGGAAGATCCCGCAGAAAGTAAACCACGCAGAAGGCTTCTCAGTGCTACCACCTGAGCACTGCCCTCGCCTCGGCAGAGCTAGCCTTTGTTCTACGCTGACTGTTTGGCCACAGATGGAAAATATAAGGCAGGAAGGTGATGCTGCAGTTTGTTTTCACTTATTTGTTTACCTGTATTGAAAAGGAACAAAGTTCTGGAAGCAATAATTTAAGATATTTTAAAATAAATTCATGTGTGAAAACAAACTATCCACTGTAATATGAATGAACACACAACAAATAAAACTAGACAGTACAATCTCGACTTTCATTCCCTGTGAAAATTATCACACTGAGCACACACTGAGCAATGCTAACAGACAGTGCCCAAATCTACATGAAAAAGCAGGCAGCATGGCTGGCCTGTGCGGACCATCTATGAGACGGCTCCGCCTTAGAACGGCCAAGCGCTTTCAGAACACAAATGAAACCTACCCTTTTCAGTAACTGTCCTAGTAAACTTTAAATGCAGTTTTGTTTGTTTGTTTGTTTGTTTTTAAGGGTATGTGTTCTAGGTTAGAGTTACAAAAATCACATCCCCCAAAAAAAGGCCCAAGGTACTTAAATACTAAAAGATAGCTCTTCAAGTTTACGGCACCATTTAGCAATGACTTGCTGAGAAAATACAATGTGCTATTTATAGTTTATCGGCAAAAATAAAGATTTCCTCTTAAATACATCTTGACTATATTTGTCATGCATTAATCATTAATTAAATGATTAATTAAATGTAAGATTCTTAAAGGATCCAAAATTATAATTTGGTATCAGGAGGCAAGCTACTGCCAATGAAATCTTACAAGAAGAACTTGGGGGGGAGGGGCGTGTCATAAAATCCAAGCAGACTTGTAGGATGGTTCGATTATATTAGAGTACCTCTAAGATACGAGACTAAACAAATATCTTTAGGAAGGTGGAAAGAAATTGCCAAAGCAATAGAGAAAACTGTCAGCCATGTACCACCCTGTACTGAGAAAGGAACACTTGAGTTGGCCACTAGTGCCTAAAATCACACATTTCACTACCCAACAGGACTAAAAGTTCATTAAATCTTCCCAACATTAAATAATTAATTATTTCATTGAAAGCTTGACCATTTAAAGTTGGTATCAAGCCCTTCTGTTCTTGTTATTGTTCTTTATATCTCTGTAATGCAAAAAGTCATTCCACAATATATGTTTTTACAAAGCTAACACTCATACAACAGACTGAAATAACGTATCAACTACATCATATATTTGTATACCTGTTCATATGAGTCATAAAATGAAATATTTCTAAGATTAATTATCATATTTCAACTCTGTCACAAGAGTGAAACTCTAATTTTTATTTCTTAATTTAACCCTTGCAAGAGTTCCTATTTTCTACCATGTTCTTAGGTGACCTTTTAAAGAAATGTATATGTTGATCTACTTACAACCCAAGAGGATCAAGTAATACAATTTAGTAATAAAGATGGTTATCCATTACATTTCTTGTCTCGGAATAAACTTAAGTGTGTCCTATGTGAGGAAGGCAACTCACCATCGACGTTTGGAGGAAGGTAGAGATTAACTGTCCTACCTCGACAAGCATCTGTCATTGCAGCTTCAGACCCTCGGACTACTACACTCTGAAGCTCTAGTCAAAGTGTTTCTGCGCATTATGATCGCCAAACACATTTGGATTTTAATGTAGGCAACAGACATGCAACTTGAAACATCTAATTGCCCATGTCTGCAATCACTAGACTAGGGCTTCCCTTTATTACTGGGATAATGACTGCCACCTGGTGGACGCCACCTCAACGGCTCCACATCTACACAGGCCAACTTCCACTAAGAGCTTCTTTTAGAAATCTTAAAGGAAAAGCCAGTTGATGCATTGCTTTGTGTCTCTTTTCTACGCTATTAGTTGGGTATTAGCCTTTTTAATTAGCACTGGGAAATTACTTAATTATGTAACATAGTATAAAATTTAAATATTATTCAGAATTATTCTTTTATTATTTCTTTAAATCCTAAGTTGAAATCACATTTTTTGAAACATGAAAAGGATGGCATACAGACTATCTTCAACATACTTCAGATATAAACCTGTAGGTGGACAATTACACACAAATTTATTTAAAAAAAACAAACACATAACCATAGTGTGTAAATTAAGGAGTTTAGGAAATTTCCAAGTGCTCTCATTTTTTTTAATAACAATTCAAGTAATAAACCTTTAAAATCAAAGTTAAGATAAAAGAAGAAAAATAGAATAAAAAAGGATAAATAAATTCCGGGTCAGCAAGGGGAGTGAGCACAAACATTCAAAACACTACTCTGTCCTCCTGCGTCCGCTCCCACCACAGGGTGCTGTTTAAAGTCCCGCAGCTATTGTCTTCCTCCTCTTGTTCTTTAGTAAGTTCTACAAAAACCTAGATAAAAGGAGAAGTCAACTATTGCATCATTCAGAGGACTTTTAATTAAGTAAGAAATGATACAATGCCATAACTAATATTTAACAAGTATCAAGGGGTTTTCTGATATTGATACTACTCAAACAAAGCAAGTTATGTCCAGTAGCTACAAAGATAAACACATATTTAGAGGGTTAACAAATTTTCTAATTAATATATCTAATAGCAGTGTCAAAAAATAACTTTAAATTGTTTAAACAACTTAAAGTATTCTACTATAAAATAATGCCATGAGTTTTTTAAATATATCTCAAGATAAACAAAAAGATGTTCAAGCTTAACAAAAGAAAATTTACTTGACTTAATTATTCAATAGTATACATATATCTCAAACCATCACACTGTAGTCAATAAATATAAATAATATGACTATTGAATTAAAGATGTTTTAAATGGAATTGAACAATGAGCTAAGAGGAAGCTAAAGCTGCAGTTCCAGTTATATTTAAGTTGGGGATGCTGGGATGGCTCAGCAGTGCCTTTTGCCCAAAGACCTGAGTCCATTCACCAAGCCGCATGGCTGAAAACTGACCACCACAAGTTGTCCTCTGGTCCCCACTAGAATGTTGTGGCACTTGTACGCCCACACCCACACATGAAATAAGTAAATAAGTAAATGTGTTTTAAATATATAGTTTCAAATGCCTATAATATTGGTCTCTACATTATAGACTTAGGCAATTGCTACTAGCTAACCTTAACTGTAATCGTTTCTAATTTAACTTTATAGTACCTGTTCCAGGGTTGCTTGAGAAAAGCTATATTCTTCAATGGCAAAAGTGTGTTTTGCTATAAAAACATAAAAATAGCATTTTACTTAGTGATATTTTTAAGGAGTGAGATGGCAACTAATCCTACAGTATCTACTCTGCTTCTTAAAACTCTTGTCAACACTGTTTTCCAAACTGGAGCTGCCCACGCATGTCACGCCCTCAGCCCTGCTCCTCTCTCTTCCCTGTCCACTACGGATCCTCTGTAAACAACCTGCATCGACCGTTCTGTGGCCTGCTTCACTTTCTAGGTTAGCTCCTCCTTCCCTCCAGTGTCTCGTTCTTCATCATTCCTTTGTTTTCTTGTGGTATCCCCGGTCTCCAAACACTACGTCAGCCTGTTCTAGATCCTTAAGTTCATTTCCTAACACTGGCCATCATAAGTTTCGCTACATTCCCTTCAAATCCCCTTTTCCAATCTAATACCAAATTCTATAGTGTATTTATTCTTTTAATCATAAATTATCAGGAAGGTAAAGTTTCAGAATTAATAATTAGTCTACAGCTTGAAGATACATAAGATATAAGTAAACACTGTCCTACCAGAATCCCCATAGAGAATGATAAAAATTCTATATATGTTTCAAATTCTTAAGTTTTTCTGAATTATACCCATGAGGACTGAATTTACATTATTCCACTTGAAGTCCTCCAGTGTCTCCCACTCTCTCACATTCCCTCTCAAAGACTTGACTTTTTTTTTAAATTACTGTTAAATATATATATATATATATATGTATAGGCATAAACACTTATATTTATTTATCTTAGAATAAAAGAACAAAAGATTATATTTGCTATAACTGCAACAATAATCTGGCTCCCAGTTCTAAACTTTCTGAATAAGATCCTTTCATTACTTGAAAACTATTTTAAAATATTCTCAAATGCTACTTGCCTTCTTCCAACTTAGCAAAGGATTGTGAGAGAGACTGAACATCTTCTTTTGGAATTTTATAAGCCAAAATAGAAGAAAAGCTGAAAAACAAAGATAAAATACAGGAGGATGGAAAACTTAACTATTGTGTTTGCTTGAATGCTAAAGCTTAAAACTTTTTAAGTTTAAATTTAAATTCTAATAATCTACTTGATATCCATTTTCCTAAAACCTGTGTGCAGAAGGACAGGATAATTCCATGTGATTATCACCCTGAAGTAACTACAAGCCTCTATTCTGACAGCACAGTCCTGTACTGCTGACAATACCGCAAAGTAAAATAGTCGGAGACACAGATAGAAAATCTAACTGAAAATGTACGATTTTATGACTTCTTGTTGCAGGATATTTGATCACACTGTGGACCCTGATATTAAAGCCTGTCTCTAGCTTCAATGTGGCTCAGCCCTAGCACACACCTTTAATCCAAGAGTGGGCAGGATATTTGATCACTGTGAGATCATGTACTGGAAAATCCTGTTTCTAGGTGTGATGAGGCTCAGCCCTGGCACACGCCTTAATCTGAGACTTTTCTGTTTATTGTAAACAAGATGAATAAAGCCAGCTAAAGGTCAAGAGGCAGAGCAAGCAACCAGCTGACAGGGAGTGAACATAGGGAAACCATGAGACTGAGCGGAAATCAGGAGGGCAGAAAGACACACAGGAAGTAGGAGGGAGGGCTGCTTTTGTTCCCACCTTCTGGGATTTTGGCTGAGGAGGGAGACCAGCCGGGGGCCTTCTCTGCCTCACTGAGCTGGCAGGCTTTCACTACAGCGTCTGGGTCCTAAGTCATCATTTGGTAAAAATCAAACGTTTGGGATTTTGTTTTTAAAACAATTTCAACTCTATAAAATGTATTAAATATATTTAAAAAGTTGTTACCTCTCTTGGCGGCTTGCATTTGGGAAAATATATTGAATTTCTCTTTGAAGGCGATCTATTTCCAGGTTTTCAATCCAGTCCTTTAATTTAACTTCCAAAAAGTAGCCTTTACCAAACTTACTCTTTAGATGTTGTACTGTTCCAATACATCTGAAATAAGTTTTAAAGGAAAGAGCTAAAATGGCTTGACCGTTTTCAAAGAATGATTTCTTGCTTAAATCTCTACCACATTTTTTTTAAATAAAATGACTCTGACAATCTTTTACGTGTATAGAAAAGTTGCAAACATCATGCAACATGCTCAGACACTCTTTATGTAGTCTCATTTTCCCTAATATTTTCTTCTTCTATTCTTATGACAAGAGTGTCCAAATCAAGCAACCTCCATTATACCGCTCTAGCCAGGGTCAGACATGGGTTGACTCTGCTGCTTTCCATTAGCATCTTTTGCTCCAGGAGTAAGAACTGTGAGTCAGTGTAGTGAGACCCAAGCTCGGATGCGGCTCTCTGCCCACAGCTCACAGCCTGTTGTAACACTGTGGCATACTGCAGGGAGTGCTGTGTCTGCTCAGTTATGTGTGGTGTCTATAAGCTTTTCAACTGTGGACTTTACTGCTCACAGTTCCTACTCCTTTTCCTTACTCTGTTTTCTAGGAGAAACTGGTTATATCCAGCATTAACCTGAGATCAAGAGAAGGTAAGCTTCCTTTGAGGGAGCAATACAGACATAGATTCCTTGGAATCATTGTGTAAGGAAAATGTGCCTCTTTGCACACACTTATTTATTCAATCAACCATTTCTCTATACAAATATAAGCTCATAGTTATTTTATACTTTGTGTTATGATTCAAAACAATGTCCATTATTTTAAAATAATCTAATAATTTTTAAATAACAAACACAAGACATTAAAACATACTGATACAGGTAGCTGGACATATTTTATAAAATATAGATATACATGTATTTCCAAACGTTCTATACAAAACTGATTTTTAAAACTACAAGTTTTGACATTTCAAATTAATGCATAGTTCCCTATATTTTTTTAAAAGATCACATTCAAAAATCTACCCTTCCTCTCTTTCTCTGAAAGGTATGTTGTTTAAACATTTACCTTAGTTGCCCAGACACCATGATGGCCACCCTGTCACAGACAGCTTCTGCCTCTTCCATGTAGTGAGTAGTCAGAAGAGCAGCCCGCTTTTTGTTTTTAAATGCAGTTCGAATAGCTCTCCTACAAAATATAAATAAAATTTAAGTAAGAGAAATGCACCTGTTTGATAGTGGAAATAAGTAAAACCCAACTATTCAACTAAAGCGTACCCATTACCGACTGCTGTAATGACTGTGTCCTACCAAACTAAGCTTCTCTATTCTCCTTACTCTTCCGTAGTTTGAAACTTGACAAATGCAAAGAAACATCATTATTTCACAGGTATCCGTGAGGCTAAAGTGTAATACCCAGGCCAATGTACAGCTCAGAGGTAGAGCACTTGCTTACAATGTGTAGAGTCTTGGTCTCAATCCCCAGTAATAACGAAAAAGGGGAAAAAAGTAAAGAAAGTACAAAGGCATGAAAGAATGAATGAATCAAGTATGATAAAATATGATTTTGTTATAAAAAAGATGCATACTCACAAAATTAATATCTAATTCAAACCTTATACTTGATAAGTAGGAAACTAAGAACTAAAAATAATTCAACCAACTAGTACTTTATTCCTTCAAAAAATTACAACATAAATTCAAGACAATAATATGAAAAACATAATTTACTATTAAGTGACTAGGGAAAAACATCTTCCAAAATTAATTCAGAAAGAATTATTTATTTTAATAACCAGCTGTGTGTTCATTTCTGTACTGTAGTATATAAAATATCATTAACATTTCAACAAAGATATGATAAAAGCTTTAAAAGTTCACATATTTAGTCTGCAGCATTTCGCGGAGGTGAGATCTCCACCTTCTCTCTGGAAGAGAACAGCTAGGAGTACACAGGGCATAAGATCAGTGGAGCAGCTGGGACAGAGGTCTTCAGGCTGCCATTTGCATGAGGGAACCAGGCAGTTGCACAGACCCTGACAGAAGAGAGCTGGTCTCCCAGTAGTAAGGATATAGGCTTATAGGCCCATAGGAGGAACAAGCTGTAGCCAGAGACAGCAAGACCAACTAGCAACAGAGATAACCAGATGGCGAAAGGCAAGCACAAGAACCCCTACCAACAGAAACCAAGACCACTTGGCAACATCAGAACCCAGTTCTCCCACCACAGCAAGTCCCAGATACCCCAACACACCGGAAAAGCAAGGGTTGGATTTAAAATAGTATCTCATGATGCTGATAGAGGGCTTCAAGAAAGACTTAAATAACTCTCTTAAAGAAATACAGGAGAACATCAGTCAACAGGTAAAACCCCTTAAAGAGGAAACACAAAAATCCCTTAAAGAATTACAGGAAAACACAAACAATCAAGTGAAGGAACTGAACAAAACCATTCAGGATCTAAAGGAGGAAGTAGAAACAATAAGAAATCACAAAGTGAGACATCTCTGGAGATAGAAAACCTTGGAAAGAATTCAGGAGTCATAGATGCAAGCATCAACAACAGAATACAAGAGATAGAAGAAAGAATCTCAGGTGCTGAAGATACCATAGAAAACATTGACACAACAGTCAAAGAAAATGCAAAATGCATAAAGCTTGTAACCCAAAACATCCAGGAACTCCAGGACACAATGAGAAGACCAAACCTAAGGATTATAGGTCTAGAAGAGAGTGAAGATTTACAACTTAAAGAGCCAGTAAATATCTTCAACAAAATTATAGAAGAAAACTTCCATAACCTAAAGAAAGAGATGCCCATGAATATACAAGAAGTCTTCAGAACTCCAAACAGACTGGACCAGACCAGAAAGTCCTCCCAGCACATAATAATCAAAACATCAAATGCACTAAACAAAGAAAGAATATTAAAAGCAGTAAGGGAAAAAGGGCAAGTAACTTATAAAGGCAGGCCTATCAGAATTACACTAGACTTCTCACCGGAGGTGATGAAAGCTAGAAGATCATGGGCAGATCTCATACAGACCCTAAGAGAACACAAATGCCAGCCCAGATTACTATATCCAGCAAAACTCTCAATCACTATAGATGGAGAAACCAAGGTATTCCATGATAAAACCAAATTTACACAGTATCTGTCCACAAATCCAGCCCTACAAAGGATAATAGATGGAAAACACCAACACAAGGAGGGAAACTACACCCTAGAAAAAGCAAGAAAGTAATCTTCTTCCAACAAACCCAAAAGAAGATACCCACACAAACATAAAAATAACATCAAAAATAACAGGAAGCAGCAATCACTATTCTTTAATATCTCTTAACATCAAAGGACTCAATCACCAATAAAAAAACATAGACTAATAAATATTTATCATGTAAATCTTTAATTTTATCAGAAAATGTTTGTAATTCCTATTTCAATTAATTTAGCAATGTTTTTTATGCCTACCATTTTATCTGCATTATTTTTCATAATATTCTTCAATTTTAATATATTTTTCTATATAGTTCTTCTATTTTATCAGAAATGTTTTCAATGTAAATCTCTGATTTTATCACAAAATGTTTTTAATTTCACCTTCAATTAATTTAGAAAGTTTTTTTATATCTACCATTTTATCTGTATAATTTTCCATGAAATAGTCAATTTTAATGTGTTTGTCTATATATTTCTTGAATTTTATCAGAAATATTTTCCATGTAAATCTTCAATTTTATCTGAAAGTTTATAATTCCATGTTCAATCATTTTAGAATTATTTTTATGCCTACCATTTTATCTGTATAATTGCCATGATAATCTTCAATTTTAACATTTTTCTATATATTTCTTCAATTTTATCAGAAATATTTTCCATGTAAATATTCAAGTTTATCAGAAAATGTTTATAATTCCACTTTCAATCAACTTAGGAATATCTGCCTACCATTATTATATCATATAAAATTTTCTGTGATAATCTTCAATTTTAACATGTTTTTCTACATTTTTCTACAATTTTATCAGAAATATTTTCCATGTAAATCTTCAATTCTATCATAAAATGTTTCTATTTCATTTTTCAATTAATTTAGCAATGTTTTTTATGTCTACCACTTTACTCTTTAATTTTCCATGAAAATTGTTAATTTTAGCGTGTTTTTCTATATATTTCTTCTATTTTATCAGAAATATTTTCCATGTAAATCTTCAATTTATCATAAAATGTTTTTACTTCCTTTTTCAATAAAAAAAGTTCACATATTTAATTGCTATTTTATACAATCAAGATCCAGACACCACTAACAGGAAGCTATTGGTCACAGTGACTCCACCACACCAGGCGGCAAGTGTCTGCAGTGTCATACTCACCACATGTGCTGTTTGGCTCTGGGGTCCATACCTGTGGATGGCTCGTCCAGCAGTGTCACCAGAGGATTCCCCAGCATACTGAGAGCAAAACACAGCTGGAGGGAAGGGAGAGGGAGGCGGGACTAAGTTCAGTCTGAGAACATCTGCCCAGAGAGCAACAGGCCCTCAACTAATGAAATACATCGATCTGTCCTCTGATGAAGAATACCTTTCGCTTGATCCCTGCAGGTAGTTTCTTTATAGTCTTCTGAAGATGTTCTTTCAAATCAAGGGCTTTTGTTATTCTGCAAAATGGCCAACACAAAATTATTTATCTGGATCTGTATTAATACAAATATGTTATGTATGACCATTTATACTGTTCTCTCTAAAAGACCACTTGGGTAATGTCAATTAGGTAAGGAAAAAATCTCCAATTTACATCATTGTAAGCAAATTGTTTTTATAAATAATTCAGTTAATTTGCATATTATTTAGGACACATTCTTCCTATAATTAGAAATGGAAAAACTGAGCCATGCTGGCACACGTCTTTAATCCTAGCAATTAAGAGCAGATGCATGCAGACCTCTGAATTCCGAGGCTAACTAGGGCTGCCATAGCAAGACTGTCTCAGAAAAATAAAAAAGAATTAGAATGAACAGAAATAGAAGAGCTGGTTTTTTTCATAGCCATCATAACTTTGTAAAGAACAAATAAAAAGCAATGACCATTTTTCTATGGAAACTATAATCTACAAAAGAAATACTTGTTTTAAAATTTAAAGAATTTGAAATGTGCATTTCCTGCCCCCAAGTAGCAAAGGCAACTTACCGACTTATTACTTCCTTCATGTCACTTGAACTCATTCCTTTCACTGCTCCATAAATTTCAAAATGTTCTTGCAGAGTAATATCTGGCCACAGTGGGTTTGTCTGAGGGCAGTAACCCATACACTTAATGGATTCATCATCTTCATTTGAATGTGAACTATAATCTCCAAGAAATATCTACAAAAATGCAAACCACATTTTAGTATCTTTGCTTTGTATTGTGAAGGAGAGTGTCAATAAATTCTGTTAAACTCCTTCCCTGAGTCACAGTAATATCTGAACAGCAATCTAATGCTTTTTAAGGGTGCAAGGCCACACATAGCTAAGTCAGAATTGAGACGTCCAGCCAGAAAAGGTGGTAGGTGGTCCTATACTGGTGGGTGGGAAATCAAGCCACCTTCTTAAGGATGGCCATTGTGGGGCTTCCCTGAAACGCTGTATTTAAACCAATGTGTTAAGTAAAACAAATTCTGTTTCTCAGACATAAGGTGTAATGGACATAAAAAACTTAATCTTGGGCAAATTCTCAAAGAAAGGAGTATTCCTGGTAATTCACAGAACAGTGTGAAGAGAGCGAAGAGGAGACAGGAAGGAGAAGCCCATCGATGTGGGTCCTGAGTCAACTGCAGACTCACTGACAGGGCCCAGGCTGACCTGCCTATCTCCAGAAATTACTATACCTGTCTTCATAAGTAGGTAGATGAATCTACCTTCTGTGTAGATAATTTCCAAAGCCAAACTATATATGTCTATTTGTGTGTGAAAATTTCACATATATTACTTTCAGATAACCAAAAAACCTTAATCTCATAAATCTATACCAAAAATACTAAAATACAAAAACATATGACCATCCAATTCATAATTTGCTATTAGTAAACTTAATTAAATGTCATATTAGACATAACCCACAGTTGTACATATCATACCTTGCCTGAAGTTGGTTCAACATCCCCAACCAGGATATTAATAACTGTGCTTTTGCCAGCACCATTTGGACCCAACAGGCCCAAGATCTCTCCTAAAGGTATTGGGAAAAAAATTATGTATTAAAGTCAAACTAAAAACAGAAATTACTTTTCTGGAAAAGTTTCTTAAAAAATAAATAAATACCAACCTTTTTTCACACAGAAAGAGATGTATTTTGTTGCCACTTTTGTTGTTTTTCTTGAATGAAGAAAATCTTTCTTGTCATCATATTCCTTATACAAATTGCATACCATAATGGCTGGCTTCTAATAAGAAAAACAGGTTTAAAACGGAGTCATATACTAGAAATCTATCATGTCATATCTCATATATGTATCCCAAGAACTAGATTCACTTCTGAGAGGGCACTGTAAAATAAATTTTACATTTATATGCAATGAGAAGTGTTTCTTCTTCATTCCAGTGCCTTGGTAATTTACCATTTGAGACAAAGTATGACTTAGCAGTAAGGAGCAAGTTACCTCCTCACAACACTGGCAACCCATCAGCTCTTTAACCTTTAGTCTCTCAGCTTTGACATCTTCATCTTCATTCTCATTGATGGGTGGTTCTGGAAACTTCTTATTTTTGGCTTTTTGTGAGAGGGCCCTAAGCACATACAAATAGTAGATGGTTACGTAATTGAAATACTAAGAAATTTAGTAGTTAGTTACATAATAAAAATACTAAATAATTCGGGCACTAGACAGATAAAATGGTTCTTAAAGAACACCAACATGAGACCTAATGTTACCTCTCAAAAACAGAATTACAAATGTTACTGTCCTTTGACCGTTAGTGCTCAAATGATATTATTCAAACCCAATAATTTTCAACATTATATATACACACATACATACATACATAGTGTGTATGTGTGTGTGTATATGTACACACACACACACACATACAATCAAGTACTACACATTCAGAAATAAATGGCAATATTTCACTAAGAAGTGGGATGCAGGGTGATTTGGAGAATTTGAAGAATACAGAGAAAGTCTGGAGTAACAAGTAAGAAGGAAAACGTTATAGGCTACCAAGCAGGATCAAACAGAGCTTACTTTATACAGTAAACATATACTACTACCAAGTTATTTTATGTTATTTTTATTCAAAAGAAACATAATTTTAGCAGATAGTGCTAAACAAACTAAAACAGGAGCTACCCGATACACAGTTACAATTGGAAAAGCCCTGGGGCATGAAGTCATACAAAGAAAAGTCCAATGGGACTAAGAAATGAGAAGTAGGAATGTGAAAACTACTGGGGAAATCTGACACCGACGTTTATGACACTACAAGTGTTAAGAAATCTATCACCCCTGCACAAAATTAAGTTCCCAGTGGATCAAAGACCACAAAGTGAAACCCGAAATGCTGAAACTATGGGAAGGAGTTTGGGCAGTTCCCTGTAGCACTCAGCTGTAGAAGATGGGTTACCAAGTAAGACTCCATCTATCCAGAAATTGAGGCCAACAACTGACTAGTGAGATCTCATGAAACTAAAAAGCTTCAGTAAAGATAAGGAAACCATCCATCAAATGAAGAAAAAAAACACACAAGAGAAGAAATTCTGACAGAAATTAATATCTAAAATATATGAGGAACTAAAAACAAAGTCATGGAAACAAATGGTTAAATTAAAAAATGGGGTGGGGTCTAAACAGACTCCCCAGAGAAGAAATAGAGATGCTTAAGAAATACCTCAAAGAGTGCTCAGCATCCTTGGCAATTAGGAACCTGCAAATTAAAACAACTGCCATTTCAACTTCTCCCCAGAAGTAAGAATGGCTAAGGTCGACAGAGCAGCCGACAGGACGTGCTGGCAGGGCTGTGAGGAAAGGGACCTTCATTCTCTATTGTAGGAACGCAGGCTGCTGCAACCACTTTGAAAATAAAGAAGGAGAACTGTCAAAGAGCTAAGGAAAACTACCATATGACCAAGGAACTCCATCATCTGACCACAGACTCAACGTCCTACTCCACGGATATTGGTAAGTAATGTCCATTGCTGCCCTATCCACAATAGAACAGGCCTAGAATGAACATGAATGCCCTTTAACACATGTATGATAATGAAAATGTGACACGTATGCACATGGAACACTACTCAGCTGTAAGAAGAAATGGAACTAGGAAAGATCTTAGTGAGTGAGGTAACCCTCAGAAGACAAGTATCATATGTTCTCTGTCTTCTGCAGTCCCCAGCTCCAAGTCTTTTTTTACAAAGAACATTATAGAAATCCACAAACTTAGAATGCATGAGATCACATGAGATGACATCCAGTTACTACAGCTATGATACAAGCCCTGCACTTACAGCCCAAGGAACATTGCAGAAGGAGGAAGACAAAGATTATGGTTATAGGAACCTGAAGTTGGCTGTGACACTGTGTCACCTGAAAATTTCCAAGGCTACACTCATGAAATCTATGTGTCACATCAAGATGGATGTCTGAACAAGACCTGTACAACACTCACACCAATTGATATGCCAATGTGCAAAATGGAAAACTGGTGGAGTTCAACAACTCCCCAGTAGGCTACCTAAATAAATATTTATATATAAATATATATGATAAATATATAATATTATAAAATTATAATGTTATATATTATAATATCAATAGTAAACATATAATATAAATAAGGTAAATATAACATAAATATATTTATAAAAATTATGTTTATAATATTAAATATTAATATGTATTAATATAATGACATTTAAAATATTTATTTCTATATGAATAATATAGAAATATACATGGATATATTGTGTGATATATTAAATATTATAGATACTAAAATACTTGAAATTATAAAAATTTATATAAATATTTATTGTAAGTATATATAAATGTAAACAATAATTAAATATAAAGAAGTAATGAAATTGAGAGAGAGCAACAGGATGCAAGACAGGGGATGAAGGGAGAGAGGAAAGGGGAAAGTGATGTAATTATAATTTAAAAATCAAAGAAATACTATAAAATTAAAAGCTGGTGGCACGACCCTGGCATAAGTTCAGTGGGTGAAGTAGGGTACAGATCGGAAAACAAGAGTTGAGGTATTAGAAAGACTGGTCTGTGGATATAGCAATCTTTTTTTTTTTAAGATTTATTTATTATCTATGTATATGAGTACACTGTTGCTGTCTTCAGACACAGCAGAAGAGGGCACCAGATCCCATTACAGATGGTTGTGAGCCACCTTGTGGTTGCTGGGATTTGAACTCAGGACCTCTGGAAGAGCAGTCAGCGCTCTTAACCACTGAGCCATCTCTCCAGCCCCAGGATATAGCAATCTTCTCCACGAACTTCAGCAGGAATAGGGAGAGGAAAAGTAAGGAGAGCCAGACTTATGCGCCTTGGTGCGGAGGGGCATCCAGAGCTTAGTCAGCATCGCACACTCATCTGAGCTGCCCAGTGTTTATGTACACATTAATATTCTAATGAGAGAACTAAAAACCTACTAAGGATTACTACTGATTACCTAAAGTGTGCAGTGTTTCATATACATTAATACCCTGCCAAACAAACATGACAGCTATAAAGCAACACACACTAACTGTGCAGTGTTTATATACATTAAAACTCACAATACAGAAATGTGAGAGTTACAGACGAGAAGCTGCAGATGTGTTTATTATCAATAACCATGTTTCACTAAGTAATAATTCAGTTTAAAATAACCTAGAAAAGATATGTAAGCTTGCAGAAAATATTTGGAATGCACATAGCCATATCCCAAACACACAAAAAATGTTACAACTCAAGAATATAAATGCAATGGAACCAGTTTTTTAAATGTTAATAGAACTTTTTAATAGAAATAGGCATTTCAGAAGACATTACAATGACAACAAGCATATGAAAAGGTGATTACAATGTAATTTGTCAGAATAAAATTTTAAAAGTTAAAGAAGCATTGCTACAGGATGCATGAGGAGCCTCCCACAATCCTGCTAACCGGAAGACTATGTGCACTACCTAAGAATTTGCAGTTCATATCCTTCTGAGCCAGTGAGATGGCTCAGCAGGAGAAGGTGTCCACTGCCAAACCTCGTGACCTAAACTCAATCCCTGGGACACACATGGCAGAAGGAGCTTCTGTTAGCTGTCCTCTGAGTGCTATGTGCACTCGGTGGCTTACGTATACCCACAAACAAACAAAAGAAATCCTAGTGTAATAAAAAATGAATAATTCACATCCTAACAATCTGATTTCTTTAAACATTAATGTGCCCAGTACAGTAAGAAGCAGGTAACTATACAACTTAAGTTCACTTAAAGTACTTAATAGAACCACAGTCTTTAGTGGCTCAAGTTTCAAGTATATTTTATTATTTTTCTTAAACAAATGTCTATATGTATTATATAAATACTCAGAATGAACATGCAAGTAACCGTGTGATTAATGTTCAGTTTGCAAAAAAAAGAAAAATATTATACTGAGCATAAGAATGAAACAAAAAAATGACTATATTTTATATATAACTCCAGTAATCTATAATGTTCAGAACAGGCAAACTTCATGAGTATAGGAGATTAGTGGCCGCAAGGGCTTAAAGGCATGGGAAAGTATGTAGGAAAGTGACTGTTAATAGATACCATTACTTTGAAGTGCTGGAATCATTTAAAATTATATTGATGTTTAAAATTACAATGTGTAATTCTGTAAATTTATCAAAACTATAATACTTAGGTTAAAAAAAAAAAACAACTAACCTGAAAAATGGATCCTTTCTTATAGATCTGCCTCCATGCTTTTTCTCATAGTGTTGTAAGAGGAAAATCCACAGTATACACTGCAGGTAGGGCTAAGAAAAGAGTATGAAACAGCTTAAGACTAAAACACCTTTTTTCCCCAACAGAAACAAGACTACACGGCTCAGGCTCTTTACCATAACCAGAGGGGGAATACAGTTGTCCCATGTTTGATATAATAAAGACATTTAAAAGTAGCTTGTCTTATTTAGTTTCTTGGTGCGTGAGGTTGAACTCAGGGATTCATGTACACAGAGCTTTTATTACCCACTAACTGTCCCACTAACGCCAGTCATACGCTTTAATGCTAACAAAGTAATATTGTCTTCCATAAAATAATTCTTCCATATTTTCTGCCCCTATAAATTCATTTACTGTCAGTTTTACAATATATTATCAATATAAAAACTTAGCTGGGAATCTGTCACTGGCTTTTAATCTCATCACTAAGGAATTTAGGCAGAAGGATCCTAAGACCAAGGCCAGCCTGAGCTATCTAAGACCCTGTGTCACAAACAACAAAAGGCTGTTCTTTCTCGGAGGAAAGCCAGTTTTATTAAAACGGAATTAGTAGCATGGAAAAGTATGTTGAAATGGAGATAGTTGGAAAATAAAAGATATTAAATCTACAAAATGCAGATTCACTAGCATTAACACACTTAATTTATGGGCTTGTTCTATACCTAACGGACTAAAAACTAAAAATAATCAAAATGCAAACAACCAAGTCATTCTTTTCTAATTCACTGTGGAGCCTGAAGACGACCTCATGCTTCTGAGAGGCCTGCCTCTACCTACTAAGTGCTGGGATCCCAGGAGCACATCCTCACACCGGGCTGTGACTGTGCTCAGGATCAAACCAAGGGCTCCGTACATGCTGGACAAGCATTCGTTTTTCAAAGATTTATTTGTTTATTTATTTTGTGTATACGAGCACACTGTCACTGTCTTCAGACACACCAGAAGAGGGCATCAGATCCCATTACAGATGGTTGTGAGCCACCATATACTTGCTGGGAATTGAACTCAGGACCTCCGGAAGAGCAGCCAGTGCTCTTAACTGCTGAGCCATCTCTCCAGCCTCCTAGGCAAATACTCTTAATAACTAAGTTAAGTCCTCATCTATAAACAGTTCCATTTTTAATTTTTTTAGTTTTTTACTTTTACTTTATGTATATGCAGATTTTTAGTTTGTTTCCTTCTGTTGATTTACATATACCCCATGAATGCCTGGTGCCTGTAAAGGACAGAGAAGGTAGAATCCCTGGAGCAGGAGTTAAGTTGTACGGCACCATGTAATTGCTGGCAGCAATTGATTCCGGGTCCTCTGGAAAAGCAGCCACTGCTCTTAACCACTGAACCATCCCTTTAGCTCCACTAATCCTCTTATGAGAACATGCAGAAACACAAGAATAGTTTTTGTTATTTCTTACCATGATTACAGCAACTAAAAGTCTATCCCAGGGATTGTAGGCATTCTCATTTTTTGGTATATTCTTCCAAGAATCCTACAACAAAACATTTTTATAATGTATATGCACAAATACTTGGATTTAAAATGTTAAATATATTTTAGTGATAAATATGTGATCTCTACAAATAAGTTGTTTATTAATTAGCTTATTATTAATATTAGTTATTAATATTAGTTATTAATAAGCTATATCTTATATTTAACTTAAAATCTTCCTTCCTAGAAATATTTCTGGGGGCAAGTATACTCAAACATATTAAACAAAAGTGGAAAAAATTTATCCAGCAATCATAAAGTATAAATTTACTGGTTAATTAATGTAAAATGTTTATTAATTCCTTGAGAAGCTCATACAATATAGTTTGCTCACAGTCATCGCTACACCTACCAACTACTTATTTTTTCCTAATAAAGTGGAAATGTCTTGAGTTTTCTATGATCAAAATTAATCTCATTTTTTTTCCTTTATCTTTTTCTGGTGGGGGATCTCTTACACTTAGTTTTCTCTAATCACTTAATATATAATACATTACTTAATCCTTGAGGAATTCCTAAAAATAAAACTGACTGAAACCAGATCATACATTAGATTATGCATATCAAACTGAGCATCAGAAACCATGTAGTGACTGTAAGTGACTTGAAATCATACTTGAAAAGATCTGTTATTTATCCTGTGCTGATTTTATAATCAAGCAGTAGCAGGTAATCTTTTTTTTTTTATTTTTAATTTTTTATTTTCTATTTACATTTCAAATGCTAAAATCTTTCCCAGTTTCTCCCCTCCCCGAAAACCCCCACCCCCTGCCTCCAAGAATATGACCCTCCACCTGACGCACTTCCCCCTCCCCCGCCTCGATTTCTCTTTGTTGGGGCATCTATTGAGTCTTCACCAGACCAAGGACCACTCCTCCCACTGATGCCTGACAAGGCATTCCTCTGCCAAGTTTTTGGCTGGAACCATGTGTACCCCTTGGTTGATGGTTTAGTCCCTGGGAGTCCTGGAGCATCTGGGTGGCCGACATCATTGTTCTTCCCATGGGGTTGTAAACCCCTTCAGCTCCTCCGACTGCCCTCCAACACCTCCATTGGGGACCCCACGCCCAGACCAATGGTTGGCTGCTAGCATCTGCCTCTGTATGTGTAAGGCTCTGGCAGGGCCCCCGCTCCCCCCCCCGGAGACAACCATGACATGCTCCTTTTGGTATGTACTTCTTGTTGTCCATAATAGTGTCGGGGTTTGGTGACTGTTTATAGGATGAATCCCCAGGTAGGGCAGTCTCTGGGTGGCCTTTCAGTCTCTGCTCCACACTTGGTCTCCTTTACTGCTCCTATGAGTATTTTGTTCCCTTTCTCAGAGGAACCCAAGCACCCCCACTTCAGTTCTCCTTCTTCTTGAGCTTCCTGTGGTCTGTGAATTGTAACTTGTTTATTTTGAGCCTTTGGGCTAACATCCACTTATCAGTGAGTGCATACCATGTGTGTTCTTTTGCGATTGGATTACCTCACTCAGGATGACACTTTCTAGTTCCATCCATTTACCTAAAAATTTCATGAATTCATTGTTTTTAATAGCTGTATAGTACTCCATTGTGTATATATATACCACAGTTTCATAGCAGGTAATCTTATTTGTTACTATTTTCAGTACAAGAACCAAGACATTAAAGATGAAGAAATGCATATTTAGACTTTAGACTCTCTGAAACACCCACTAGACGTACCTTTATGAAAGAAATCAGACAGCCCAGGAGTGGATAGATCGGGATGGCTATGCAGAAGGTATAATGAAAAACAGCAGAAACTGCATATCCCAGAAAGAAAGTTATCTCCGTGACTGCAACACAAGCCAATGCAGTCTAAAGAAGAAACAGGAGAAAACAGGTGACAGAGTATTTGAAATCTCATATAAATTTATTTACAAATTGTGCCTCAGCATCCAACTAGGCTTTTGATCCTCAAATAAACCATGCAGCCCAAGATGGTGCTAAGCCAGGAAGCAGCAGTACCCTGACATCACTGTTGGCTATGAGCGTCGTGAGTAGCAGCCTGCAGAGAAGAGGTGGAAGATCACAGCGCCACAGAAAACGCGGCCAGTTCTTTCCGTAGACGCTTCACTTAAAGAAGATACACTGCACCCTATGCTCCAGCACCAAAGTGTGCCTGACTTCTACCTGAGCTGATCTGAAAAACTGAAATAATATAAAAGTGTGACTTACCACAGAATAGATAAAGGACCAAAATTCCTTGGTATTTAAAATTTTCTTAAAGGTGAACGAAGTGATATACGTGAACAAAATAACTGAGGGCACGTAAGCGATGAGGCAGAAGACCTGTGAATCAGAAACACACGGCTCTGTAAACAATGAGTACTGAATGACAATATAAAATATTATAGCAATATTAAAATATTAAGAAATTTTATTCATCAAATTTCACTTTCAACAAATCATTCCCAAACTGTCACTGTAGTTATTTAAACAGTTACAATCTACAACTCTATTAAGCCAATAAAAATCATCCTTTTAATTTAATGTTTTAAACAACTCCAAGTAATTAAGTGCATTGCCTGCTTGCATGTGTATGTGCTGTGTGCATGACTGGTGTCCATGGAGGTCAGAGAGAGCGTCAGAACCCTTAGAATTAGAGTTATGCATGACTGTCAGCCACCATGTTGGTGTTGGGAACTGAACCCAAGTCCTCTGCACTAATAACAAAATTATTTTAATTGCTGGGCCAGCTCTCTAGCACTCAGCAGCCATTTTAACACATGACACTCAATATAACTTTTTGTTTGCTTTAGTTAGGTTTTTTGTTTTGTTTGAAACATGGTCTCACGATGTAGTCCTGGCTAGCCTGGAACTCACTACATAGACCAGGCTGGCCTCAAACTCTGAGATCTGTCTTCCTCTGTCTTTCAAGGGCTTGGATTAAAGATGAACACTACCACATCTGGCTTTAATGTAACTTCTAGGTTTACTTTACAGGGCAGGAACTGTATCAAATACAAATGATCTCTAACAAAATGAGGTTTGCATCCAGCATCCGCATATGTGGCTCTCTGTTGTTTTGCTTTTTTTTCTGTCAAAAACCATTACCAAAGGATTCTTATTTAAACACTTCCACAGATCACAAATGTCAGTTACACATTTCTTTCACATTTTCAGACAAACTTAAAATTTAGGAGAAAGGAGTTTCTCTCCTTGGGCCCTAACTACGGCCCACTGGTTAAGAACCAGGCAACGTTGAGAACTGGAGCACAGGTTCCAGCATTGTCGTAACAAGACAGGCAAACTGCAAATGCTGGGAACTCTAGTTCTGAGGGATCTGATGCCTCTATGACCCCTGCTACACTGGCAACACACACACACGCATATGCACATGCACATGCACACGCACACACACACACCCATTCACATTAATTAAATCAAGTCTGTTTTAAAAACCAATTCCTTTCCTGTAAAATATTTAGATGTGAGAACACAGAAGGGAGGCTAGTAGGTGCCTGATGCAAGCAACTAGTCAGGTTACTTAAAAGACCACAACAGCTTGAAAGAGTTACTTTTAAATTAAAAATAAATATAAACTTGTAATATAAATTGAATTAAATATACCATATACAATAAAAGCCATTTGCTTCATTTTATTTTAAAAAGCTAATACACATTATTCAGCCTACAGCTGTCATATAGTCATATGTAAATAGATTTGAGGAAATATTTACCTAAAAAGACCATGAACACAACTTATCTAAACTTACCACAGCAAGAAATTTTACAGAATAAAAATACAGTCCATGATGAAATGCAAATAAACTTCCCAGCATCAAAGTCAGAACAACAAAAAACAAGGGAATGTCCACAACAGCTTGTCCAACCCAATAGGCTGATGGCAAAAGACCTGAAAGTTTAAGCTGAGTATAAGCTTTGATCTAAAAAAGAAAGAAAAACTATTAAAATCTTAAACATTTTGTAAACAAAAAGCAAGTCAATTATTGTAGAACTTTTCATTTAATCAACAAAACAAGCAAAATAATTTTTCATGCATTCATTTTAGCCCTTGGGTTCATTTATGAAATTTCAGATGTCAACAAAGTTTTAAGAATCAGAATATAATAAAACAAAAGGTAACACAGAAATGTTGGGTGTTCCATCAATGAGTGGCCAGACACGGTCATGTAAGACTATGCAGAAGTAAGTGAAGACTGTTTCAATGGACAAGGGTTCTCATGCCCAAAGTCTATCTTCTATAACAACACTGGTATACGCAGCCCTAACACAGCTGCCTAATATCCTCTGGATGTGCACAGAACTTCAGATTATGTGTACAAATGTGCAAAGAAAATACATTTGCAAATATTTAAAATACTTTTAAAATAATTGCCTACTATATAAGTACATGCTTTCACACTGACATTTCCATGTGTGTTAATCTTTAATCAGTTTTCCTTCCTTCTCATGCTCTCAGTACATACATTGTGTAAAAACCTTTCCCAAGCTCTAATACCCAACAATACTATTCATCTGATCTATACCACTTCTACAACTATCTGCTCGTGCTAAGAGTATTATATCAAAGAGCAGAACACGGAGAGAGGGGGTACAAGAGACAAAGGTTAGTTTAGAGGAGGAAGCGGGGCACTAGAGCTGGCTCAGAGGTCACTGGCTGCTCTTCCACAGGTCCAAGCTCTGATTCCCAGCACCCATGTGGAGGCTCACAATCATCTGTAACTCCAGTCTGGGGGAATCTGATGCCCTCTTTGGGCATCTGTGTGTACTGCAGGCATGCACACAGACATACAGACACACAGACAAATAAACACTAGTAATCATCCACACACGCATATGAAAACATTCATAGCAACTATATTTGGATTAGTGAGCAGTCCAGGTGTTTTTAAACAAGTAATTTTTATAGAAACTATAATACACATGTACCTTGAAATAGTTCTTGGTAATAAAAGAATATAGACTATAAAGTCTCCTGACACAAATGTCATGAATTTCAAGAAAGCACTAGGAAGTTACAGTAGTAAAAATAGTCAATCCCCAAAAATGTATACTGTCATTACATTTATATGCTCTTAATATACAAAAATCACAAAAACAGAGAACAGGTTAACAGTGTAAGAAAGCAAGGTAAGCAAGCCAGTAAGTTTCTTTCCTTCATAATTTATGTTCCTTTGCGAACTTCCCTTAGTGATGGACTGTTACCTGGAATATGAGCCAATCCTCCCCAACTCTAGTAGCTTTTGGTCATGGTGTTTAATCTATAACTAAGACACTCTTTAAATTCAATATTCTTAAAGTTTTCTATGAGGCAAACAGCTTATTTTTATATGACCCTTCTTACTAGCAGGAACTGATACATAAAATTTTTTTAAGACTTATTTATTTAATGTATATGAGTACACTGTCACTGTCATTAGACACACCAGAAGAGGGCCTCTGAACCTCTGGAAGAACATCAGTGCTCTTAACTGCTGAGCCATCTCTCCAGCCCCACTATTTTTATTTTTTAAGATACATACTTATTCACGTATATATGTGTATATGTGTGAGTCTATGGTGCCACATGCATGAAGGGGACAATGGAGGCAGAAGAAGGTGCAGAATACCCTGGAACTAGAGTCACAGGCAGTTGTGAGCTGCCATGTGGACGCTCAGAACCCAACAGGGGTCTTCTTAAAGGAAAGCAAGTGCTCTTAATTGCTGAGGTATCTCTCCAGTCCCTAGTTATTCATTTTGTTTTAGCTAGACTGAAAAACAATTTCTTTACACTTACTTATCTGTGTCCCCATGTGCACGGCACACGTGGCTATGGGAGGGAAATTTAGAGCAATCAGTTCTTCCTTCCACTATGTGGGTTCCAAGGGTCGAACTCGGGTCCTCAAGCTTGACAGAACCTGATACCTGTAATTTTTTATATGACCAATTTACCTTATGATTCTCTGCATTTTCCATGGCAAAGTAAGGTGGCATTGCAGTAACAATGATTCCAAGCAAAGCTGCTTGAAAATACAGCTCAACTTTAAAAACGATGTCAGTAATTTCCTGAAAGACAAATACAAAATAGAAAATGAATCTGAGAATCACTTTAGAATTCCTTAGAACATTCTGAAAGAGCATTAAATCTCTAAAGACCTAAGCAGTTATGCTATAGAGGTATGAATGAATAACAGGTTTATTAGCAGGAGTGCTGGACTACACTACCAACCCTGCCACTAATTAACATGTGCAATACACAGTTAGCGCAGCCACCAGCAGCCACACAGAATAGGAAATTCCCAAGAATGGTATATGGCTCTTTTCACTGACTGTGTGAATACTTTCATGACTACATCAAATAAGATCTTGATCCCTCCTTTTCTCCCTTGGGAAAAGCTATATCCAAGCTTATCTTCCTAAAGAATCAAGAACTCCCAGACAAAGGCGACTTTAGCTCCTATAGCTCTGAGTCCCTTGCCACCCTAAGGAGTCAGCTAATTATCTCAGGCAGTCCAGTAAGTAGCTGGAATCCATATGCCTGAGTCTAAGATGCGTTTTGTATTATCCCCTACCCCCAACAAGTCCATTTCTCTGTCCTCCTTCGCCCTGACCTTCAGGCTAGAGACACACAGTGTCTTGCACATGCTAGGTAAGCGAGCATTGGAAGAGTAAATCCTGGGCTCATCCCTACACTTTTTATGTAAGATGGCACACTTGTAAGCAGGAAAGGGACTCTGCACTAAAACCGAATCCACGCGACTAATAAGCACCCTGGCTCTGACCGCTTTTCCATCAGATGATACAGAAACAGCACATCACTGTGCTATTGTCTCTGGTCTTCAACATTTTGATACTTAAGTAAAAATGGTTGGTCTAGGTGACTTCTCAAGATGTCTTTCAATATCTAACTAGATTATACACACATATACACAAAATACTAAACAATGTTCATTTTTTTGTCTATCGCTGTTTCACAAACCTATCAGCATCAAATAAAGCTGCTCTGATCTTGAAGCCCAGTAATCTTGGAGACTCCTAAACTCCCCACCACAGCTTAAGAGATTAACATTAAGAGATTTCCACAGATAAATCCATCTTTTTGTATGTTTGCTTACTTGAATGAATGGGGTACTCCAGATCTGGATAGCTTCAGTCACGTTTAAGTGATAAAGATAGTAATTACTAATGATGTTCATCATTACTGGTAAAGAATAAACCATCGTACTGTTGAAAACAGCAGTAAAAACATAGTCCTACAATTCAAAAAGAAGAGTTATTACATACTTGGCAGAAGTATGCTAATATTGCTAAGGACCAAACTTTTCGTGCTAACTAACCTTCTTGGATTAATTACTTAATTAGTAAAATTTTACTAGATATTGTGAAAAACTGCTTCAACAAGTGATAGGAAAAACAGTGACAGCTAAAGATAACCTGGCTTGCAATATGTAAATATTTTAAGCAGAAATATAATGTGAAAATAAGATAAACAATGCTTACAGGTCACTTGCCAGGACATAACTAATACAGTTACTTCTAAAAGCAGACCCTAGTTCACGGCTAATAGGACAGGTTCAGCCCACGATTTCCAAGCACCCGTGTCAGTCCCTTGTAACTGTGACAAGAGGACGCACACCAGCACTCTTACCTTTTCAGAGCGCACCACATTTAGAGCCGCACTGTGAGGAGCAGCAGACACATAGTCACTGTCATTAAACATTGCCACCATTATGTTCTGGTGCGTGAAAAAGTCAATAAGATCATCGATATCTGCGTCTGGAATGAGAGAATGAGAATAATAAACATCAGCTTGAGTAAGAAACAGCCAGAGACTTTTAATAACATTAGGAGATAGTGCTCATTCAAGGAGACCCTTTTTCTTCAGCCTGTTAGGAGTTTGGCTCTGTAGCCAAATGGCCAAGATTCAATTCTAAGTTGTATCAGGTTACACTATACATCCTTCAAGCAAGCACAATGATACTAGATCTCAGTTTGCTCCTCTGCCAAGGAGAAGTTAAGTATGACTACCCTATAAGTACAGTGGTTATGCCAATTAAGTGACTGAACACATGCACAGAGCTTTAAACAGAACCTGGCACACAGTGTAAATTTTACCTGCTGCCTACAAAAATATTAATAACAGTATAAAGTTATCATGAAAATTTGACTAAAAAGTAAAAATAATCTATTTTGGTAGTTTCAATTATATTAAAGTAGCCAAGCAGAAGAATCAGTCTTCTACCTACATTCTTTAAACGCTCCCCCTCCGAAAAATAGACTTGACTCCTCTTTGTGGTTGATGGTGCAGCATCTTGTCCGATGCTCTCTGTGTTCAGTAGCACAGCATCATGTCTGATGAGTAGAGAGGCCCTGCTCTACCATCACAGAAGCCAGGAACCAAAACACAACGAACATGACTCTCAGAAACCCAAATCTCACAAAGCCAAACACTCTCAGTAACTGAACGGAGACAGGGCAGACCGAGTGCCAGTCCTGAATGTCATAAAGAACGGTGCCTTCCACACAAAATGTTCTCCTAACCAGGACCTTACCTCATCTCTTCCCTTTACCAGAGTGGCTATGTACTCGAGAAAACAGCTACACTACGAGTGGAGTAACCGTGGAACTTATGCTCTCGAAGAAGGGTAAGAAAATATTCAGTATGTGCTCATGTGTTATGTATACATATTTCTTACATATACATATATGTGTGCATACAAACACGTATGCTTCATTTTGGACCAGCAATGGGAGTGTGGATCCAAAAGCATGAAACAATACTATGGAAAGTAATAGAAGACACAAACAATGAAGGTACTAGAATTTCTACACAGGAAAAAAATGAAATCAGAACAGAAAAATTTAGGATACATATATAATTTTTAGATATGCATAAAAGCTCAAAAGTATGAGATTTCAAAAAAGGATTTTATTTTAGTAATATAAAATACATTTTAAAGTGAAGACAAGATTTCTAAGTGAAAAAGTCAACTGTAAAATATTTTTGAATTGGAGAAATTTTCCATGTTAAACGTATCTTCCCAGAGAAGACTAAGGTTATATGTCACACTCAGCACCACAGTTTAACTGTAATGACTAAGACTGCAGTAGTAAAATAGTTCCTACAATAGTCTTCAGACTGCAGGCTATTTATGTGAACAGTTGTTATAGGAAAGCTGATCACGAATGAATGATTTTTTACTAAGTTTTAATATTTTAAAAACTTAGAATCTTAACTTAAAATTAGCTCAAGTCCATAACAATATGAAAAAAATCTTGTCAATTATATAGCAAGAATAAAAATAGTAAATATAAAATTATTAACTGCAAACTTAAGATATTAAGGTGTAGTTTGTTTTGTGTTGTTGTTTTTTAGGGGGTTGCTTGTTTGTTTTGGGTTTTTTTTTTTTTTTTGGTGATGTTTTTGTTTTTGTTCTTTTGGTTTTAGTTTCAGTTTTTCGAGACAGGTTTCTAGCCCTGGCTGTCTTGGAACTCACTCTGTTGGCCCAGCTGGCCTGGAACCCAGATGCTTGCCCACCCCTGCCTCCCTAGTGCTGGGATTAATGTCGTGTTACTACCACCTGGCTGGGTGTAGACGTTTATATGTAAGTACGCTTACTTTTCAATTTACAATTAATTTTTCAATAGTTCTTGATAAATTTTTAGCATCTCAATAAATGTGTGTAAATATTAAATACTATAAACTCTTGCCTAGGAAATCTTGCACACTCTCAAATTAATTAAGCCCATCATGAACTTTGAAATAAAACATGCCAGTAATTACTGTTTTTAAAAAGATTTTAATAACTACAAGTAGTAGAAATTAGAAAATTTTAAAAGTGATCAACTACACTAAAACCAAAACTTTATTTCTAATATCATTCAATATCAACGAGTAAATATTTAATTTAGATTTTACAATAATCGTGCTTGCTTCATCTTTAAAAGGTCTAAAAGCCCAATCTCTGAACTCTATTCACCCCTCACCCCCATCCACAACCAACACACATTCACAGACCTTCACACACTCTCACCAGTAGAATTTTGAAGCAGCAGGCTTGTTTTGTATTTATGAGGTTTATCTCCAGGTTTTAGGAAATACAAGTCTGGAACAAGTTTGATAGGAACCACAGCATTTTTAAAAGAATGATGGACCAAAAACATAAAAATCTGAACTGCAAAAAAAATTAAAAGCAGAAGCAACCTGAAAGAAAAAATAATACGGTTTAATATACATTAACATATAAATCTATTAGATGTCTTCCTTCATATTAGTACAGATTCAATTACAGGACAATAAAACAAGAACAAAAGCAAAGAAAAATAAAACCTTTCTAAAAATCTACTACCAAAAATGACCTGATTTAAAAATATTGGAGAAGAAGCTAAATGGAATTATATAAATTTAAAGATTATTAAATTGGAGGTAAAGAGAAGTTAGAAATATTTAGATTAGATTTACTCTTATAGTATACATAAACATAATTTAAAGTTAAAGAATGAGGTAATATCATAAATGCTTATGCCTCTATATTCTGAGGAACCTGTTCCTTGCTCAGACTCTATACTAGACATTTACGCTTCCTACAGCAGAAAAGTTCTGTATAAGAGTTACATACAGTGACAAGGCTACAGGTAAAAGTATCCATCCTTATCACAATGTAATCACATTAACTGCTACTGTCCCACTGAGATACTGTCAATCTTTATTACATAAAATACTGTTAATGCATATTATATATACATATGCACATACATTATTATGTGCACAAACAGTATTATGAATATATAGTACAACAAAAGGACATTGTAGTATCATAGATGGCTGCATGTCTTATATAGTACCTACATATTATATAATGTGGCTCAGTAGCTACAGAGCTTAGAATATCCACTTAATTATGTAATTTATAATCTTCAGCTAAATTAAGTGTATTTTAAAAACCATTCTTGGTGGGCATGGTAATATACTCATATAATGAGGACTGAGGGCTTAAGACCTGCCTATGTTAGACCCTATTTCAAAAAATAAACTAAACAAAATCATTCAATTATTTTTAAGTATTCTGAAATCAGCATCCCTCAAAACATGCTGCGTTTAAATCTAGATCTGTAAGTTAGTACATGCTTTAAGAAAGAAAAAAATCATGAATGAAGAATATATGGAAACTTAATGTTAAAATTTTATATTACAAAATCAGAAAAAAAATCCATGTTCTTACATGCTAATTATTCTTTGAGAGAATATCAGAAGCAATAGTTTCTAGTGTATTTGACCATATAATATTTTTTTATTTTGAACTTAATGTTTGTGTCCCCTCAAATTTACATAATGCAGCCCTAATCCTTAATCTGATGATATCTATAGACAGGAACTCTGGGAAATAATCCAAATTACATGTGACCCGTACAGCAGGCTTAGCACCCTAACAAAAGTGACACCGCCAAGTGTGTGCTAGTGTGCTGCTTTCCAAACACAAAAAGAAAGCCCTACAGCATGCGACGAGGTGGGAGCTTTCTTCAAGGGAAGAAAAGGGTCTTTACCATGCCGACACTTGGATCGCTGAATTCCCACCTCCAGAAATACTCACTCAATCCAGAGTATTTTATTATAGCAATCTGAATCAAGTCACATTTATTGTTTTTCAGAGAATGCTTTAGCAAAATGATGTTCAACTAAATAAATTAAAACATGCTGACTTAAATATATTTCAGGACAACTGATACAGAAACAACCAGATACTTGACTAGCATTTGTTTTATACTAAATGAACTTGGTCAAAACCTCAAGTAACTCCAGAGTATTTCAGACATGTGTGAATTTTCTTATTATTAAATTTTATTCCCACAATCATTTTAGTTCTAAAAAGAGAGACATATGGTACATGAAAGCAGGATGTTATTTTTCATAAGTTATTCTTAGACTGAGGAGGAAAGCTATTAACTGGGAGAATAAATTACGTGGAGAATTCTTTACATCCTGGGTCTACTAGCTATGTGCCTTTCTTCATGCTTCAACTTTCTTCATCTAATAAATAGGGATAAATTTAACTTTCTTGCTATTTACTAAAAACAATTATAAAACTTAATGCACAGGAAAAAATATGAAATTATGTAAATTCAAAATAAAAATTCAAATGTATTGACAATAACTCAAAAATTAAACAATAGATAGTATTACTTGTCACTTCATCATTTTAAAGATCAGACAATACCAGTTTAGAAAAAATGGTAGAGCTGGGCATAATAGCAGACATCTTTAATCCTGGCATTTAAGAGGCAAAGACAGTTAGAGTTAGGTTAGGTGGAGGCCAGCCTGGTCTACATAGTGAGTTTCATGCCAGCCAGAGCTACAGAGTCAGACTCTGTCTCAGATAGATTAGATAGATAGATAGATAAATAGATAGATGATAAGAATGAATAGAAAAGATTAAAGTACCATGGATATCTGATAAAATTACTGTGACTGTGGAACTGTCATTTAATCTTTCAGAACTTCAAAGCTGTGCACATGTCATTATTTAAATGTTTTGATAGCAAATTCTATTTGCAACCACAAAAGGACAGGTTTCCAGGAGAATGATAATTATACTTACACAGAGCGCACTGATTTGCTTTCTCGTTTCAATGAGAGGAAATGAAACTTTGCTATTGTAGACACTTGCTGCTTCCAAAGGCTCATGGTGCTCACTAGAGAAGCTTTGGTTTCAGAAAGAATAAGTAAACTCTGTTCCATTTCATCAAAAGATTTTGAATCTGTTTCTTCCTCCCGTGGCTGCTGTGTAAATACGCTATAATCTATTTGCCAATAAAAGTAAAGAAACAAACAAAAATATTTTAGAATGTTTAAAATAGAAAGATCAAAAACTAAAACACATCAATGTTACAGAGCATATCTGGAAGTGGTGTGGAACAAAAATGGAACTCATACACGTTAGCAACATCTACTGACGCTGAACACGTGCTAAGCTTCAGTCATAAAATTCTCAGCTCGTACACCACACAGCTCCGCTTCGCCCTTGGCCACACCATCCAAGGTGCTCTCGGCAAGGTCACCGCTTTCTTCCTCACTGCCAAGCCACTCACCATCCTGTTTCCAAATTACTTCTGTCCTTATTTTACTCTATATATCTGGCAATCAAGAGTCCACTTTCTCTTGCACCAAAGACAGCTTTTACTAAAATTTTGCTTCTTTGTTCTTTTATGAAGAAAAAACTCGAATTGCCAGAGCCTGACCCATACAGATGCAGATGCTCTAGCCAACCATTAGACTGAGCACAGGGACCCCCACGGAGGAGTTAGGGGAAAGACTGAGGGAGCTAAGGGGTTTGCAACCCCATAGGAAGAACAACAATATCAGCCAACCAGACCCACCCCCCCCCAGAGCTCCCAGGGACTAAACCACCAACCATACAATACACATGGAGGGACCCACGGCTCCAGCTGCATATGTAGCAGAGGATGGCCTTATCTAGCATTGATGGGAGGGAGGTCCTTGGTCCTCTGAATGCTCAATACCCTAGTGTAGGGGAATGTCAGGGCAGGAAGGCAGAAGTGGGGAGTAGGGAGAAATACTCTCATAGAAGCAGGGGGGAGGGGGAATGGGATAAAGGGTTTGTGGAGGGGAAACCAGAAAGGGGAATAACATTTGAAATGTAAATAAATAAAATAACCAATAAAAAATTTTAAAAAGATAAAAATTTAAAAAAATTAAACTCTTCCCAGATGTTCAAAGACAAAACCTGACCTAGCCCTCTGGTGATACTCTGATAGCAACGCCGATTACTTCCTTCATGAGTCCCACCACGGTGGCCTGCTTTTGGTCCCTCAAAGACACCTAATTAATGTTTCAACACCTAAGAAGTAGAAAATTTCTTTATCCAGTACATTTTGCCCTAAGATGTTTGCATGCATGAATTTTTCTGGTGATTCACATCTCAGTTCAAATGTCTCAATCAAACCCTCCCTGACAATAAGACCTTCCAAGAATATCACGTCATTTCCTCCAATCTCTATCACTATTAGCGATACTTCAATTACTTATTTACTTCTGCCCTTGGCTCCACAAGGCCACACAGACGTCATATGCTTGCATAACTAATTCATTTACTTATATAATTATTTGTACTGTCTAGTTCATTGGCTGATCTTTTTAGTTCTGTTTTTACCTGCTTGGTCAATTTCAGCTTCAACTTCTAGCTTTAAGAATACATCTTCCAAAGTTGTCATGGAAACACCATAAGAAATAACACCAAGGTTTGAATGAATGTCTAGGGCAGAAAACAAGCCTAAAAGAAAGGAAAAAGAGGTCAAATGATATAGAGCTCTCATAAGTTGGATGGAGGAGAGACAGTGGAGCAGTTAAAAGCACATATGTCCTTCCCTGTCACCAGGTTGGGGTGCCTCACAATGGCCTCTAGTTCAGCTCCTAGGAATCTGGGACCCTAAGACGGCTCCACAGGGACCTGTACTCACATGCAAACACTCACATACACATACACACGTGATTTAAAATAATATCACTATTTATTGACCTACAATGCCACTCAAATCATACAAAAATCTAAAATGCCATTCAAAACCAGGTATGGGACAGGCACAGGCTTTCATGTTTGTGATCTCAGCACTCCAGAGCCTGAGGCAAGAGAACTGCTAAGAAATTATGACCAACCTGGCACTGCATGGTGAGTTCCAAGACAGTCAGACAGCTTGGACTGGAGTCTAAGATCTTATCTCCAAAACAAAACAACAACAACAAAACACACATACACACAAGAAAGAAAGAAAGAAAGAAAGAAAGAAAGAAAGAAAGAAAGAAAGAAAGAAAGAAAGAAAGAAAGAAAGAAAGAAAGAGAGAAAGAGAGAGAGAAGGAAGGAGGAAGGGGAGGGGGAAGGGGAGAGGAGCAGGGGAGAGGGAGAGGGGAAGGGGATTGGAGAGGGAGAGGGAGGATTAAATTTACTTAGCCGGCATAGTGGTACTCAAAGATTTTGGTGTCAGGATACATTTAACATTATAAATTGCACAGAATGCCAAGGGAATTTTATTTATGAAAAAATATTCATTTTTAACATATTTTATACTAAAATTAATAAATATTTTATAGCACTTAAATAAAACAATTTTAAATTAAAATACTTTTAAATTTATTCTAAAATTAGAAATTATTTGAAAACACATGAACAGCCTCCCTACACACATATACACTAAACAACAACAAAAAGAAAAAGAAAACCATACACACACACACACACACACATACACACACACACACACACACACACACACACCTCATCCTCTGGAAAGCTACAAACAACTCTGCTGGTTTTGAAACAGGGCTCCCACTGTACAACTGGCTGTGCTTGCCTGGAACTTGCTATGTAGACTATACTGACCTCTTACCTCTAGTCATCTTCTGGCTGTCTCTGCTTCCCAGTTACTATGATTATAGACAGACACCGCCAAATCCACCCTAATTTTCTTGTTTTCTTAACAACATAAACATATTTCTCTTTAAGATATATTCTTTACTTACATTTCAAATGTTGTCCCCTTCCTGGTTCCCCCCTCCCCTGAAAATCCCATAAGCCATCTCCCTTTCCCCAATCAACCCTCCCCTGCTTTCCTGTCCTGGTATTCCTCTACACTACAGCATCAAGTCTTTCCAGGACCAAGGGCCCCTCCTCCCTTTGGTGTCTAACAAGACCATTCTCTGCTGCCTATGTGTCTGGAGCCATGGGTAACTCCATGTGTACTGTTTGGTTGATGGTTTTGTCCCTGGGAGCTCTGGGAGTACTGGGTGACTCATATTGTTGTTCCTCCTGTGGTGCTGCAAACCGCTTCAGCTCCTTGGGTCCTTTCTCTAGCTCCTCCATTGGGGACCCTGAGCTCAGTTCAATGGCTGGCTGAGAGTGTTCCCCTCTGTATTTTTCATGCACTAGCAGAATCTCCCAGGTGACAGCTATATCCGGCTCCAGTCAACAAGCACTTGTGGGCATCGATAATAGTGTCTGGGTTTTGTAACTGTATATGGAATGGATCCCTGGGGGGGGGGGCAGTCTCTGGATGGTCTTTCCCTCAGTCTCTGCTCCACCCTTTGTATCTCCTTCTGTGGGTATTTTGTTCCCCTTTCTATAAAGGACCCACGTATCCATACTTTGTTCTTCCTCTTTCTTGGGCATCATTTGATATGTGAAATGTATCTTGGGTATTCCAAGCTTCTGAGCTAATATCCACATATCAGTGAGTGCATACCATGTGTGTTCTTTTGTGATTGGGTTACCTCACTCAGGATGATATTTTCCAATTCCATCCATTTGTCTAAGAATTTAATGAATTCATTGTTTTTAATGGCTGAATAGTACTCCATTGTGTAGGTATACCACATTTTCTGTATCCATTCCTCCGTTGAGGGACATCTGGGTTCTTTCCAGCTTCTGGCTATTATAAATAAGACTGCTATGAACATAGTGGAGCATGTGTACTTATTACAAGCTGGAGAATCCTCTGGGTATATGCCCAGGAGTGATATTGCAGGCTCCTCCGATAGTATTACGCCAAGTTTTCTGAGGAACCGCCAAACTGATTTCCAGAATGGTTGTACCAGTTTGCAATCCCACCAGCAGCGGAGGAGTGTTCCTCTTTCTCCACATCCTCGCCAACAACTGCTGTCTCCTGAGTTTTTTATCTTAGCCATTCTGACCTTGGTTTTTTTTGGGTTTTTTTGTTTTTTGTTTTTGTTTGTTTTCTTTTTTTTCGAGACAGGGTTTCTTTGTATAGCCCTGGCTGTAACATATTTCTCTTTATTTCATTAAGTATTTAAATTAGCAAATGATAGTTATACTATTTGTAAAAAGACAAAAGTAACAATCATACATATTAGTATGCATTATTTCAGGTTCAAAGACAAGTTGAAGCAGAAAAACTACAAACTCTGACCAGCTGGGACTATTACACGGAGAAATCATCAAAAAAGGAAGAAAGAAAAACCTATTCCCAAAGCAAAAGCTGTATTCAACCAAGAAATTGAAAACCCCCAATACCTGAGAATTTGTCCATGTCTTTGAAGGGCAAGCTGTACGCGAGCTGCTGGTCATTCTGCTGCAGCAGAGTGGCTGCAGGGATGTGCTGCCTAACCAGCGACGAGAGCGGCTCTGTGGCACAGTGTTTGTCTACATACATGCTAGGAAAAGCCAAAATCATAATTGCATGATTAGACAATAAATAATAAATTCTCAGTGTTCTACACTTTATCACTAAGCATGCCTAGGGCACAATACAGCAAGCCTTGAACACAGTAACGGTAGGCTAAGCGTAAATGCAAACAGAATAAGGTCACCGAAGAACAAGCGTAAGTTACCTCAGGCGGTAGCCGATTCCCCATTTGCTTTTTAGGAAAATTGAAGAACCAACACATTTCAGCATTCCTTGTGATATGACAGCTTTCCTGTCTATGAAGTAGAATTCACATTTCAATATCTAAGCTAGCAATAGCATACATACAATATTAAATCACCAATCATCATAACCTTTATAAGAAAGACACTAGAATTTCATCACCTATTTTCTTCCAATGAGAATATTGAGAGAAGTCAAATTCACATTGTTCAAACATGTTTCACATAGCTATCAACTAACAAAGCCAAGAACTGCCCTCAAGCAGCCCGACTTTAGTGTGCATACTCCAAATAGCTCAGGTCCCTCCTAAAGGAACCTATAACACAGGAGTTTTCATGATTCCTTTATAACCAAATGTACAACAAAGGAAACATAATAACAAAAATAAAAATGTTAGTTATTAAATTCTTTTTGCTGTAGATACTAATGAAGAGATAAGTGATTTATCCATTTAATACTACACGATCAGCTGGAAAAAGAAATTGTAATATTTCAAACTCTCAAATTTTTGTGCTGGGTGTTAAAGACCAATCCCAACATATACAATTTTAACATATATATACACAAAATTGCACAGAAAATGGCTAACAGGCCAGTGAGAGCTACCTTAGAATGACCTGCTTAGGAAACTGGCCCATGACTAGCAACTGGGAATCTGGATGCGGGGAGTTTTCCATTAGTGTCAGAACAGACCTGGAAGACCACTATGTCTAAACGCTGCCCACAAAACCACAGCTTACGCTGCCTGCTTGCTTTCCTTTCCGTCTGGAGTTGTGCTGTGCCCAGAAGAACAGCTCTATGACCCAGTGCATACAGGAGTTACGGACCTGAGCCCCTGATAAACTAGCAGACAATAGTTCAGTTTGCATTTGCTTACGAGTAAATCATAGGGAAATTAAGGGCATCTGGAAAGCACATGCCTGGCTTCCTCCAGACTTCTGCCTCACAGGATTTGACCCTTTGCTAATTTCGTTTCATAGCCTTTTATGATAATTTATTAGTATATAATGAGTGTGAGAAATCTTGTGTATTTTGAGAAATCACAGAAACAGGATGATCTGGAAAACACTGAACATAGAAACATAAAATTTTTAATTTTTAAAACTTTTTGTTTAGAATATGCACCATTGAGTAATTCTTTCTTTGTTCCTCAGGATTTAGCATTTCCATGTTTATGTCCCTTATCTTTTAAAAGCAAAGCAAACATCTCACCAGCAAGAATGTCGGCCTCATCCATGAAGTGAGTACTAAACACGGTCACTCTGTTAGCCTTTCTGTATTTTAGAAGATTCCAAACAATGTGGCGAGAGCAGGGGTCCATTCCTGCTGTTGGCTCATCTAGCAGGAGGATCTGAGTGAACAAGGAATAAAAAAAGCAAGAAAACCAAAATATTGAAAATGTATGTGGATACTGGAATTTTCTTTATTTCAAGTTAATGTTTTCATCCAAAAATCTCTCTTAAAGTTTGTATACATGTTAAAAACTGTGAATTAATCTTTTCCTTGGTTACTTATATATAAGACACTGGTATGACAATCAGACACACAAAATGGCAAAAATATTAAATCTATTGCTACATTGATTAAATCTGTAAGTAGAGCAACTGATTTTTAGAGAGAGATGTTCTGTATCATTACAAAGGACACATTCTTGGCTGGAGGAGGAACTTTTTCTTTCTACTTTTTTGAGGGACACTTTTTATTAAGATAAATTCTTACTATGCAGCCTAAACTGGCCTTGAATTTATTATCTTCCCAACTCAGCTTCTTGAGTGCTGGATTACAGGTCTGTACCACCTTATCTGGCTTCAAGTTGTTTTTAATTTAAAAAGCATGAAAGGGTACTAGCAGGAAGTCCAATTAATAAAAAGTCAGACTCCATTGTGATCCCATGCTACAGTAGAAAGGAGGAACACAGCAAGGCAGTGGTTTCTGTAGGCTCTCTGTGGTAAGCACACACGAGCTTTTTAACAGTGTGTAAGGTGGAGAACAGAGAACAGCACAAAAGAAACACACAGAAAATCACTGTACCAGGTAGTGACTAACTCAAGTAACCTTTAATTTTGTCTTGACCTAACTTTTTAAATTTATTTTTTATGCATATGAGTGTTGTGCATGTATATATGTCTGTGAATTGCATGTGTTCCTGGTGAACCACAGGCCAAAAAAACTGTATCAGATGCCCCTAGAACTGGAGTTAGAAACAGCTTTAAACTGCTATGCTGGTGCTGGGAATTGAACACAGGTCCCCTGGAAGAGCAGCCTGTACTCTTAACCACTAAGCCACATCTCTAATCTAATACTATTTAAAGCAGTCTCATCAATGAAATTAACACTGTATTTACCTTTGGATTCCCAAGAACTGCAATTCCTAAAGACAGCTTTCTTTTTTGGCCACCGCTTAATTTTTTTGCTTGATTATCTTTGATGGCTTGCATGTCCAAATCCAGTAAGACTTTCTGCACCTGTAAAAAGTGTGAACAATGTTCTATTAACAATCATCATTTTCATAGTCATCAAAATTAGTTTTTACATGTTTTAAGTTTTGAAGTACTATTTTAAGCATCATTTAAGCAGTATAATTTTAAAATTAATTTTAATATCAACTTTAAAATGTTAAGTGAGGATGTGCTTAACTTTTACAAATATTATATGTAATTTTGAAAATAATATGTAACAAGGTTCTCAGGGAACAGTCTGCTTCCATTTTGAACCTTGCTGGATGAGGCTGAAGGCTCTGTATGTGCTGAGGCAAGGGAAGTGACAAGGGGAGGGGGCAGGAGGGAGGACGGAGGGAGGAGGGAGGACGGAGGAGGGAGGACGGAGGAGTGCGTCCCCTCAGGAGGAAAAGAGGATCATTCACATGTGCTAATGTATGCACTCCAAATCCATCTAATTCTTCATATTTTCTATTTACTGGCCTAGAGGGGCTTTACGTTTAGATTTTCAAGCATATTTATTGTATAATTATTATAAAGCATATTATGTATATGAAATACAGTGATCATTTATATATGAATAACATACTTCTTGAATTATATTGTTGGCTGGTATTCCTTTGATTGAAGCCAAAATTGATAAATTTTCTTCTACTGTCAGAACATCAAAGTTTATATCTGACTGTGGACATATGCCAATCATTTTTCTTGCTTCAAACATTTCATCTATTTCAGAGACTCTGTGTCCATATATAGAAGCAAACCCTAAAAGCAAAATATCCAAATTTACATTAAAGACATTCAGTGTCAAAAATGCATGTTCTGATGTGCCTAACTGCTTACTCATTTTGTTACAATGCATACACAAAGTCAGAATACAAATTTGGAAGATAAATTCTCATTTTGACAGTACTGGTTGTATATTTTCAATTATATTTCAACCCTATTTTCCTTCATTTCTAAGGCATATGATACAGTGGAAAGAGCAATAGTAAACCACAAGCTTAACATAAATCATATACATCATGACACTGACAGTGCTTATGGTTCACCCACAATTTCTTTCACATTCAATACTATAAGACACTGAGCAAGCTCTGTAAATTGTGTACAAGCTGGTTGTATGGTCGGTCTTGAACATCATAATGCCTTGAATTCCAGCTTTCTTATCTCAACTGAATCAACTGATGATTTGAATATCAGATTTAAATGATAATTTGAACTACTAAGTCAATGTGATAATGCATGGAGAACTCTAAAGGTCATGTGTCTAAAGTGTAAAATGTTATGACTAATGTCCAAGAACATCTCAAGTAAAAATAAAGAAGAAATCAAACTAATTTTGAAAGCGAAGTCTAGTTTACAAAGTTGAAATGCAGAGTCGCTACAACCTGGCCCCTTTCTGATAAATTTATTGCATTGACAGTATTCAGTAACTGCAGAAACATGGTGCTTCCACACAGAGTTTACACCTAGAACATAATCCCAGGCCAAGATTACTCCTTTGAGGTACTGCTCTTTAAGTCTGATTTTGTAAAACAGTGTTAGTAGTTACCATTCTTTCTTTTAGCTGTATATTGAGATATTTGTGGTTTTCCAAAAGCAATTTAATTTCCAATTAGTTACTGATTTATGTATCCATTCAAATAATAAATAAAGATATGGACATATAAATATGTGATGGAAATGGGTATATAAAATAAATTTTTAAAAAGTAAATACAGAGAAAGTTAAAATTATATTTTTTGCTTTAATAAATATCATGGAACCAATTTTTATTTTAAAAAATAAATGTACATAGTATGGAAAAAACTTCCTCACAGATAAATAGCTATTCCAAATCATTGAATTAAATCATCTAGTGCACGTAAACAGGACTAACAATTGCTACACACTGTGACTCATGGCTAATAACGCTAAAAAAATAGGAGATTTTTTTTTCTCAAGTGAGAAAACTCTTACCATCAGAAGGTGGGCACAGTCCACACAGAATATTCATCAGTGTGCTTTTCCCTGTTCCGCTGTGGCCTAGCAGTGCAGTAATCTGACCTTCATATATGTCAAATGACAAATCTAGTTCATGGAAAAAATAAGGCTCAAATCATTATGTATCTGTTCAGCTCTATAAGGCAATTCATAATTCCATACAGTCTTAAGGAAGACAAACTTCATAGTTTAAGCAGATTAAGTAGTCTGGACAGAGTCGGTGATATGAATAGCAGGAAATGTAAAAAATCTGTTATTGATTTGTTCTGACACTAAGAATCAAGGCATATACAAAATATTTGAAGGTTTTCTATGTGCTGGCTTCTAAGAGTTGTCAAGGAAATTAATTCGGAAATTTATCTCACCAAGATATCTGAAGATAAGTTAAATAAAGTGGAACAAAAAGAACAAAACTAGACATCGACACCAGAAGGTAAGAGGGTAGCGACTACAGAAAGGCTCCTCATGGGAAACTTTTTACTTTCATTTTGTGTGTACAGATGTTTTGCCCACATGTGTGTCAGATCTCTTGGAACTGTTGTTACAGACAACTGTGTTCTGCCTCATAGGTACTGGGAATTGAACCCAGGTCCTCTGGAAACAGGACAGTGCTCCCTGGATAGCAGGGAGTATGTAGTGTTCCTCCACGGTTTCAGCTTCAGCCCCTGCCTGAATCCCTGCCAACTCCCTTTGCTGATGGACTGAAGTGCGAGCTGCCTTTGCTCATGGTGTTTATCACAGCAACAGGAACCAGAACACATGAGCTGTTGTCTTACTGGGGAACTGTGAGGCACTTTAAAATATCACAGAAACAAGTGCTTTCTTGGACACAGGATTTACAGATGGTTCTTCCAATCCAGGACTTTTTTTCATTTCCTTAGCAGTGACTTACAAGCAGCAGGAGATTTTGATTTTCAATCAGTTAAAGTTCATGCTTTTGGAGTCATACCTATAAAACTTTTCTTTAATCAAGTCTCAAAATATTTGTCATGTTTTTTCATTCTCTGGGTTTCATGTCATTTTTCGTTTTGTATTCAGTTGTATGACTCATTCTCCACTTGTTTTTGTCTACAGTGCTCAGCATGGATCACAGGTCATGTTTTTATAGTTATTGTTTTGTTTTAAAGTTTAATGAAAATTAATTATTCATAAAATATAAGTAATATTTCTGTTTTTTTCTATTTCATTAATTTCAATGTCTTTTATGCCAAAATTACACTGTCTTGACTATCTTGAAACAATATAATGTTAAATTATAAATTTGTTAGTTTTTTTTTTCACATTTGTTTTGGCAATTCTATGTCTTTTGCATGTATATATAATTTCAGAATCCATTTTTCAAAATGATCAAAAAATCTAACAGAATTTTGTCTGAGTGTGAATCTACAAAGTATGGATAGAATTCACATGTATACATTCATTCTTCCACCCCTTAAACATGGTATCTCTGCCTGTCTAGTTCTTAAAATTCTTATCAGCAATAATCTGTGCCTTTTAAGATACAAATCTTCTACATTTTTGTCTGATAAGCACAAAGTATTTTAGTTTTTTTATTTTAATTTTCAGTTCCTTGGTGATGGAATGCAGGCACACAATGATTTTCTATATTATCTTATATTGTCACCTTTCTAAACACACTGTCAGTTTCACTATATATACTGCAGAGACTGATCACTTCATCTGCTTCCTTTACAACCTAGGTATCTCTTATTTCCTTCTCTTGCTTCTTGGCATTGGCAACAACTTCCAGTTGAATAACTCACACTGGAGGTCACAGATAACCTTTAATGTTAAGTAAAACAACAGAAGAATCATTCATCATTAATGGCACTGTAGCCAGAATTGATGAGACTCATGCATTGGGTATAAGTTAAGAACTGTTTATGGTCATCAAAACATACTGTTCATAACCAAAAGGCAGGCTTCACATTGGGATTGAATATTCGAATACCTTTATCTAACAAAGGCCATGAACCTAAAATATTAAAAATAAAAACCTTAAGTAGATACTTTAAAAAAAAAAAGAACATTCAAATGTCCAATGAAGGGATGATAAGGAGCATTATTTACTGGACCAAGGTAAAATAAAACCATACTAACATACCACTGTACCCTACTAGGATACAGTCACATGAATTAAAAATGTCAGTGTATAAGTGTATTTTACAGATCCTGGAAGATACTGAAACATTGCTAAATGTACTCCAGTTCTCCAGAGAGATTTCACAAAAAAAAAAAAGAATCTTACAACAAGATTAATAATACCTATACATGTACACAATAATAAAATATAATATTAATTGAACTAGAATATAATATAAACTGGTTCAAATTGTTAAGTGTTCTTTCTTTCTTTCTTTCTTTTTTTCTTTTTGTTTTGACAGCATATTCCATCACTTTATAGTTTCAGAAGAGTGTTGGTTCAGGACGCAGTATGTGGAGGAACAATAATTTGTTTACCGAGGTCTCCAGCAATTGTTAGGTATTTTCATGTCAACATGTCAACAGATACTACTTTCTGACTTTATAACTTCCATGTCGTAAGTTTTATTATCAAGATTAGTCACAAAGAGTATCTATAATGGGAAGACAGCAAATCTTAACAGGTAAGTTTAACTTTCACAACAACAATGCAGACTGGCTCTCCGTCTGTACTACAATGCTATGGACTATGTCCTGGGCCAGCTACTTACTTCTCAAAGCCTCCACATTCTCATTTTTCTTTCTATAGGCTTTCTGAATACCACTTATTCTGAAAAACACAGATTCATATTAAAATTACATATGAAATTTTATAATCACATTTTTATCCAAGCTGCCTTGTTTTGAGATGTAACTTTTAAATTTTGAACTAGCTATACATCTCTAGCAATACAAGACACTTTCCACACTATTAAGATAGGGCTGCATATACAGAGTAAGGTAACAGTAATTCAAATTTGAGGAGAAAAATTGAATTGGGGTAACTGGAGAGATATTGAAACCATACATCCAAAATAAGAATAAATTTGCATACAAAAATCGAGGAGAATAGGCTGAAATATTTGATAGGAAAAATAATAAACCACCTTTCTGCTAAAACAGCCAAGTAATAGTGACATGGAGGACATGATTGTCTAAAGGCACTACAGAAATGGACTCCTGGCTCCACTTCAGGCATCGCCCACTCCATCTCAAGCTGAGTGGATGAAGCGAATGAAGCACTTGTTTCAAGGAATTTACAGATCATCCTCATCTTTCATTAAGCAAATGATTCTTACATTAGTAAAGGAGATACAAACTAGATGTCATTTTGTGTAAGCACTACCAAAGTGCCTACAATGTGGGTTTTCTCATCCCATATCTTCTATGATAGTGTAACAGAAGATTTAAATGTCATAATTTCCATCAACAGTTCTATCTATACCTAAAAATTAAACATACCTTATAGCTTCTTTTCCTATAAATTCTGAAGAAACGGGTTCAACAATTTCATTGAGACTAATATTCCCATTAATGTTGCCCTCTGATAGCTCCTTATAGTTTCTTTTGCTTTTTGACCAATAGGATGGCTTTAGAAAGTACAAAGATGACCTCCTCAAGCCAAATTCCCCTAAAAATAAGCATTAAAACCTGAGTTATACAAATTATTTGTGAAAGCATATTTAAATCATAGTAAATAATCTTACTTTAATTTTAAATTTAAAAGTCCTATTACATGGGTATGGTAGCACACCTTAAATCCAGGTACTTGGGAAGCAGAGGCAAACAGAATTCAAGGCCAGCAGAAGCTACATAGCAAGTTCCAGACCAGCAAACCTTCTCTCAAAGAAAATTAGTATAAATTAATTAAATCAGGTCATATTAACTAGTAGTTATCATATTATACAGGTCTGGAATATAGAAAATAAAACTACTACAACAAAACTGAGGCGAACGCCAGGCAATGGTGGTGCACACCTTTAATCCCAGCAGTTGGGAAAAAGACAGGAGGATCTTTGAGTTCGAGGCCAGCCTAGTCTATACAATGAGTTTCAAGACAGCCAGGGCTACCTACTCAAAAAAACAAACAAAAATAAAGAGGCCATAAATTTGGGGCAGGGTGTTGTGTTGGGGGAGACATGGAAAGAATTGGAGGAAAGTAAAAGGAGACATGATGCAACTGCTTTTTAATCTTTAAAATTAAAGCTAAATTTTAGAAACATAAAAAATGTTTGGAGTTATGAGGCTGCTTTGGAGCTTAGAGGGTAAAATAAAATAGTTTTAAAAGATTAATATAATGAAGGATTAAGTTGTGAAGGGCAGCTAGACTGTCAAAACAAGCATCTCTCTTGTTACACAACTGCTTCATGTTCACTAGGGGGCTAGTGAATATGCAATATGTGTGTGTGTGTGTGTGTGTGTGTGTATTTATATATATGTGTATTTATATATATGTGTGTATATTTTTATATATATAACTTAAGAGCAAACTGAATCATCAATATGATGTAAAATACTCTAGCTAGGAGAAAAATTAAATTGATAGTATATGAGAAAAAGTACGTTAGAATCTCTACAGTAAGCAGCCACATACCTGGAATGACTTGGTCGAGATATACAGCCAGGAGGACATAGAACACACTGTCAAGAGCTAGCATGATAATAGTAATAATTAGAGGATAGGGACCTTCAGTCCAATTAGAAAATAAGGCACCCTCATTAAAATCTTCTAAATGCATGACCTAAAGGAGAAAAAAAAACAAACCACTAAGTTTATTCCATAAAAATGATTAGTACAAAGCTAACATTACTAAACATAAATCGTTAAATCCAGAGTAACATTAACAGAATTATTAAAAAAATAATTAGTAACATGCTCTTATAAGGAAAACAGACCAGAAAAGAAGTTTATCTAAAAGATTCACTTTATCATGATTTACATTCTGTGCAGGGTTTTTTTCGTTTGTTTTTGGGACAGGATCTCACTATGGAGACCAGGCTGACCTTGAACTCACAGAGATCTATCTGCTTCTGTCTCCTTACTAAAGAAGGGATTTAAGGGGATGCTGAGACTAAAGGAATGGCTCACTATGCTTTCCTTTTGCTTCCCAGTCGGTATACAACACTCCTTACGTCATTCAATTCAAACAGAATGATAAACAAGGAAATAAAAGTAATGTGTAATGCTAAAACACGAAGAAAACAGAAATACTGCAGGATAAAATTATGGTCAGCATGTCTGTAATACTGAAAAGAAGGTGTGTTTGTTAATGTAACTCCTAAAGTACACATGGTAGGCACATGTGCTATTGTGAAATGTTCTGGAGGCGAAGGCCCTGCTCAGGTACAAGTTCTTCCCATGTGAATAAACTCATTTTACCACCCTCGATTTCAGTCCTCTTGTCTGTGAACTGAAGGAGATCAATTAGATGACATTTAAGGATTCTGTCACTCCCAAGGAAAACCTATGACCATAGTCCATCTTTGTAAAGAGAAGAGGGACTCAGTATAGTCTCAAAGTATGGAACAATAACTCTTAAATAATTAAATCTTGTTTAATGTGCTTATAAATAATCTATTGTAATGTTACATCATAAAGCATCTACATAACATCAAATATAAATCAAATATAGTATGAAATCATATTTCTTTGTACAACAACTGAGTTTATTTTCTACTCTATAAATAGTTCCTTAAGAATTTTTTTCATTTGATTCTGACTATACATATAAGAAAACATAAAAATAAAATCCTGTTTTATTATTTTATGCATACAGGTGTCTCGTTTGCGTGCATGTCTGAGCATCCCTTGTATGCCTGGTGCCCATGAAAGCAGAAAGGGGCATCAGATCCCTGGATCTAGAATTATAGTCACTTGAAAGCCACCGTGTGGGTGCTGGGAATTGAACTTTGACTCTCTGAAAGAGTAGCTAGTTCTCTTAACAACTAAGATATTTCTCCTGCCCTAATGCTAAATGTTAGATAAATGACAATCCCATAGTTCCTAGACCAAGAAAACCTACCACAAATTCATAGTTTACTATTTTCATCCTGACAACTTTGTTCTGTATCATGCACAATTTTCTGTTCAGCATTCTTCTAAAGTAAATTTATAAATGTTTACAGTAAAGCAATGAAGACTACTTGGAACTTAAACAAGTAACTTCAATGAACTGAGTTACTACACCAAAACAGCATTATCATATACACTAAAGCAAAAACTGAGGAACTGAAAAGCAAGATTTAACTGAAAACTTAAAATTGGAGAAATTCTAAGAGAAAGTAGATAGAATATGTACTCTGTAGTATATTTCTTTCTGATGGAATTTTAAGTTTACAGACACTTCTTTCTCATGAAATGCTAGAGTTGTTTGTTTACAAACGAAAGGTGATATTTGTGGTAGGACAAGATGCTGCCTGAGCTGTCAACAAGAGAAAGTACTGGGTGAATGACGGATGCACGAATGCACAACCCACCTGCGCAATCCCAATCAGAAAGGCACACTGACACAAAGGGCTAAAGAGCCACACCAGCGACCTGGGGAAACTTTCTACGAGGACTATCAACAGGCCGACAAATCCAAACACCACGGTGACAAAAAACTCAACGACTCCCACGTGTTTTGATTTTTTAAAAAGAGGCGTCAGCATTAAAGCAAAAAACACCTAAAAAGCATAAATGTAAGGTTACTGTTTACCTTTTATATATTGACCCAAAGGAAAATTAACTTTTTTATGAAAGAAAGAAGCATTCATGGAAAAGTACAGCTACGAAAATGCAGTTTCTAACTGTTATGGGAAGGTGCTTTGTTTTCATAACTGACAAATATTAATGATTTTTATTTTATCTGTATGATGGGGAAATATAACCACATTTATACAACAGCATCTATAAGGCCATGTGTTAGCTAGCTAGCTCCAGGGCCCACTTGCCTTTCTCCCCTCACCTCCCAATCCCCAACCTCCACACTGAGGCTTCAGACACATACTGCTGCACCCAGGCGTCATGTGAGTGAAGGAAACCTAGACTTGGGTCTTGATCGTTGTAAGACAAGCACTCTACCCACTGAGTTATTCTCCAGGTCCCCAGTAGCCTTAAACAAAGAACCCGGTTTTAGACTGGGTGTTAAAAGTGATATATAAGGTTATTATGCTGGAAATATGTTATTTATAATTGATTATTTTAAAAGAATGGAAGTGATAGTAAAATTATTTAACTATACGTACGGGCATATAAACCAATCGTAATGACACAAAGATCAGTCATTATATTCAGTCAATATATTAAATAAATATCAAGACTACTGAAGAACTAGATTTAAAGAACAACCTTGAAACCTTTAAACCTCATTGTCCTATAGAATACAATAACTTGAAAAGGTCAGGGCCTCGGGAAAGGAGAAAGATGCAGTGGTGTGCAGTCTCCACAGGACAAATAGAGACAATAATAGAATGTAAAACATAATATACCAAAACAAGCTAGATTTAAACGTAAGATTATACTGCAAGTTTTCTAAGAAGCATGATAATATAATACTACACCCTGTACTATTTGGTTATTTATCTGTAACTTATTAGTAAAAAATATCTTTAATAGAAAATTGTCTAAGTTAACCAAAGAAAAAGATCTTAACTACATTACCAAGGTACTTTGACATTTCAAGGTAAGATACTCACAGACGACAATCCATATAAGAAGAACAGTAGAAAAATCACAATGCTGCTACTCTGCGGGAATAACGAAGAAGCTGTCGCGATGACGGCCATGAGAAGGGACATAAGGAAAATCAAACTTGCGTACAGAAGAACCCAGGAAAGCCTACGATGAAAGTGCAAACACACTGCTGTCAAAGGAACAAGCTATAGCAGTGACAAACCACTTTACACTAAACGTCAAATTTGTTTCAGCCATTTTATTCTTTAAATCATTTTATCTGCATGTACTCATGTACTGAACACTAGTATCAGGAAATGAAGAATAAAGGAGTAGCCAAGCCGCAGGGGGATGTGACTGACAGAGATTAAATGATCTGGGAGTCAAAAGCTTTACATGCAATAGCAATGCATGCTTAATCTAAAGCTCAAACTCTCAAAGCACTGGCATTGATGATTCTCTTAAAATGTAAGAGTTTGCTAAGTCAATGCAATTATTTTCTTTATGAAATGAACTATGCTTATACCCCTGATGGCTTTGGCTATCATAAACCCAAAAGTCCTTACCAATTAACAGCAATAATTACCCTAGTTACATGATGTGTGCTACTGATTAATAAGATCAACTAGAATCACTATTTTAATTCAAGATTTCCCTTCAGTCAGAGCTCTTCACTATTTTAATTCAAGTGAAGAGCCTCTAGAGCTCCATGGAATTATCATTAGTATTTAATTTCACATTTTATTTATTTTCCCATTAGCACTGAAAAATCATTTTAAAGAAAACTTTAAATTTATTTAATAATACATTTATTTAATTGAGTTGATACATATTAAGTACTTAGAGCTAAATTCATCTAGCAATTTCAATACAAAAATAATAGTACAATGCATCTTAAAGGCCATTTCTAAAACATTTAAGAAAAACAAAAGGTGGGTGTGCTGGTGCACACCTTTAATCCCAGTACTCAGGAGGCAGAGGACGGCAAGTTTCTGTGAGTTCAAGGCCAGCCTGATTCACCTAGGAAGTTCCAAGACAGAGTTACTTGAGGAGACCCTCTCTCAAAAAAGCAGTGGGGGTTTGGAGAGATGGTCAGTGGTTAAGACCACTTGTTGTTCTTGCAGATGACCTGGGTTTGATTCCTAGCACCAACATTGTGGCTGAGAACTATCTATAGCTCCAGTTCTAGGGAATCCAAACTCCTCTTCTGGCTTCTGCAGACACTGTATACACACAGTGCTCAGACATGCACACAGGCAAAACATCCATACACATGAAATAAAAATTTAAAAAGCAAAGGAAATGTTAAGATATAATGATACCACTACATAAAGTTTTATACATGTTACAATAGACCAAATAAAAATTTGTAAAATGAGGACTGGAGAGATGGCTCAGCAGTTAAGAGCAGTGACTGCTCTTCCAGAGGTCCTGAGTTCAAATCCCAGCAACCACATCATGGCTCATGACCATCTATAATGGGATCTGATGCCCTCTTCTGGTCTGTGACTGAAGATACCTACAGTGTACTCATATAAATAAAATAAATCCTTTTTTAAAAATTGTAAAATGCATTATTGTATTTACAAAATTGCTTTGTAAATACAATAATAAAAGTTATAAACTTAACACAGTTTCCATTAAAAGTACTAACATTCCTCTTAAATAGGCTAAAAAGAAACCAATTTTTGTTTGAAACAGCATCTAGCAATCTAGCCTAGGTTGGCCTCAGACTCAAGACCCTCCTGACTTGATTTCCTGAGTGCTAGCATTATAGGCAGGCACAAGCCAGCCAGCTTACAAACAGATTGTCTTATTACACAGGAGAGGAAAGTACTTAGTTATTTATAAATATCCATGTCTCTATAAAACTAGCACTGTAAAAAATGCTATTAACCCTTAGCTATGGGAAATTTTTCTCCACTGTGTCTTTATAAATTATCTATACGTTCCCCATCTTAATTTACTGAAGTTCTCAAGTGAGGAAGAGAACCTGGAAACTACATGTGTAGACCTCAATCTTTTTAACTAAACTTTCAGTGCTAAGGATATGCTCTGATATCAGGGAAGGGCATTAGTAGTCAGCTTCTAGTTTTTAGAGGTTTCCTATCTTCCATGCAATGACGCAATGATATACATGATGCATGACTCAAGGGTTCGAACAGATTGTGAAATAAAGTGTATTGTCAACAGAAACTTCCAATAAAACAAGCAGCTAATTGACTAGCCTCAAATTCTAAGAAAAATGGAAAAATCAAGTTGGGTAAATAAAAGTATACTGCTGAAGATCAGCATATTTAATATAACTATTAATTATACTAATAGTATACAATTGAACATACCAATAGTAATACAGTAATAGTATACAAATAGTAAACAATTGAACATACCAAAAAGCAGTGTCATGAAGTCCCATTATCTTTAAAAATTCCTTTAACTTTTTTTCTTTTTCTGCTACAATGTGAATTGCCAGAAAGTACCCGAAGGGTGAAAAGGCTATGACGAGGTAGATCAGGATGACCCCTCGGGGGAAAGTGTCAATTTCCACAACAGCAGCTTCTCCCATGATGACAGCTTTGGTTGACTCCAGCTCCCTCCACAGAGAAACATTGGTCTTCAACTATAATTAGAAAGTGTAAATACATTAAATTAATTAATTCTAACAATAGTTCCTAATAAAATCTGGTTATTATACACCTAAAAAAGTAACCTCATGCAAATAAAATATTCAAAAAGCCACACTCCTGAAATAAGAGTGAGTGACCATAATATCACGATATAAAGTAGAATTCTGCTTTTAATTCATTCTGGATATTAGAAGTTTTAAGACTGTAAATGAATAAATTTTGATTAATTCATCCAATAAAATAAAGCCATACAATTTTATTAACATGTTAAGCAGAATAAAGGGAAAATAAAAATATGTTTCAATTATGAAAATGGAACCAGTTCTCTGAAATCTTTCATTTCTGGTAAATAAATGATGTGCACCCAACTATCACTAATGACAAAATGATATTCTTTAAAAATTCAACTGGGGCTGGAGAGATGGTGCAGCAGTTAAGAGCTGCTCTTCCAGAGGACTTAGGTTCAATTCCCAGCACCCACATGGCAACTCACAACTGTCTGTAACTCCAAGGTCTGACCCCCTCACATAGACATATGTGTAGGCAAAACACCAAGGTGCATAAAAACAAAAAGGCAAATAGATTTAAACTGATAAGAACAGATACTACACTTGATCTTAGCCAAAAGGAAGAGAAGTGATGGCAAATAGATTTAAAAAAAGAGCATGTTTTCTTACTGCTTTAAAACTGATACATGTAGAAAGAACACAGCTATAAGATTTGTATAATAAAAATGTTTACCAATTCATACTTCTAATATCTAAATGAATGCCTAAACTACAAATCTGTACTCCCCACAGTGGCCTAGGCTTATAATTGCTAATGTCTAACTAAAACACGATTAAGTTTTGTAGTATCATCTAATGTTTCAGTCTTTTCTTAAGCACAACACAATTGAATCAGTACAGTATTGCAAACCCCTAATACCTTCATAGCATGCAAGCTGAAAGAATTTATAAGGCAATTTTACATATATAATTTATTTGGATTTTACAAGAGCCCTGTCACAAAGGAAAGCAACACTGTTACAGTCGATGTGCTCCTCGCAGTTTACCAACTAGGAGAGCCAGGACTCTTGCTTAGGTTTCTATCCCACTTGTATGGCCCTTTACACATACTCTGAATGCAGAATTCAAAGGCCATAACTTGGTCCTCTGTCAGTGATTCAGAGTCCCCAAGTTACTTGATGTTACTTTATTTCAGTTTCTGTCTCAGAGGGTTGTTAAACATTAAATGAATTATATTAAAACATAACTTTAAAAATTGTTTAATAAATAAGAGATAAATGTTTATGAAACAGAAAATAAAATCTAGCACTACAATTAAGATAGTAAAAGTAGCTACCTTCTTTAACTTATATGAATTCAAGGGGAAAGGTCTAAAAGCTGAGATTCTTCATAATATAAGAATATTTCAGAAACATTACCTATAATCAATAAATATTGATATTTAGTAGGTTGAATCATATTCATAAAACTATCCAATTAAAAAGGTTTCAAAAATTGATTTCATCTTTTTTCTCAAATGATTATATTATGTAATATGTATATTTTTAAGTAAATTAACCAAATTCGACTTTAAATAATTAAGGAATAATTGTTAAAATGTGGCCTGGCTTTCTTCCTTTGTTCCTTTACCTGTACAATGGCAGCATCTATTGATGCCTGTAAAACTGTAAATCCCGAAGACCAGTACTGAGCAGCATCACATGACTTTGAACAGCCTGCTAGAGGGAGAGAACATGAGACATAAGATTCTGTCCAATACTGTCAGTGCTTTCTTCTGAAATGGTACAAGGCAGGTTAGCACAGGAACATAGTCAATCATTCTCTACAGGACCAAAGAAAGCCTGGAACTATCCCTCAAAGACAAGTATCTGTTAAGATTCCTACTGATTTGAATGCCCAGACTAAATTACACATGTTGTGGTGGCACAATGGGCCAGTGAGTCAAAGTGCCTACCACACAAGCCTGATAATCCAAGTTTTATTCATGGTAGCCACAAAAAGCCAGATATGGTAGTTACGTGTAACCCAAGCATTCCTGTGGTGAGATGACAGACAGAGATAGACAGAGGGTCATGGGCCAGCTAGCCTGAGTATGAAGCAGTAGAAAAAACAGAAGAAATCCTGCCTCAACAAGATAGAAGAAAGCCAACTTACAAAAGTTTCCTCTGACCTTTAACACAGATGCAGCAGAATTTATATACAGTTACATACATACATACATACATACATACATAGATACACATACATACCACATAACACACACACACACATACCCCACTTAAAATAAAGCAAAATTTACATGTGATAGGATACTGAATGGTTATCAGGTGCCATCTAGGAAAGGCTAAATGCATGCAAGTGACATTCTGGAGATGACATATCACATTGCATGGTCTGTGATGGGTGAACTCTAATTTGCAAGGCCTTTAGATATCTCATCTCAAAGTTGATTCTTGCAGCTGACATGCCTTTCCTGTCATTATTAAATTAATATAATAATTCCTGGGCATTAGTCCACCCTATTGGACACATTTTCTGCAGATCAAAGAAGATGTACTTTGTTGTAGCAATGCTATGTAGATAAATTGGTGATTTCATAATTCCTAATAATGGTTCTAAAGAATTTCTAAATTTATACAAGTATATTTGAGCCTTCTATAGAAAGGGCTACAATTAGGGCTCTATAAACAGAATAATTGCACTAATATAGAAAACAGGCTTGAAACAGATTTATGATCAGGGAAAACATTGCTTTTAGGCTAGCTGTAAAACCATTATTTAAAGTCATAAACTGGAAAGATAATTTATTGGAGGTACAAAGACAAAAATAAAATATTGACTGGATTTATCTATACAAAACTTCAATACTAATGAGACACAAGGCAGATGATTTGCCTCTTGACCAAAACAATGCTAACTTAAGACACAGAATTAATGTTTTAGGGCTGGAGAGATGGGTCAGCAGTTAAGAGCACTAACTGCTCTTCCAAAGGTCCTGAATTCAAATCCCAGCAATCACATGGTGGCTCACAACAATTTGTAAAGACATCTGATGTTCTCTTCTGGTGTGTCTGAAGACAGCTACAGTGTACTCACACATAATAATAAATAAATCTTAGGAAAAAAAGAATTATTGTTTTAAATGCTTAATGAACCTATGGAGCTAGTGACAGACAATGAATGTGTAATTAGATAACTAGTCTTAATGGAAACACATGTAAATATCCCTGTTGTACCTTCTTATTCTTATTTGAATTTATGTTTGAACTTGTCAACTTTTGAAAAAAAATACTTGGAATATCATGTGATCATGCATCCTGAAAAAGCACAAGAACTAGGAACTATGACGAGAAAAGAGAGGGCAGAGAGAGAGAGAGAGAGAGAGAGAGAGAGAGAGAGAGAGAGAGAGAGAGAGCAGAAAGAGAGAGAGAGAGCAGAGAGAGAGCAGAAAGAGAGAGCAGAGAGAGAGCAGACATCTTCTTACCATGACATAGGGTTTTCCTTAACAGTGGGTTTCTTCTTACTGACAAGGACAGGGCTTTTTCATACTCAATAAAAAGGCAGAAGCTTTTGCTTTCTATGAGCAATGAAGGCTGGAGCTTATTTTTCATCCAGAATGAGTTCTTTCTGCACTGGTGCTTGCTCAATGAAATCTGCTCATAGGGGCTTTGCTTTGCTCTATCTACCAAACATACATATACATGTATGTATGTATGTATATATGTATATATATATGTAAGTATATGTGTATATGTATGTGTGTATGCAAATATGCATGAATACTTGTAAAGTGGATGAGACAGATGGTTAGACCCAACAAAAAATGTAAATAGTATGTATGTATATATAAATGTATGTGTTTCTGTGCATACTGCTTGTGTAAAGGTTTTTCTAAGCATGACTTTCTTTTCCTGGTTCACTAAAAGTTAATTGCTCCAAGCCTCCCTCTATCCTGTCCAGCAAAAGGAGAGGGTTCTGGACAAGAAAGAAAGGAACCTTAGCAAAAATCCTCTACTGAATTCCCTGCTGCTATACAGGCATAAGTTAATTGCCAGAGAATTATAAAGTAAGTAAGAGTTAAGTTTGCCAACATTTATTCAAACACAGAGAATTATAAAGTAAATGAGAGAGAAAGAGTTAAGTTTCCCCAGTACTTAATGAAGCACAGAACAGTAAGAGTTAAGTTCCTACAAGGCTGGAGATCATCAGTCTTTTGGCCATGTCCCACTTCAGCCCCTAAGGCCCAGTAGTGGCAGAGAGTAAATGAATAAAGATGAAAATTCATTATAAATATAATTATTTAAGTCACTGTTCTATGGCTGGAGTTAAGAACACTAGCTGCCACTGTGGAAATCTGTGTGGCTGTTCTTCAGGAAGATGGAAGTCAAATTCCAACTACACAACCCTTGGGCACGTACCCAAAGGATGCTTCATCCTACCTCCGAGACACTTGTTCAACCATGTCCAATGCTGTTCTCTTCATAATAACCAGAAACTGGAAACAACTTAGATGTACTTCAACAGAAGACTGGATAAAGAAAATGTGGAACATTTATACAACAGAGTATCACCTACTCGGCCACTGGGAGGAAAAAAGACTATCAAAATTTTCAGGCAAATGTATGGAACTAGAAAAAAAAATCATCCTGAATGAGGTATTGCAGATACAGAAATATGGAATATATTCACATACATGTGGATATTAGCAGTGAAGTCAATGACAACAATCCATAGAACCATGTAAGGTAGGTATAGAGTAAGGGACTAGAGGGAACAGATAGATCTCATGAGAAAAAGGAAATATAACTACTATTTATGAACATATTGATGAGGGGAACTGGAGTAGGAGATCGAGTAGGAACAGGAAGGGGAGAAGGGGTGAAGGAGGAAGTATGGGCAGAGACAGCTAAAGTTAAGGGATATTTGAGGGCTAGCATGGAAACCTACTACAGTAGAAACCTAAAATGTATACGTATATGAAGGTGATCCAAAGGAAAACACTAGTGGGAGAGACAAAGAGCAAACTGCCCATCTCTTGTCACCAAATGAAGCATCCAATAGCAGGTTTGGGTTACATCCAATTGAGTTGTTGGCCAAAAGGGCCCCACAGGAATCTCCAAAGAGCCCAGGCTATTACCAAAACTATAGGTTACTTTCCACACTCACAGCAAGGTTCTACCACTGAAGAAAGCACCTACACAACTCACTGAACATGGAGCTGTCAAGCCGGTGCCGCCATAGACTGTCTACCCCTGTGTTCCAGCATCTTTGTTCTAGAACAGCACTCTATACGCTATCAAAAGAAACATGTAAGCACCAAGTCAGTCACAAACCTTTTAACTACAGTGGTGAACTACCTACAAGATATGCTAGCACAATGATGGCACAAAGTTTGTGGTAGTAACCAACCAATAGCTAATCTGACTTAAAGCCCATTAGATGGAACCCATCACCAACAGTGCTTGGGTAACCAAGAACCCAGAGACTAGAGAGCCCAGGAGCCTAGAGCAAAACCAAACAGTACAGAACTAAAAACAAACAGACAAATGAAATAGTGATAAAATTCCACTAATGGAAATCTGCTACACTTGTAGATCTGTGATGATTCAGCCATCATCAGAGAAGCTTCTACTGAAGTGGATGGAAACAAAAATAGAGACTCACAGCCGGACATGACACAGAATCAAAGGCCTTAGAACACTCAGCCCTAAATAAGATGTCTCCAGCAAATCCCTCCCCTCGGGGCTCAGGGAACCCTGAGGAAGGAGCCAAAAAGAATGAAAAAAGCTGGGGAGGGACAGGAGGAAGGGTCAGATGGCCCTGAGAAAGAATGAAAATCTACAACTGACAGGGGAGGGGGGAAAGATGATGGGGGGGGCATCTTCAGGAAGAGAGAGAGAGACCCGGGATAAGGGAGGCAGCCAAGAATCAATGGGGGTGTCCTTAGCTGTGACTCACAGCATTGGGAATGTGGAACCTGAAGAGGCCACCTCCTGTAGCCAGGCAAGAAGCCCAAGGGAGCGACCCAAAACCTATCCTGTCTACAAGAAATACAGAGATAGGGGTGAAGCAGAGACTGAGAGAATGGTCAACCAATAACTAGCCCAACTTGATACCCATCCCATGGGCAAGCACCAATCCCTGACACTATTAATGATACTGTTATGCTTGCAGACAGGAGTCTAGCATGGCTGTCCTCTGAGAAGCTCCACCCAGCAACTGACTTAGACAGATGCAAACACCCACAGCCAAAAACAGTGGACGGAGCTTGGGGGCTCTTGGAAGAATAGGAGGAAGAATTGCAGCCCAGAAGGGAATAAGAAGTCCACAGGAAGACCAACAGAGTCAACTAACCTGGACCCTTGGAGCTCTCAGAAACTGAACCACCAACCAAAGAACATACACAGAGTGGACCTAGGCCTCCCTGCACATATGTAGCAGATGTGCAGTTCATGTGGCCCCTCATGTGGGTCCTGAACAACTGTAGCCAGGCAGGAGAGGGGGTGTAACCCAAAAGCTGTTGCCTCTATGTAGAATATGTTCTTCTAGCTGAACTGCCCTGTCTGGCCTCAGGGAGTAGATGCTCCTAGCCTCACAGAGTCTTGATGTGTCAAGGGGTCGGGGGGACCAAAGGGGGACCACTCAGAAGAGAAGGGGAAGGGGTGGGGGGAAGAATTGTAGGAGGGAGTGATGGGGAGGGGGACAATGAGTGAGATGTAAAGTGAATAAGTAAAAAAAAAAAAAAAGTAAAAAGAATGTAAGAGCCCAGGTGAATGGAGGCCACCAAGAAAATAAGGCCTTCTATATCAGTATGAGCAAAGCTCACATGAACTCGCAAAAACTATGTGCACAGGGTCCTCTGAGCTTAAACCGTGGCTTCCAGTTTGGAGATTTTATGGAATTCCTGAACACATGAATGAGTGGGTCTCTGCTTCTGGTGTCCTCTCTTGGGCTCTTTCCCTCTGTTGGTCTGTCTTGTCTGACTTCAATGTGATAGTTTTTGTTTTATCTTTTAATTTGTTATATTTCCTTTACAGAGGAATGAATGTATGTAAAGCCACCCACTAAGATAATGGGAGAGGGACAATCAGTTTTCTCCAATGGAGTGACACTGGGTATATGAACCACTGCAGAACCGATCACATGGTCAGGAAGAGTTGGCCAGCAAATCATAGACTCCACGGGCTTTTTGTATGTGTACTTTTATTTAGATACAGCTTGGGAGTTTTATGTGTTTTCTAGACTTTAAACATTTTTTTGTTGTATTGGGGTTTTGGTTTTTTTTTGAGAAAGAACTTAAAGTTGAGTGGGTAGAGGAGGAAAAACTGGACAAACTTGGGGGAGGGGAAGAATATATTCAACATTATTTAAATTTATTTTTATATTTAATATATTAATATAAAATATGAAAATATTTATTATACTTAAATTTTAAATTTCTTTTAAATAAATAATGCGAAAAATACAGACAGACATGAAGGAAGGAAGGAAGGAAGGAAGGAAGGAAGGACGGACAAACACTGGCTGCTCTTCCAAAGGACCTAAGTTCAATTCCCAGAGGTGGTTCACCACCACCTGAAAATCCTGTCCTGACCTCTGTGGGCACAAGGCATGCACTTGATGTACATACATACAAACAGGCAAAATATTCATAAATGTAAAATAAAAACAAATTTCTTTTCTGGTTTAGGATAAATTATTCCACAGTGTACATTTCAAAGCATCTGACACATAAGCAGGTTCAAATTCATAAAAAGAAATAAGAATTTTCAACATTAGCTTTTAGAATAAAGGAAAAACTTTCCATACTTAATACAGTGACTTTAATATTGTACAATAAACAGTTGATACTATCTTTTCATGAGTTTTAACAACAGTTTTCTATGTTTCAAATGTAAACAAGAAATTTCATTGGTAGGAAATATTGAGATTTTAAACATTTGTATCACACCACAGTTAAAATGGTTACATGAAGGAAAAATATATTTAGAAAGGCATACAATGAAAGATTCAATTTTGTCTTTTAAATATAAATGGCACTTACACAAGTATATTAAAATTATATTATAGTTATTTTATATAGCGTACACATACTGTACACAGATATATGGATATATGTGCATACACAATTTTTATTTATGGATACATGTACCCCAGATGGCCTAGGACTCACTGTGTAGACCAGGCTGGCCTTGAACGCACAGGAAGCTGCCTGGCAGTAGGTGGGTGCCACCACATCCAACCTCCACCATATCTACACCTAAATTTATTTATGCTGCACATGACAGTTTCCCTAAAACTAAGTACAGCTGAAAATGACAATACTGGACACCATCTTATTTTGAGCATAAAGAAATGTACTTAAGACTGAGTTCAATGATTAGATAGTTACTTACCTCTTGAATCCATATAAATAGAAGACACTGGAATCCTATCAGGAAAAAAACGAAGTTCATAGGACATGATGTCTTTGAAAACCACACCTACGAAGTTGCTGGACTTAGAAAGACTGGATGCTAGCATTTCTTTCTCATTTGCGTATTCTTCAGTAATTATAACTATAAAATATTAGAACAATGTAATGAACTCACAAATGGCAACAGCATACTATAATACAGTAGATCCATTTTATAATTATATTTGATAATTGGAATACTTTATCACTACTTCTGTCTTAGTAATTTCTTAGACAATGATAACTGCAAAGAAAATAATGACATAAAACCATAACAGTATTATTTTATAGATAGTAAGTTGTGACCTGATTACATAAATCTTGAGTACATAATATATAATTTCTGTCTATAGTACAGTAAAATATAAAACAGTATGTAGGCTATTTCATCAAAATACACTATTTGAAAATTTCAATGCATTGTAATATATTCCAATTCTATATTTTAATGCTGAATAGTTTTGATATCATACTTTTTAGGAGCTTTTGGTACTGAAATAAACCTTTGTCCTTGAACACGCTAGGTACACTTTTTAAAGTGTAAGATTTCAGACAGAAATGAAATTGTAAAAATAACAATGTAATTGAATTACCTGTTTCAAAGTAAAATAACTCCTAATGAAGTTTTATTTTTAAATATTTGTTTCTTCCAGGCGTGTCTAGCTTTTTGACACTGTGATACAACATGATTATCTATAAGGTTCATGTTCAAGAATCATTCAACAAAATTACCAAATATACATATGTATATATATATATATAATGTTTGAAGTAAATTTGTGTGGGCCGTCTTCACAGCTATCCTCTACCTCAACTACATGTGGCCTGTGACCCATAGTCGAACACCCCTAGATGTAAGTCAGCAATTATGTCAAAATCTGCAATAAAACTGAATTAAAAACCATCCCTCATACCTAATATGGCTTATTCCTCCAGAAGTGAAATACAGAAAGCCATGTAACCATTCTATCACATAAATTAAGACTATTTTAAAAAATATTTTTTCCTGCAGTTTTGTTTACATTATGTTGACTTCACTATAGAAGCTACAGGATTGGCGGTCAAGGGGACTGGTATCTAACTTCATTATTCATTAGCCGTGTAAGTTCAGATGAATGACTTAACTCTCCAAATTTTAATATTCTCATATATAAACCCAGCTGGTCACATTGGACTGCTGTAATTCCAGCTCCAAGGGATCTTAAAGGTTATTCTGGCCTCCGTGGGCCCCTCACACACGTGTACATACACTCACACAAACACATACAACACAGGCATAAACAAATATTTTTAAAAGACTACAATACCATCAGGAAGGTGATCGGTAGATACTCTCTCCATGATGCTGCTTGTAACATTAGTCACTGGAGTATATCCAAGAATCAGGTTAGAAAGGCTAGATTTGTCCATAGGGTTGAGTTCTATATCAGCTACTTCTTCATATTTCTTATTTGGATGCATCATGCTAATTAATATCAGCCAAAATAGGAAAAAGAGTGGAAAAAGAATTTCCTACAATAAACAAAAATAAAGTGATTATAAAGTACAGGCATAGTAGCAAAAATCAAGATTTCTTTGTAAATAGCACGGGTAATATACGGGTGAATACCGTGGCCCTCTCATCTGTAGAGAAAGTAAAGGCAATCCTATCCTAAAACACTGTATTGAGCATCCAGAGCAAACACAAACACAGCAAATCCTCTTCAATATATCAAAAATCAGTTTCAATTTTACTAAGTGTTTTAATACTCAACTTACATAATAAAATTACATAAAAGTAACATTTAAATGTCTTAGGGGTACTGATTTAAGACCCACTATATTTGCCAGGCAGTGGTGGAGCACACCTTTAATCCCAGCACTGGGGAAGCGGAGGCTAGCCTGGTCTACAAAGGCAGTTCCAGGACAACCAGGGCCGTTAGAAGGAGAAACACTATATTAAAAAAAACACACTATCCACTATATCTACTCTTAAAATCTTAAAACAACTTATAAAACAAATCCCTGCAAGGATTATCATTAAAATGAAAGGCTTTGGTAAAAGAAAAATAAGTAAATAAGTAAATGAAAAACCTTTGTTTCCAAATTAAAAAATACTACTTTACTAAAACTAATACTAAGATTATACTACTAAAACTATACTTAATTAGCTTTATGGCCTGCTATACTAGGAATGAGCTATTATTTTATCTTATTCCTCAATTGTTTTGCTAGTTTCAGAAGAACAACTCTTGTGACACAATTTTAGCATCCTTTGACAGGTTACTTCAGAGACCATGAAGTGGGAAAACAGGGGGGCTTAAAATTGTGTAGTATTAGATGCTACCTCCTCAGTGGGGAGACAATGCATGCCTAAGGCCAAAACTCCATGCTGATGCTAGAAGTGAATCACACTGAGGGTCACTGATACATTTAGGAGAATTTGCTCATTCCGTCCTATCTCGCTATCATAAGCAATACAGTATGCTTTTGTTTTATTAAAAACCCTGAAGAAAATAAAATTATAATAAAAATATTTTCATCAAAATTTTCTCTTAAAAGTAGAACAAATCAAAGCAAAACAAACTATAAGAAGACATAACAAATATTTTTAACATACCTGAACACTACTTTTTTTAGTCCTGCATTTAACTAGGTAATTTTTCAGTAGAAGTGTTCTGGTCTGTCTCCAGACTCCCACATCCCTAATTGCAGTAGCCATGTTTTTTTCTAGGTCAGGTTACTAAAAGGAAAACAAACAAACCTTGAACTCCACAGTAAAGCACATGTGTTATCTAATGCCAATGACATACATTTTTCATTTCCAGGTAAAATGATGTTAAGCATGCTGCAAGCTATCTCTCCTACTTGTACAGAATACATCACAACCATCTGGCAACACTACAGAGTGTATAACATGTGAAACAGGGCAGCGTCAAAATCTGAAACAGCCCCCAAGCCAGCGGTGAGCTTACCACCATTTCTCCTTAGGGATCCCTCAAACTGAGCACAGAGATGTGGGCACCACAGAAACGTCTTAAGAAGTTAACTGATAATTCTGACTCAAGGAAAACTTAGTCTCACTACTCAAGGGGATGTGGAAGTGTCATGTTTTTATTCCTTCCTATTCTTGACCATGTCCTTATCCTGAAAACTCCCCTTGGTGGCAATACCACACCCACTACAGTAATGAAAGCCTAATGCAGCAAAACACATGGTGTGTGTCTCCAACTGCCTTCTAAGCAAGCTGGGCCACTTCCTAGTCTTCCCCACTGTTCTCTGTACATTCCTCTCCTGCCACTGGGGCCTGAGGAGTAGCTATCACTGTGTAAGTTAAGTAGCACAGTGAAACTTCTCACTAGAGGACCATAACAGCAGCCGGAGGGAAGGACAAAACAGGGAGATCAAATCCAACGAGGAGCTCCAGAACGCACATTTCATCAAGTGAAAGATGCATTCTTAGAATGTGGGGAGAAACTTATAGCCCAAACCTAAACACCTCCACAGCCTACCAAGGGAAACTACCAACATCCTCCACAAAATGAAGAACAAGCTTCATATTTCAAACAACCCCAAATTACTTGGCAAATGGCCAACACATCCCACTGTCAAAATGACAGTATTGCATGAACCAGAAAAAGCACAGCATCTGCCTTCAAACTGGGATGGTGCTGTCAGGCCAAAAATTCAAACGAGTCTAGCTTAAAAAGAAATTATTTATTTATGGAGTGGAAGGTGACTCTCGGTGGGCCCGAGTCATCATCTCCACATTAAAAAGTCCTTATTTCACACAGCTATAATAGTGTATCAAAATGATTAATAAATTAATTAACTAACAAGCACTAAGAATCAACACTAACGTGGCAAAGTAGGCGCAGGAATTAAAGCCTAACGTAAGACAGAGCTAAAATCAGGCTCTGAGAAGCTGCTGCAGATTTGGACGTGCTCTCCCTTCGCTTTGTAGATTTTGCTGGTCTCAGAAAACTCTCATACCATGGGAAGGAATCATCTATTTGGCTGCAGTCTGGCACACAGAACAGCAAATGGTGTTTGCTGAAAGGCAGGAATTAGTTGGCTAAGATCTGAAGGACTAAAGTTCCTACCCACAAATTTTAGAAACAGCTGACAAAAACTTCAAAGTAGGTAGTGATCTTCTGGGAGACATAGAGAAATCAATTTGAAACTAGATGAAGGCCTCCCCTCCCCCTCCCCCTCCCCCTGTGGCTAGTCCTCACAGTGCTGGGGTTAAACTGTCAGTAAAATCACTCAGCTGCAGACCCTAACTGCAACCCTACCAGCTAGCCAAACAAGGGGGTCAATGGCATAACTGCCGCAGAGTAGCAAGTCTGTGCCAGACGTAAGCAGTCACTTTCTACCGGGCATGAAATCCATACCAGAAGGGAATTCACACCTGATACTGTAAGCCCATCAAAAGCGCCTAGGGAAATCTTGGGCCCCAGAGGGAAAACTACTACAGTTGTTTTTGCTAAATGGACATGGTGTGTGTCTCCAACTGCCTTCTAAATAACTATGTTTATGCCCACAGAATAGTGTGACTATCAGCTTAGGGGGATCACATCCCTCCCTGAGGAGCCATAAACAGTTAATGGAGGGGAGGGGGATATCATATTCTTCAGTGGTGTGACCATTTTCCTTACTAAAGTACAAAAGCCCCCACCCATTCACCCATGCTCAGGCAGGCAGCCCTAATTAAATGCACTGCACCACAAAAATAAAAGTTTTTTGTTTTTTGTTTGTTTGCTTGTTTTTTAACACAAAAATAAGAAAGGTCTTGTTAGGAGGAGTTTGATGGAAACTAAGAAACTAAGAGAAGATAATGAGCAGAACATGACTGAAGTGTGTTTATATATACATATACATATATATATATTTACTTGAAATTGTTAAAATTGATAAAGCAAACAAAAACAACAAAACCAAAAAAAAAAAAAAAAACCCAAGGTTTTCTTGTTAAACCTTCCAGAGTTACTGTCGCTGCCTTGTTTGACATAAACCTACACAACGAATTGCCACTGATCTGAGTCCTCTCCAAGACAAAGACGATCTGTTCCAGGTTCTGATCATGTCCACTTCAATATTAAAAGAGCAAAGAACTTTTTAGAAGCAGTTTGTCTTCTCCAGAGTAAATGTTCATTATTAAAAGTTCACTTTTTATGTACAGAGAACAGTGACTGGACTAGAGCATTTTAAATTAACAATGAAATTACAACTTTTACTTTGTCACTGATGTGTAACCATAACATATTATAAAGGAATAAGAAGGAACTAGAAACAGCACAACAAAAGCAAGCAAGAGTACACAGACAGTCACCTTTGTGCCAAAATACTAATAATAACAAGACAAAGAAAAAATAAAAAGAAGAAAAAACACATTCATTCAAAGGTGATTTGCTCCAAGACAAACAGAAACATCAACTGAGCATGAACATTCCCAAGTTGTCTGCCAAAACACAACTTACTAAATACCACTACATTATTCATTCAAATTGAATGTTTAACACTCCATTTTTAGATACCAAATCCTCCACAGAATAGCTGGATTCATATTATTACTTCTTTGAACTTTTGCCTGAATTCAAGTTTGAGTCTCTTGTCTGAAGTTCACAAGCCTACCTATCCACTTCACAGCTAGTGAGAACTTTTTAAAACAAAACTAAATCTAGGCTGAGTATGTGGACCACGTCTTTAATCCCAGCAGAGGCGGCAAGGGGTCTGAGTGGGAGGCAAGCCTAGTCTACACAGTGAGTTCCAGGTCAGCCAGGGGCACATAAAGGGACCATAACCTGTCTAATAATTATTATTATTATAGTTATAATAATAATTAATAATAATAATGATCTAATAAAAAAACCTAAATCAAATTTCCCACCCATTAATCTCCATAACATATACATCCCAAACTCCATTTCCTCCCTACAACTACCCCTTGAGTTGCATTTATTATATTTTCTTCTAGCAGTATGGAATTTTTAATCAGGAGACCAGAGATCGAAAAGTCATAGGAACTGAATTTACCTTGAAGACTACATTTATGACAATATCACTTTTCTGCCATTAGGTTTTCTCCTAATGGGATATTCTTTATACATTATATATATAAATATATTATATATATAAATATATTATATATTAATATGTTTTATGTATATGAGTATGCTATCTTAATGTACACCGAAAGAGGGCATTGGATCCCATTCCAGATGGTTGTGAGCCACTGTGTGGCTGCTGGGAATTGAACTCAGAATCTCTGGAAGTACAGCTAGTGCTCTTAACAGCTGAGCCATCACTCTAGCCCCTAATGGGAAGTTATAATGCTCAAGCTTGTTTTTCTTCCTTGGGGTAATGCTCTATTATCTTCCCATAATTTTTTTCAACAGAAAGCATCTTAACCAACACAACAGAGGCACCAAAGTCAGCAAATATGATGATTACCAGTGCTTGAAGCAGCAGTATAGCATGGCTAAGAATGTGACCCCATAACCAAACCAACGAGCATGGATTCTGCCTCTGTCATCCACAGCTATGACATACATGTTAGAAACATTATTGAACTGTTTTGTCTCCATTTGCCATTTGTAAAATAATTACAGTGCCTACTTGGGGTTCTTAAAATGACTAAATGAATTGGTACATTTAAAACTGAAATCCTGGGGGCTGGTGAGATGGCTCAGCAGTTAAGAGCACTGACTGTTCTTCCAGAGGTCATGAGTTCAAATCCCAGCAACCACATGGTGGCTCACAACCATCCTTAATGAGATCTGACACCTTCTTCTGGTGTGTCTGAAGACAGCTACAGTGTACTTACATATAACAATAAATAAGTCTTTGAAAAAAAACTGAAATCCTGGTACAAGGCAAGTGATTAATTATAGATGTTGATCAATACTACATATAAAAGTAGTAGAACCATTAAAGGAATAAACAATATCATATTATTGGATAAATAAAGGAAAACTGAAGGAAATGAAGTTAGCAGAAACAGAGCCTCTATAACAGAACCTGTATAACTGAGCCTCTATAAATAGTGTCAATGACTGCTAAAGACAAACTGGTAAATCAGAAGTAAAACTCAATCACGAGACTCCACCAGAACGGAGGAGGATGATGAGAAAGAACAAAGAGAAGAAAACAATGAAGAACAAAATCCATTACAGATGAGCACACAGGAATCACTATGGTGACTGGTCATGACTCCGTAACTTTATTATTGAAGGGCAGGTCTAATTGCATGGAAAATATTATATTTTAATATTTTTGCATTTTTATACATTCAAGTTAGTAAAGCCTGACAGTAGTGACAAGGACACTAACAAAGTGTCAAAAGAAAATCTAGAAGTCTACTAAAGTAACCTTTCTTTCCTAATATAGAAGGAATTGGCCAGGCAGTGGTGGTGCACACCTTTAATCCCAGCACTTGGGAGGCAGAGGCAGGCAGATTTCTAAGTTTGAGGCCAGCCTGGTCTACAGAGTGAGTTTCAGGACAGCCAGGGCTACACAGAGAAACCCTGTCTCAAAAAACCAAAACCAAAAAAAAAAAAAAAAAAAAAAGAAGAAGAAATTAGAAAACTTTATTTACTATGTGTGTATGCTTATTTAGTTGCTATGTGTGAATGTTTGTGTGTTCATGTTGGGAGCTGGTTCTCTCCTTCCCCGTGTGGATTTAAGGGACTGAACTCAAGATTTGTAGGCTTGGCCATCAAGTACATTCACCTACTAAGCCATCTCACTGAACCAAGAATGTTTACTAACTGAGAAATTTGAAAGTTATAAGGTATTTTTTAAATGTAAGAGAATCCTATCATTTTATTAATTGCCTTGTTTAAAATGTGCTTTTAAGAGATTCATCATTTTAAAAAAATCTGTAATTTATCTAAATTACCATTACTTCTGTTGAGCATTTTTGGCAACAATGTATCAAGTATTTTGGAATAAACAATGCCATTTATTTTGAAAGAGGTAAAGTCACCTTGAAATTAAAATTTATTATGTAGAGCCCATTTTGAAATCCATGTTTTACTTCTATAAGGTATGAAGTAAGATTAGCTCATATAAAAAAACTGAGCAATCTTTATATTCAGAGCTAATTACTGATATGAAGTGGTCAATGATCTTCTTAGTATGTTTGAGATTATTGGAAAGGCTCTCAACTGAAAATATGTTCTGTGCTTCCAAAAGATGACTGAGGTCATTTCTGGCCAACTCAAGCAAAGCTAATTACCACTGCTTTACTCCCCTTTATACTAAGTACATCTAACTGTAATTAGTTAACACACTGTATCACCATTTTTATATCGTCATCTTGACCCTAACCGGTAAAATCCTTAACGAAAACTAAACGTCTTATTTCTGTTTGCTTTTCTGACACCACCAATGGTAATCATCTTAATAGTTTCCTTTCGCAAGCCTTTTCCTGAGAGGCCTTACAGATTAAGGGTCTGAAAGCTAAGAGAGGAGAGGTGGTCCATATCTGGCCCACGCCTTGCTATGCATTAAGAGTTAACAACGTGTGGGGCTTGGGAGAGGGGGGATGATACCAGGTGTCACTGTGAAGCCCTTGATGGCTGTCAACTCCCAGATATCCATCTACTTAGCAAATATCCACATTTTTTTTAAGTGTTGGAAGAAAAAAAAAACAAACAGCAATAACTATGAGAGGTGAAAATATAAAATTCAAATCTCAGGGGTTCTCCATACATGGTGTGAAGTTGTGTTGGAATATACCCGTGCTGCTTCATACATGTGTGGTCTTGGACTACTTTCTGCTATGAAGGCAAATCTAAGCAGACACAGAATGTACTCAGTCTTCAAAGCCTAAGTGATTTACTTCCTTACTCTTCATCCAAAAAGATGCGCTGATTCCTTCTATCAGTTACAGGAGATGGACATAAGTGGAAAAAGCAGGTCACTTTTCTAACACGTTCTAAAAAAGTTCTGCACAAAACAGAAAAAAAAAAGTCTCCTACTATCACTAACTTAATATAAATCAAATTAAATGCAATATTGCAATTCCAGTTGAGGGAAAGAGTTAGAAAAGAATTTCTAAGCAGAGGGAAAAACTATGGAGATGCTGAATTCCCAAAGGATGTGATCTGTGTAAAATGAAGAAGAGATCTATCCACAAGCCGGAGGAGGCAGATGACACCCTGGAATGTGGCAGGGCATGGGTGTGCGCCCTGGACAGCAATGTAAAAACTGACAACAGGCTGTGAAACGCCTTGTTTGCAATATGAAGCACTGATTATGTGCACCCCTAAGAGACACCCTCCAATCCTCCTCTTTGCACCCAAGGGAGATGCTTCACACTTCACAAGTCCGTTGACTTCCCCAATCTTCAAAACCCTACATCTCCATCTCTAACATTACCTACGAGCTTCCATCTGGATTCCGACTTCAGTGAGAAAACAGAAAGTCTCCACTATTCCAACCACTCACATCTGTGCCTCCAATAATTTACATTTTAAACAATGTATATGGTGGCCTCAGACTCCATTGCCCCTAGAACTCTAAACCACAAAGTGTAAATGCCATCCACATTTAACTAAACTTTTAAATTAAAGATTTAGCTTTTTGAAAAGAGTTGCTAATCTATCCAGCAATGCACTGAAAGAAAAACCTATCCAACTACTTTACTGGCTTCGCAGTGGATATAGTAAACCTTTAAATTTAATGGAAAGCATCATAAATGCTTTCTTCACTGATCTTTTAAAATTTACCAAAAGTAGTGACATAATAAAAGAAGATACTAATGCCAATGAAGTTTAACCTAAGTTTTATGACAGTATGTCTTGCTGGAGGAAAACGATGTAACAGTATCCATGTGGTAAGTTAGCTAATAGCTTTCCTTATATATAATATTTATAAAAGTATAAAGTTCGCACTGTATAAAAGTCGTTTGCACTTAAAACTATTTCCAGTCTAATTTACACACTAGTGAAGACTACAATTTATATTATTATGAATTTTTTCATAATTACTCTTTCAATTAAACTCAGTGGCAGACATTACATACTATACTCATCTAGAAACTTTAGGAACGAAATTATTATCTGGAATGAAAAGACAATAAACATGTAATGGGTTAGTAAATTTATACAAAATTTAAGATTTCCCTATGTTTAATATAATTTGAAGTTTTACATTATCAAGAACACATCCGATTAAATGACCCACATTCAAAGATTACCGTCTCTTAAGTCTGCTTTCAGGGTAAACACACACAAAGTGTTCTCATAAATGTTCTCATCTATTGAGTCTTCTCTGACGATACATCAAAATGCTCTCTGGCTGGGCAAACATGAAATATAGTGGGGAAATCACCCGGATTAAAGAGTCTGGAATCTCTGAGGGAGAATCTCAGCACCTCATTTTTTTCCCCAGATGGAACCTTAATAAAGTTATTTAACCCCTTTAAGACCCATTTTCCACAGAGTACCGTCTCCAACCTCTGGGCTGCTGTCAAGATGAAGTAATACTGACCCTGGCTCTGAGCCAGGATCTAACCTCATCTTGGGCTCCAGAATGTCCTTAAGTTTTGTCCTCAGACTTGATTCTTTGGAAACGTAAAGGCAAGCTTTAAAGAGCTGGGGCGGAAAAATCCTCAACTCTGACTGCCCCAAACAGAGGCCGCTGCCCCGTCCTGTACCTCGCTTTCTCCTCCTCCCTGAAACCTTTCCGTGCCTGGGAATCTTCGTTAGTTATGTTTGGGGAATTCAGATATTTTCAACCCCAAAACCGTGTCACGAGCTCTGCGGCTCTTCCTCTCATCCCGAGTCCTCTCGTCACACACGATCCTCTAACCCATCTGCGCCCCAAGCAGGGAGACGCTCCTGAGCCCTCAGGAGCAAAACTGACTTCGGTCTGGTTTGGGTTTTTATTTAATTTCGGTTTGTCCTTTCTTTTCCTTCTGCCTCTCTCGAAGTTCTGAGGATGTCGCCAGCCCCATGGCCCGGGGGGTCCCTGTCAGCACCCGCCGCCCGCCAGCATCCTCCGGCTCCCCGCGGCCCGCCACACCCTCTCCTCGGCCCCCAGCCGCTCGGCCATCCCTGCCGTCCCCGCCGTCCCCGCGGTGCCCGCGCCCCCGCCGCCGCGTCACCTCCTCTCTCCGCAGACGCGAATGGCGAGCGGCCTCGAGCGCCGCGGGCCTCGGCGTCTCCGCACCCCGGCGTCGCAGTCGCAGCGCCGTCAGGCCCGAGCCGCGAGCTTACCTGCGGTGACCGCGGCCAGTGACGGAGCTCGGAGATTCTGCGCGGAGACGCGGTCCGCGAGGCCGAGCGCGCGCGTGCCCGCCGCCCCGCTACGCCGAGAGAGCCGCGCGCGCCGCCGAAGACACGCCCCCTGCCCGCGCCCTGAAAGCACCTGAGGGCGGGGCGTGCGTAACGCGCGTGCTCCTGGAACTCGAGACGGGAGCGCGCTTGGGGGCGGGACTACGGGTGGGCGGGGCTCCGGCGGAGGTAAGGACAGCGGCCAGGTCTCTGGGAATTTGTCCAGCTCTGCTGGCCCAAGCTCGGGGGCTCAGCGCCTCCTGGGGAGCTCGCCGCACCCTCTACGGAGGAGGCTCGATGGGTTTGAAGAAACTCCGGTCGCCTCCTGAAGTGCGGCCTTGGTTCTCCACCCTCCCACCTGCCTCTGTTTCCCTATATTTAAAGAGTTGATAAAAGTCTCTCGGCCACTCCTCCCTCCTGCTGCAGCGTCCTCATGTCTGGAAAGATTGCCTTCTCCTCTCCAGCCTCAGAGTGCGACATCCTTTCCGTTCCTTCAAATATCCTCTTAAAAATCTGCAAGTGTTGACTTCTGGCAGAGACAATATACCACACTTAATTTTTACTTAAAATGCAAACTGATGTTCAGAGTTTCGTTACCCAAAGTGATCAAAACAACGGCCAGAGGTATTGCAAAATAAAGTTCACAATACCAAAATTACACATCCCTGGAGAAGACTGATCCTTTCTTATCCAGAAGCCACAAACTGCCAGTAATCTCACACACACACACACACACACACACACACACACACACACACACATTCATGCTGGAATTTTTGCTGGCTTGACCTTGAATGTGTCTTGTACGTGCAGTCCCCAGTGCACAATTACTTTAGAAAACGTTTTCAGCTCTATGAATACGAACATCATTCATACGTCTTTTGTGTATGTGTGTGAGCTTCTCAAATTTAAAACGAAATCTATAGAATATGTTCTGCCTTATTATACATGTGGGCATTTTGCCTGCATGTATGTATTCCCTATCATACAGTAAATATAGTTGCATTTCTCATCATCCTGACACAATGATATCTTTCCTCTCAAACATCCCACTTGGCACCATATTGTCCCTTTCACTGTCTTACATGTAATTTTCTTACAGCAATTTAGATTTTCAGGTCTCAAGAATCATAGATTATGGTAAATACTGCTAATAATACTACGAATGAGAGAAAAACACCTTCAAGAAAGAGTATGTAAATATTTTCATCTTCACAAAATATTCCTATTCACTTAATAAAATTTTACCCGTAGAAACAGAAAATATGAAAATTATATTACAGGGCTGGATTTGTACTTCTGTGACAGACTGCTTGCCTAGATTGCACAAGGTCCTGACTTTAATCCCCAGCAACACACACACACACACACACACACACCTTATAAAATGGACATCAAGATTATATAGGCTTGTGAGACTAACATAGAACACAGAGACGATATTTTAAGTAAAAAGACTGCTACAAATTAACATGTAGGTTATGACATATTTTACTGCCTCTAAACAAGCTATTTATCAGACCATTTGTATCTTGTAAACATGCTGGTCACAAGATGTCTACCCAAGTTTCCACAATTAACGGGGTTTTGATAGTAAAGCAAGAGCTGGAGAGGAAGATGTTTCTTTCTGCATTTCTGTATCTAGGAAATAGAGACAAGCAATACGCACGTCTTAGTTGTCATGGAGGCAACTGGAATCCCCACATCTCATTACTAGACTTTTTAGACAAATAAACCACATGGGAGTTCAGAGATCACAGGAGTTGCGGCTTGACACTTAAGAATGCTCGATAGCTGTAGGAAGTTAACACTGGGTCACAGTTCTCACCAATATTTAATGTGGAGTAAGAGACCAAATCTTGCTACATAGAATATCAACTTACAACCTGATGAACAACAACTATGTGTGTGGCTGCTTTTGCTAGACACTAGAGACTTATTTAAATGGATTTTTCTAGGCTATTTTGCTGAAATTAAGATCACTAAATTATTTGTAGTGGGGCAAGTGAAAATGGCCTCTGTAGGATTGTGTATTTGAATCTTTGGTTCAAAACTGGAGAAACCCACTGGGGAAGAACTGAAAGGTGTGGCCTTCTTGGAGGAGATGTGTCAGTGGGACAGGCTTTGAGGTTTCAAAAGCCCACAATAGCCTCTGTGTACTCTCTCTCCCTGCCTGTAACTGGAAGATCAAATGTGAGCTCTCAGTCAGTGCTCCAGCACCATGCCTGGCTGCCTGCTGCTATATTTCCACCATGATGCTAACAGACTAACCTTCCAATACTGTAAGCAAGACCCCAATTAAATGCTTCCTTCAATAAATTGCCTTTTTCAAGGCATCTCCCCACAGCAAGAGAACAAGAACTAAGTCATCATTATAATAACTTTGTGTCTAATACGCATAGTATTGTATATTATTAGCATTATTAACAGTATGTTGGGAACAACATGTACCATTTTAAAATCTTTCTAAACAGTATTATTATTTGCCATTTCTGCAAGATAAGAGAGGTGCCGAGAGAAGGCTGGTGGCTTCGAGAATAGCTATAATTTGAAATTTTTTTCAAATAGATAAGCTTGATTTAGCATCATGCATGACCAAAAAGTCAGACTAGGCTATCAATGTAGAAAGATTGTCAAGCACCTGCAACTCTAGAATCCTTGGCTATCGTAGCCACTCTGGCTGAAATGATTGTGAAATGACGCAAGAAGAGATTAATGGTCCTGGATGGTTGCTAGGGAGGCAGCCAAAGGAATGAGTGCCGAAGGCAATTTCCAGTCTGATATCTTTGTTGTTATTAATACCATGACTATTGTCACAGTTGCTCCTACTTCACAAGGGGAAAAAAAATGAGTGTTTCATCCTTTTTATTTCTCTAATCAGGGAGATTTTAAAAAGCTGACAAAGACATTGCTATGTAGAACTATGAAGTCAAATCAATGTTTAAAACTTGGTCACCTAACAAGTGTTTGTCATGTGTCTGGATTTTGGTTGTTTGTTTATTGATTTGTACTGATTTTAATATTTTTTTTTTTAGAACCAGAGTTTCATACACCTCAGGCTGGCTTCAAACACCCTATGTAACTAAATCTGGACTTCCACCCCTGACCACCCTGCTTCTAGCACCCAAATGCTAGATGGTACTAAAGGCTTGTGCTACCAAGCTGAGTAATGCCTGGTATTTGAAAAGCAAGCATGCTTAAACCCAGCAGTCTAGAAACTGAAGCAGGAGGCTCCGAAGCTACAGGTCATCTGAGTTTATAGAGAGAGAGATCGTATCTCTACATAATAAATAAATCTAACTTTTCCTAGTGAAATAAAAGGAACTTACATAGTCCGAAACCTCAGAAAGCTGGGGAGGGAGTTCTCTTGAGCCTGTGTGGTAGAAATCAGTATGTCTACTAGTGAAAACCCATCTCAGAAACAAACAAAAACAACAGCAAAAAACCCAACAACCAATGGGAGCTAATATTCATTTCGTTGCCAAATTATGTCGAACTGGAGCTACCTGGTAATTTCAAGAAGAAAAGATGGAAGGACCGGTTTCATGAGAACATACCGTAAAGTAGAACTGAGGGAAACCTCCCCAGGCATTTGTTAACAGAGGCAGCTGTTGACTTAAAAGAACAGGGTCAAGCGTCAAGACAGGTTTGGCTCATTTGAATTTCCTTTCCCACTTTGGAAAAGGAGATGGACTTTAAATTGGTACAATTGGAGCATGGAAGGATAGCTGAAACGGGAGACAGGTGGGGAGGCAGTAAGGGAACACCGATCTGTTTCAAATAAGTTCATGTTTCCAGGTACAAATTACATCCCATAGCTGTTTACAGGTAACTGGAGACCCGGGCCTGGGAAGTTCCGAGAGACTATAAAACGTGAAAGACAGCAGATCACAGAAAAGGGTAGACCCTGAAAACTTCTGATCAGAGCAGTGTAATGTCAGAATAGATCACTAAATGCTTTAGTGGTCACTAGAAACAAGACAAACTAAAAAAAGCTACGCTTGCTTACGTAACCTTGAGTTAGTGCGAAACCTTATAAGCCGAATGTAAATCAACATAAATTAATAAATTAGTTATTATCTTTCATGATATTTTTATGAGAAAGACCCCAAATTAAGTGCTTAACATCATTAGACAGGTTCAAAGTTAGTTGAATAATTATGCCCTAATTTTCTCGTATAGTTTTTTTTTTAATAAATCACATAGACAAAAAACACAGAATTCTTTCTGATCAAATCCAAGGTTGGAACAAAAGCTACATAGCATCAAGAATTTGATTAAAGACCAAAATAGAAAATGAGTTGTTTTGAACGCTGGTCTCTGAGCTAGACGACACAATGTAACTGAACCAGGCGAGAATGCCTATGTTCAAGCTGAACAATAAAACTGCAGTAAGGATTTTAGTTTACCACATACAAAGCAGCCAGGTGTCTTACTATACATGCGCATGCAGACATTTTGTTGCTGATGCTGTTGTGTGAAGCAGGGTTTCATCCTGCAGCATTGGCTAGTCTAGAACTGCTACTGCAGCTTAACCTCTCTTCAGACTCCCAACAATTCGTTTGTGTGTCAAGCTGTGAAATGCTTACTGCTATAGCACTGGAGAAAGGAAAGTCGGGACAACATAAAAGGCACAAGCCACCAGGCACAGCTATCTGACAAGTTTAGTGGGAACCCATAATATCCGGTGTTATTTGCAGCTACACCTGTACTGCTTCCACTTGAAGTCCCATCTTCCTGTCTCCTGCTTTATCCCCTCCTGGACCACTAGTCCCTGAGAATTCACTACCCCCCCTACATATAAGAAGTAGAATAATGAATCACCAAAAAATGCTGATATCCTAATCCTGGGAACAAAGCAAGGTGTCATTTGGTGTGGAGTTAGTATTGTAGGTGGCATTAAGTTTAGTAATCATCCGTCCTTAAGATGCAGGATTCTCCTCTGGGCTCAGTATCATTAAAAGGGTCCCTAAAAGGAAGAGGAAGCTGAGGGACGTGCTGAAGTTAATGAAACAGAGGACCAGGACTTTAAGAAAAGGAAACTGGGAAACTGGAGGGATGGCTCAGAGGATAAGTGCACTGGCCACTCTTCCAGAAGTCCTGGGTTCAATTCCTAGCATCCACATGGTGGCTCACAACAATCTATAGCTGCAAAACTATGAGATCTAATGCCTTCTTCTGGTGTGTATACTTATATACAGACAAACCCCCCATATATATATATATATATACACACATTTTTTTGAAAAGGAAAAGAAAACTGTCTGACTTAACCTGATTGAGAGTGTGGGACCTGGAGAGATGACTCAATGATTAAGAGCATTGGTTGGTCTTCCAGAGGATCCAGGTTCAATTCCCAGCACCCTCATGACAGCTCACAACTGTTCAACTCCAGTTCCAGGGGATCTGACACACTCACAGACATACCTGCAGGCAAAATGCCAATGTATATAAATACAAATAAATAAATTAACACACACACACACACACACACACATCTCCTGATATGATGTGAGGGGAGGATAAAGAAGGTTTAGTATGGGAACTTGATCTACCACCGGGCCCGTGAAGATAGCTTGTGGCCCTAGAAACTGGAACCAACAAGGAAACAGATTCTCCTGTAGAGCTTCCAGACGGGAACAGAATCTATAATTAACATCCAATTTTATTCCAGAGCCCCTGATGTGTTGGACTTCAAAATTTAAGGCTGTAAAACAAAACAGTGTTATTGCTTTCAATCACCAAGGTTATGGCAATTTGTTACGAGAGCAATAGAAAGCTAATGGACCCTTAGTAATTCACTTTTTTAAAGTTGTGTGTGTGTGTGTGTGTGTGTGTGTGTGTGTGTGTGTGTGTACCCACAGAGGCCAAGAGAGTCTGTTAGATCCCCTGGACCTAGAGTCACACAGAGTTATCAGCTAACCAATGGGTGCTGGGAACCAAAGTCAGATCCTCTGTAAGATTATCAAGCTTCCTTACCACTCAGCCGTCTCTCCAGTTCAGTCCCCTCGTAATTGTCATGATGGCTTTTCATTGTCTGCATTGCAGTACTGTGATCCTTTAGAATCAAATGCCACGTCTTTGCTTTTCTTCCGTTAGCTAATAAGCACAATGCCATAGAAAGGACAGTGAACCTACTATTCAAATATCCTAGATTCAGAAACATTGTAATAAATGTTATCTCATTATAACTGGCCACTCACACTTACCTTCCCCTTGTTCTTCCTCTTCCTCCTCTTCCTTCTCTTCCTCCTCTTCCTCCTCCTCCCTCTCCTCCTCCCCATCCTCCTTCTCTTCATCATCATCATTTGTAAAATGCTGCCACATCTGACTGTCTGCTTCAGAGAGCTCAAGAAACGAGCTGTGTGGAATAATGAATCACATTTGTTCGGCACATCGCCTGTGCCACATGCCTCACTGGCTGTTTTCTATGTAATATTTGACTTCATCCCTGATGACAAAAATGAACCTTGTATTTTATTTCCCCCATCAATGAAGTGGAGAGGAGCTAAGTAACCAACAACTAAAGAGCACTCAAGATTACAAACAAATGGACAGGGGACAGGAAATCATTAAGCAGGGAACGAAACCACTTTCTGCTAATCATTTCCTGGAAATATTTTTCTTTTTCTTCTGACTGATGGTGGCTTCCCATATTTGTCCCTTGCACATTTCTATCATGGTTGCTTTCTTCATTAAGCTGCCTACTCATTCAGTAAATATTGATGAAGGGCATATTTGATGTTGGGTACCACCCTAAGCATTTGGAAAGAAAACAGACTTGGTACCAACTTGTTAAGTGATGGAGTCTGAGGAGGACTCTGAGACAGGAAGTGACAGTGGAAAATGGTCACTAGTCAGGGTGTTGTTGGTCCATAGAAGGACATTAGTGATTGATTGAATCCAAACCTGAGAAGACGTGTCTAGAGGAACACCTATCTCAAAATCTGGTGGGCGACTACAAGCTAGACAAAATGGGAAGAGAATATTCTGGAAGAACATTTTATCTTCGTTACTTCAATTTTGTTTTGCGTTTTACATTGACCTTCTTTTTTCTCAGCTCTCTCCCCAAAATTCAAAGAGATCTTGCCTCAAGGTTTATATCTAAAATAACATGTGAGGTTGCATGGGTGAAATTTTCAACTATTTTTTAGAATTTATAAATCCTGATTCATAACCTGTTATCTTGTGTTCTCTTAGTCCAAAAATCAAGCAAAGTAGTGACTTTAAACTGCTTTATTTTCCTATCTAATTAGAACATAGCCTCTGTTATTAGTTAATAATTCTATAAATATAAATAATATAATTCTATAAAAAGTAAAAAAAAAATAAGTTAATGTGTTTTTTCCATTTCTTTTATAAGGTTGTCCTAGTGGGTTCCTTCTTTTACCACTAGATGGTACTTGTATGCCTGAGAGACAAAATGCTGATTCGGTTTACCTTCTGGAAAACTAACAAAAGTAACTAATGAGAGGATCCAAACATTGAGAAGAAACTACCCCGACACAAACTTTAAGTGATTGCATGCGGTTCATAAATTCATCCCTAGATATTAACCCAACAATATCCTTTCTCTTTGGAACAATATAATTTTTTTCAAAGATTTATTTATTTAATGTATATAAGTACACTATAGCTGTCTTCAGACACATCACAAATGGTTGTGAGCCACCATGTAGTTGTTGGGAATTGAACTCAGGACCTCTGGAAGAGCAGTTGGCACTCTGAACCGCTGAGCCATCTCTCCAGCCCAAGATCAATATAACTTTTAAGAAACTGAAAATTAAACTACTTTTAAATCCCTGCCTGCCATATCCCACCCTGCCCCTGCCCATGCTTGCCTTAACCCACCTCGCTCCCACCCAGGAGTTATTCTCATTTCCTTTTCCCTTATTTTACATTCTAGTATTAATCTCCTTCTGCCATCTGAACCTGGAAAAAGAGACTGGCCTTTCCTACTTAAGCCCATCAACAACATTCCTGTTCCTTATCAAACTAATATTTTCACTTCTACGTGAAAGAGGCACTCCCTCTCCGCAAATTTTCCCCTCATCTTTTAGATACTCCAAGGTACATTTCTTAGATACTTCAAGGCACATTTGAATTAGCATAACTAACCAGGAAGGCTGCCCTGCTACAGGACAAGAGCTAAAAATGCCTTCTTCTGATTCTGTTCTATTCTTTTTATTTTTACTTTTTAATCTTTAATTGTTTTTTTACAGCCCAGTCATTATCCCCCTACTGGTCCACCCTCTGACAATTTCTTATCCCATTTCTCCTACCCCACTTCTCCAAGAGAATGTCCCCACCCCATCCCCTCCCCCACTCCACTCACACACACACACACACCCACACACACACACACACACACACACCCTGCCAGGCCTCCGCATTTCCTGAGGCCTCAAGTTTCTCAAGGGTTAGGTGACACTTCTCCCATTGAGGCCAGACCAGGCAGTCCTCTGGTGTACAAAAGGGGAGGGGGGGAAAGGGGGAGGGCTCTGACCAGTAGTGTATGCTACCTGGTTGGTGACTCAGTGTCTGAGAGATCTCAGTAGTTGGGTTAAGTTGAGACTGCTGGTCTTCCTATGGGGTGGCCCTCGCCCCCCCACACACACACCTCAGCTCCTTCCAGCCTTTCCCTAATTCAACCACAGAGGTCACCAACTTCAGACCATTGGTTGGGTGTAAGTATCTGCTTCTGTCTAGGTCAGCAGCTTGTTGGCCCTCTTAGAGGACAGCCATGCTAGGCTCCCGTCTGTAAGCACACCATAGCATCAGTATTAGTGTCAGGCCTTGGAGCCTCCCCCTTGAGATGGGTCCCAATTTGGGCCTGTCACTGGTCCTTCTTTCCCTCAATCTCTTCTCCATTTTTGTCTCTGCAGTTCTTTTAGACAGGAACAATTCTGGGTCAGAGGTTTTGACTGTGGGATAGCAACCCCCTCCCTCCACTTGATGCCCTGTCTTTCTACTGGAGGCTTCTTTAAAGAGTTTAGTAATTTGTTTAATAATAGATGGAACATGCATTACTCTGAAGAGCCATGCGCATCTCTGCAGCACTTAAGGACTTCCTGTGCTGTGGTTTTTTATGAGTCTCTCTCAGTTTCTGCATAATGCTTGCCTCTTATGTGTATGTACTATCTTAGACATCAATATGTCTTAAATATTAAATATAACAGTATTATTTATGGAACTGATTTTAATAATATTTACAACTTCTTTTTAAATATTTTACTTTATTACACACACACACACACACACACACACACACACGCCTGTGCATTTGAGTGCAAGTACTTGCTTGGAGAGTCCAGAAAAGGGCATCAGAACCCCTGGAGCTGAAGTTATAGGTGGTTGTTGAGTGACCTGTTCTCAGTCACAAGGGTGCTGGTGACTAAAACTCAGGTCCTCTGGAAGAACAGTATGACTTAGCCACTGAGTCATCTCTTCAAACCTTACTACCCTACTAGCCAAAATTCAAAGAGAGAGAGAGAGAGAGAGAGAGAAGGGAGGAAGGGAGAGAGATGATCAATGATATTTTGGATGATCTGAATAACATGTGTTGATAAGATAGCAAAAATGAGTTATCTTTCTAACTAGAAGTGACGGTTCTTGCTTCAGCCTTTAAAAGCAGTATAGTGATATATATATATATATATATATATATATATATATATATATATGAACTCAAAATGGAAAACTCACAGCCTTTAAACATCCATAACAAAGAAGTTCAAAGCCACTGTAATAAAGGTCAGGGGTCAAGTGTCCAGTGTCATTGTGGAGAAAAAGAAGGGCCCCTGGAAGGAGCTGGAATTAGCATCGTGTGAAGAAGGTGGGAGTCAGAGAAAGCTTTAACTTTCCGATCAGCCCAAGGAACTTGCTGAGAAGCCCATGTTTCAATCCAATAACCTCAGTAGGACGGGACTCAGGGTGACGGTTCCCATAAAAATTCAAATTCAAAACATCAACTTATAGAACTTCAAGTTTACATTGTTGGCTGAAAATAGAATCCCAAGCTCTTGCAGAAATTACTAGGCACCCACAGAAACAAATATAAAAATCCTTGCTTGACAAAGACAGCTCTACAGCTCACAGCAGAAATGAGTCCCTCACAATATACAAGAATAAATCATTAAAATTTGAGTTCTATGTGTCTTCGTTAGGGTTTTATTGCTGTGAAGAGACACCATGATCATGGTAAAACTTTTAAAGGAAAACATTTAATTGGGGATGGCTTATAGTTTCAGAGGTTCAGCCCATCATCATCATTGTAGGTATCATGGCAGACATGATGCTGGAGGAACTGAGAGCTCCTACTGTATCTTGATGTGCAAGCAGCAGCAGGCAAGTATGACCCTGGGTGGAGTTTAAGCAAAGGAGATTTCAAAGCCTGCCCCCACAGAGACTCACTTCCTCCAACAAGGCCACGTCTACTCCAACAAGGCCACACCTCCTAATTAGTGCCACTCCCTATGGGCCAAGCATTCATTCCCATGCATCTATGGGGACCATACCTATTCAAACCACTACAAATGCTACGTAAGGAAAAATTTTACCACAAGGCAGACTAAAGTAGGCAATGCAAACAGAAGTATCAGAGCTCCTTAAGTCTGTGTTTTACTAAGCAAACAAAATACCTGAATGTTGCAAAATATTTCCTATCCATTCACATTGAGGCAGTGAGAGAACAGTGATTGGAGAGGAGAGAGGAGGAGGAGCTAAGGGGAGAGGGAGGCACAGAGAAACGCACAAGCAGAGCAGAGGGAGAGACATGGATATCCAGATGGCTTCAGACGTATTTCTGGTGTCTTGGAGAAGTTAGAAAATTGGGATAAGACCTTTATCATTGTAAACTGGCATTATGTAATTTGGAGCTTTATATAAATAAATATATTTGATTAACTATTTAAGTTTAAGAGTCGTGCTTTACTGGGTATTTGGGTGCAGGGTGGGAGTATGGGACTCCTGCCGTTTACAGATGGGATGCTATGAGAGCTAGCTGGAAGAGATTGGCTCAGCAGCGACAGTGAGAGCTGCCCTGAGTGGGACTTGGTGCTTGGTGCAGACGTTTGGCGGGGCGGTACTATTTTAATATTTCCTACTGCAGTTGGCGCCCAACGTGGGGCCGCTACACCTGGAAAGTGATGACCAAAAGAAAAATCCATAAAATGACTAAAAACATACAAAAAGTGAAACCTTAAATAAAAGAACAAGAGATTGGAAATGGAAATTCTCTTAACAATTTCATAAGAAGACTCAACATATGTCTGGGGAGGCATTCATTTACATAAAGAAACATCAAGCAAAGAAATTTAGTTTAAAATATTTAGGAAATTACACAAATATTAACATGTAAATTTTACGTTATAACGAAAGAAAGAAAGAAAGAAAGAAAGAAAGAAAGAAAGAAAGAAAGAAAGAAAGAAATCAAGATACTGTGACAGGGAAAAAGTCAGTTTAAAAATTCTGTTTCTAGCCAGGTGGTGGTGGTGTATGCCTTTCAGAGGCAGGAAAATCTCTAAATTCAAGGCAGCCTGGTCTACAGAGTAAGTTCCTGGATGACCAGGGCTACACAGAGAAACCCTGTCTCAAAAAAATAAAAATAAAAATAAAATAAAATAAATAAATAAATAAATGTTATGTTTCTACATTTTGTCTCTTGATGGATGCCTATAATTATTAATTTTAGATATATTATAAGATTCAGTATTCATGTTCATATTCATGAGCAGTCAGTGGTAGTAGCCCATGCCAGCCAGGTCTACAAAGCAAGTTCCGAGACAGCCAGGGCTGATACAGCAAGAAGCCATGTTTCAGGAAGGAAAAAAGATTGTCAAGAATGACTACTTACTTGCATATTGCTGTGTCATTTAGGAAAATTCCAAATTCTGAGGCTGGGCATACAACACAGGTGTTTAGTCCCACCTCCTGGGGGCACATGCAGGTGGATCTCTGTGAGTTCCAGGCCATCCTGGTCTACATAGTGACTCCTAGCCCCATTGGATTCACAATGAGACCCTGCCTCATAACAAAATGAAAGTAGAATATGGGATTCTGAGCTGAGGATGTGGCTCCTGTGTAGAGTAATGCACAAAACCCAAAATGGTCTGCTCTACCATTGGGGATGAAATCAGTTATATGTACACATACACACACACACACACACACACACAGAGGGAGGGAGGGAGAGAGAGAGAGAGAGAGAGAGAGAGACTATATATATATATATAAAGTCTTCATGAGTGCTGGCTATGTAGACAGGAAGGAATGAAAGAACCAGGTAATTACTGAATATCCGCAAGGACTCATTTTGGCTCCATACGTCCTTTATTCAAAGTAGTTGGGCAATATGTGTGGTTGGCTAACAAGGTCTCAGTGTTAGCAGGCATACCAGGCCCGAACATCTTTCTGGTAAGGCAATCAAGATTTAGCTCTAGGTGCTTCTTCCTTCTGAGAGCTCTTAGCTTAGCCTGGACTCAGGTCTTTATAACAACGAGGCTGGTATGGGGAGAGAAATGGTGCAGAGATGTATGAATGCCTCAGGGTAGGAAATTCCAGTGATTTGATCCTTCTGTACCAATTTCGTATTGCCTAAATGTGTTTGTAGCCTAACCTGTCTTTCCATAGCTTTCTGCTCTGTGCTTTGACTGCTTCTGCAAAGAGTGATTTCTGTGGGCTCAGCGGTTAAGAGCACCAACTGCTCTTCCAGAGGTCCTGAGTTCAATTCCAGTAACCACATGGTGGCTCACAACCACCTGTAACAGGATCTGATGTCACCTTCTGATGTGTCTGAGGAGAGCAATGGTGTACTCATGTACATAAAATAAATAAACCTTTTTTAAAAAAGTGATTTCTGCATCTCACTTTGGTCTCTGAGTCTCTCTTTCTCTCTCTCTCTCTCTCTCTCTCTCTCTCTCTCTCTCTCTCTCTCTCTCTCTTAGTTGCCTGCACCAAGATGATTTCCTGCTCACCTTGAATTTAAAGGTAGAGATGCAGAACTTGTAAATAAGAAAGGGGGGAGGGAAAGTGGAGGGGATTGAAATGGCAGCAAGAGAGAACTGAAAGAAATTAAGAAACAATTTTTTTTAATCAATTAAAACTTGGTAAGTGTTCCCCCTTTGTTTCAAGGATGGACAACCACTTTCTCATTGGCACGCCTTGCCACATAATCCTAACTGTGTGGGATATTGGATAAACAGGAATTATAAAGCCAAATCCTACCTTTGTGAAAAGAGCATCTCTGTCTATTAGCCAAGTCTGCCAGAGATGCCGGAAACAGGAAGAAGGAACACTTGAAGCATGGATTCATGGTTCTCGATTCCATACGAGTTTCCCACACTTAAAAAAAAAAAAAACGAAAAAAACAAAAACCCTCACCAATTCTCACCATTCAAAAGCCAATTCTAGGAGCTAGAGAGATGGCGCAGTGGTTTAGAGCACCTGATGCTTTTGCGGAGGTCCTGGATTTGATTCCAAGCATCCATCCATATCTGGTGCCTCTCAACTACCCTTAACTCCAGTTCCAGGAGATCTGAGGCCCTCTTCTGGCCTCTGTGGTCACCTGTACTTATGTGATAAAGACACACACACACACACACACACACACACACACACACACTCAGGAACATACATACTAAATAAATAGTTTTTATAGGAGGCTCCCAGAGACTGAGCCACCAACCAAAGAGCAAGCAAGCATAGGCTGGACCCAGGCCCCCCACATATGTAGCTGAAGTGCAACTCGGTCTCCAAGCGGGTCTCCCAGCAGGTGGAGCAGGGGCTGTCCCTGAATCTGTTGCCTGGCTGTGGATCCTATTCCTCTAGTGGGCCTGTCTTGTCTGCCTCAGTGGGAGAGTGACTTTATGTAAGGGTGGTGACACCCGAGGGAGGATCGCCCTTCTCAGAGAGGAAGAGGAGAGAAAATAGAGGGAGGATCTGTGTGAGGAGGGATTGGGAGGAAGAGGGGGAGCTGATATACGGATGAAAAGTGAATAAATGAATTAATTTTTAAAAAGTTAAATATATATTAAAGTATTGAATACACACACACACACACACACACATATATATATATATATATATTTCAACATATATTAACTTGGTGCTTTTGCACCTAATCATTTTTATAGATGGGAGAAGAGTTATGAAATAGCAATTCATAAATTGGAAGTTAAAAAACCCATATGATTCTGATTCTTGACCAAATTTAGTCATGATAAATACTGTTATTAATATTTAGAAGAACATGGCTTATGTTACTTTATAATGTCTTTTTCGTGTACCTAATTCTCAAGGGAAGGGGGTGTGCTATAATCACATTTTGAGAAAATAAATTTTTGGTGGTGAGCCTAGCCTTTAGCAGCTGATCCATGCCTCTAATCCAACTTTAAAAATAGAGTGTTGCTGGGCATGAAATCAGGAGGCAGAGGCAGGAAGATCTCTATGAATTCAAGGCCAGCCTGATCTATATTAAGTGCCAGAGATCCTGTCTCAAAGAAAAAGAAAATAGTATAATTAATGACTTTTCTCCTTGCTTTGACAAAATACCTATCAAAGACGAAGAAATTATTTTAACTCACGGTCTGGAGTTTACATCACGGTGGGGAGGACACGGTATCAGGAACTGCTGACAGTTGGAGCAGCTTAAAACTGCTTACTCACGTGTGGATGGATTAACAAACAGAAAACGGGGCGTTGTAGCGGTGAGTTTAGCTTTGTGCTCCCAGCGGGCCACAAATGAAAGAGAGACACCCATTAGCTTATTTTTGAAATGCCTTGGCTAGCTCAAAGGCGGGACAATTCTAATCCTCCAACCAGGGTATCAAGAGATTTCCCTCCGGTACTCCTGACTCAACACCCTTTAAATCTATGATCTATCTTTGCTGCCCTGTTCCTTCTGGGCGGCGCCCCTAGTCTTTGCAGCCCAAGTTGCTTCTGGGCAGCCCTTTTGGGGGCAGCGTGCCTTCTCACCTACGTTTCGGATGATTTTCCTTCTGCAGCTCTAAATCTGATCCGTCTCCCTCTGAGACATGACCATTCTCCTCTCCTCCTCACTCTCCTGCATCCTCACAAATCCAAGGGTCCCACCCCATCTCGCTTTGCCCAACCATTGGTTCTGGTTTCTTATTGATCGATCGGAAACCAATTGGAGACAAGGACCTTCAGCATTTGGACCTGCAGATCCCCGATTATATCAAAGCACTCGAACCAATCCCCAACAGGGAGTACCAGAACTCTTCTGGTTTTCTCCTTTTCCTCAACTTTTATATATTTAGCGATTCTATCTCGTTGGACCGTGCCACCCGCATTAGGGGTGGCTCAGCCCTCTCTAGAAATGCCATCACACACATACCCAAAGATGTGTCTCACTGAAGCAAAGCTCAAGTTTCTTCCTCCAAGCAAGTTGACATTAAAAACTGACCATTCCACATAGATAAAGTCCTGGGAAGTCAAAGGACTGTGAGATCAACTATCAACTGATGCTAAGAGAGAATGAAGGCACAGACTTTCATTGTCTATATGTTTTATGAGTGATAGCTATATGTCTCCACCTAGGCCTTAGGGATGTGAGCTATGTAGACACTTCTGGGGGGGAGGGCAGGGGGGATGGATGGAGAGAGAAAGAGAGAGAGAGAGAGAGAGAGAGAGAGAGAGAGAGAGAGAGAGAGAGAGAGAGAGAAATCCTAACTAGAGACAGGAGATTGGAAATCTTCAGTAACAGCCACGTTTTGTTTCTTCAAGATCTAAGAGAATCTACCTTTCAATATATCTTTATATGTAGTTTTTATATTTCGGGCTACTTGAGAGTGAATTGTGTATTTTATTCCCTTTTGCCCCTTAAATACTGGTAGTAGGGGAAGGCTATTTTCTAAGCCCAAGTATTATCAGCCAAAACCAAAACTGCCCGAGATAATTGGGATTGGAGCTGTGGGAAACACTTATGCTGTCACAAATCAATCACATAATAGTATTACTTTGCTTTTAGATCAGGGCTTGTTAACCTCTAATTAGACTAAAAGTTTTCAATCTACATATCATTTGGATAGTCTTGATAAAGCTGAGCTACTATTCTTATGTCATAGTTTTATATTTTAAAGGAAGTTTCGTTTTGATGGGGAAATACCAATACATTAAATTCCTTCTATTATACATAAAGTATTGTGACACGGGATAGCCATAGTTTGCCATCTATCAAAGGGAACATAGTTTACTCACCAAAAATAGAAGGAAAACCATCTGCTTGATCTTCTTCTATAGGAATCAACATGTTCTTCTAATTTTAAAATGTGTTTTTTTATGTGTATAGATGTTTGCCTACATTTACACATGTGCATCTCTTGTGTGTGCGGCACCTACAGAGCCAGACAAGAGTTTCAGATCCCCTTGACTCGATTTATAGATGGTTGTGAGCTACCATATGGATGCTGAGAACTTGGGTCCTCTGCAAGAGCAGCCAGTGCTCTTAACCACTGAGCCATCACCATCTCTCCAGCTCCTGTTCTTTTATTCATACTTAAGACTTTTTAAAAAGTCTACAGTGAAGCCAGGCAGCGGTAGCCCACTCCTTTAATCCCAGCCCTTAGGAGACAGAGGCAAGTAGATCACTGTGAGTTCGAGACCAGTCTGGACTACAGAATGAGTTCCAGGACAGCCAGGGCTACACAGTGAAACCCTGCCTTGAAAAAACAGAAACAAAAAAGACTACATTGAAAATACCAAGAAAAAAAAATTTATCTATGCTGCATTCGATTGTATTACCTTTTAATACAGAGTTAAATAATTTTCTATAGGACTGAAAGACATCTTTTTCCACATGGCAAGGACCACAGCAGTATACTAAATTTGAAACTAATTTAATTCCAAGTGTATGGCACACACCCAATTGCATGATCTCTGTTCTGTATAAAGCACATTAGACTCTAAGTAAATTAGGATTCGCATATCTGTAGTTCTAAATTGAACAAACAAAAGAAGTCTCATTGCCTCTCTCTCTCTCTCTCTCTCTCTCTCTCTCTCTCTCTCTCTCTCTCTCTCTCTGAGTCAGAAAGCTTCTCGGTGTAGCCACGGCTATCTTGGAACTCACTCTGTAAACAAGGCTGTCCCAGAACTCAGAAATCCTTTTGCTTCTGCCCCCTAAGTGCTGGGATTAAAAGCATGTACTACCACATCCAGCTATAACTGCCATCTTAACTATCCAAAGGAAAACATTTTTGTTTTTTGTTTTGTTGTTTTTTTAGTTTGCATTCTCTTCAGTCCTCACTGCCCAAATTCTTATTTCAACTCCTCAACTTAGTTTCTAGTTGATTTTGATTTCTTTTTCTATTTATGTAATAGACGAAAACCAGCATACAGGGTATAAAAATAACATTAAGATGCAAACTCAAAAGTCCACAGGAAAAAATTTCTGGACTGAGAACATTCCTGCTTGAGCTTTCTATGAGAAAAGAACACCATTAAGATTGACTTTTTTGAGGGATTAGAGAGAGGGTTCAGCAGCTAAGAGCACTGGTTGCTCTTGCGAGGACCTACCTTCCACTCCAAAACCTACATAACTGGTCTGCCATTCCAGTTCAAGGGGAATCTAATGCCCTCTTCTGGGTCTGGAGAGCACTGCATGAGGGTAACGCACAGATGCAGGAAGGCAAAGCACTAATACACATAATATAAAAGGAAGTACACCTTTCTTTTTTAATTGGCTTTCGAAGTACCCTTTGGTTAACACTGATGCACCATTTGCCTGCTTCGGCCAGTACAGGTGGATCTAATTTTCTTTGTTCTATTATCAAACTCCGTAGGCATCGCTTTCCCAGAAACCCAAGCAGCTTTCAGAGACTGCAGTGGGAAAGAATGGCCCTGGAAATGCTCAAATGGGGAAAACAGCTTGAGAATGTTATGAGGCAGGAGGACTGACGTGAGAGATATTTTCATCTCGGGAGACTCGGTGCCAACTCGGGGCAAAGTTAGGAAAACAAAGCGAGGTTCGCAGGGAAGTAATACTGGATGGAGAAGGTGAGACAGGATTGGAGTCAGAATGGAAAAGTGACTCACACTCTGACTCACGCCATTGTCGTTTGTCCTCATGATGACTGTCAACAGTCATTGTTCAACAGATTCGGTCACTATTCAATCGCAAAGAGTCTATGCTGTGAATAGTCATCTTTTTTTGTAGCAAGCCTAGTACAATGTTGGTTTAGACCCAGGTGGGAAAGTACAAAGAAAGAATTTAATAATTTATATCCAATAAATGTTGGGTTGAGGGTGTAAGGCGCTGAGCTTCCATGTGCGCTGGTGGAATGTTTATTTGTTTATTTTAAAGATGTATTTTGCTTTTATTTATGTGTGTGTACATACATATGCACTTGTGTTAGTGTGTGTGTGGGGTGTCTGGGGAGGTCTGAAAAGGACATTGGATGGATCCCTTTTAGCTAGAATTACACGCAACTGTAAGCCTCACTAACATGGTTCTTAAAGAAAAACAAAACAAAACTCAGGTTTTCTGAGAGATCTGTGTGTACACTTAACTGCTGAGCTATCGCTCCAGCCCCTAGAACAGCTTACACTGCTAATAACTTCCTAAAACTGACTTGTTGATATAGGTCACACATATTGTTTAAAATGTGTGTATTAGTCTGTTGCTATTGCTGATATAATAAAATAGTATAGATTAAGTGCCTTTGAAGTCCAAGATCAATCTCCTGGGTGATTTAATATTTCATGAGGACTCTTACTACTTGTAGGTTGCTGCCTGGGCAGAAGTGAGGAGGAGAACAAGAAATATATTCCTTTTATAATAAAAACAAAGTCCTCTTTGGTTGGGAACCATTATCTCTCAGGAACTCTATTAACAGATTTGGTCATATCTAGGCTTGGGTCTCCAGTATTTGGATTTAAGGGCAGCACAGTTCACGGCACTGTAATACCCATAGAGCAATGTCCGTACATTCTGACCTCAGGATTCCACTTTCTCCCTGGTATGTCGAATAGGCTATGATGGAGACTAAAGGAAGGGACTGGATTGAAGCCCTAAATGGAAGCTTAGTTGTATCTGCCTTAGTCCTCATTCGTGGATTCGTGGTTTGATGGCTTTGTCTGAGGTAGAGCCTAACCGGAAGAAGTGGGCCGTGAGAGGTGGGTTTCGGGGACTCCATCTTACCCAGGTCCTTTCTTTCCTATCTAGTTCTGCTTCCCAGACGCTGTGAGGTCAGCAGATTGGCTCCACTGTGTCCTCTCACCGTGGAGCCCAGTCTTACCAGTCCATAGCCAACCATGCACTTCTGAGAACATGAGCTGAAACAAGTCTTCCTGTAAAGGTTGCAGGTATTTGTCGCAGTCGCCAAAAGAGGGGATGGGGTGGGGTGGGGCGGGGGTGCTCACAGAATCATTGCTGGGGAGATTTCAGGCCTGTTTCAATCCTCTGCTTTCCAATAACATCTGTTGAGAGACTTGTCATTCCTTGAGTTTGCAATATGTCTCTGCAGTTCTCTGCTGGGACATTGTGTGTCTACCATTGTTTTTAAAAGATTTATTTTATGCTTGTAAGTGCTTTGCCTGCACTTATATATGCATACCATGTAGGTGGCTCTCGCCTATAGAGATCAGATGTAGGCAAGGAATCCATTGGAACAAGCCTTAAAATTGTTGTGAGCCACCGTACGGTTCTGAGGACCTAACCCAGGTCATTTGCAAGAGAAAAAGGTGCTCTTAACCACTTAGCACCTCCCCAGCCCCATGTGTCTATCATTCAGACACTTCAAGTTCACGAAGTTCATTTTCATTACAAATAAGTCCAGGAACAGTCTTTCCTTTCAGCATTCAAGGGATCATCTAAGAGAGAGTTGTTCTGGCTTCTTTTCTATGGCTGTGATAAAAGACCTTACCTGTAGGAAGGAAGGATTCATTTGGCTTACAATTCCAGGTGACTGTCCATCAGTGGGGGAAGTCAAGGCAGGAAATTAAAGACTGGACCACTCAGCATTCTATAGAGCATTGCCTCTGACCAAGGAACTCACTTTATAGTAAAGTAAGAACCTTAAAGATGCCGCTTGTCCACATAGCTTTTCAGATTTCTAAAAATCACTTGTTTAGGGGATGGTGCTGCCCACTCTCCCAATTCACAATAGAGAAAATGACCCATAAATATGCCCACGGGCCAATTTGACCTAGACAATTCCTTAGTTGAGACTCTTCCTAGATAGTTCTAGGTCTTGTCAAATTGGTAGTTAAAGCTACTCAGATTATGAAAAGCATTACTCTTGGATATTATTGCACTACCCTTGGTTAAGAAGATTCCTGTAGTTGATGTATTTCATCCTCAGGCTTCACCTGGGAGGTGGCACATGAGTCCTTTCTGCTTTAGGACCTCGGAACTGTAACATTCGTCACCTTCTCAGGATCAAATTACAGAGGACAGGGTAAAGAACATCAAGGACCCCCTTAGGTCCAGGCTTACCTACAGTTTGGGGAGCTTGACAAAGACGAGGGTCGAAGGCAAAGTGTTTTGGCTCTTCATCTAGTCTCTCTTTGCTACTGGTTATTTATTCAACTTTGTGTCCTGAAACTCCAGCTGTGATTGTCTTTTGGAAAAGACGAGCTCAGAGAAATAACGTTTAGGTTTACAATAATATTCTTTTCACTGGGACTGTGAGTACTGGCTTGAAATCCAGGGGTTCCACACATCTCTAGCACTACACACAGCAACAGAAATGGTTATTTGGATTTTTCAAGAGTTTACATTAGAGTACACATGCTATGAATCTCCCTTTTATATTTCTATGCTCAGCCGGGTGACTTGGGCAAATTTTATACTTACGGGAACAGAGATAACCTAAATGGAATAACTCAGGTGGTTATCATCTTTGTACAAGACCTCCATTCATTTATGTTACATGTATCCCCTGAACAGCTACTATGTGTCCAGACTCTATCCTATATACTGTATTTAAACACCGCAACTATAGACATATAATCAAACCTTATGTATTATAAAATGTGTAAACTCCCTGAAGTTTTGTGAAAGACCTACTGGTGACCTAGATGCACATTTGTACTAGGTTCAGTCACTGTATGTGGCATTCTGCGGATGTAGGCAAGATGGACTTATCACCTCCTGCATAAAAACTATAAACTAGTAACAAAATAAAGAGTCTTGCCCAGTAGGTTTCCAGAACATCAACAAAGTAAACCAGGTAACATTATTCCTCTAGGTCAGGCAAAACAACACATCAGTACACTAAAAGAAATTCAAGCAAGTTCTAATGTAATGCATAAGAAAGTTTGAATCAGCCAGGCAGTGGTGGCACATGCTTTTAATCCCAGCACTTGGGAGGCAGAGGCAGGTGGATTTCTGAGTTTGAGGGCAGCCTGGTCTACAGAGTGAGTTCCAGGACAGCCAGGGCTACACAGAGAAGTCGTGTTGTGAAAAACCAAAAAAAAAAAAAAAGGAAAGAAAGAAAGAAAGAAAAGTTTGAAATAGATTGAAGAAAATTGAGACTGGAATAATTCTTTGAGTCTGGTCTTATGGATCCACCAGGAGATGTTTTAAAATTATTTTATGCGTGTGCATGTGTTTATATGTTTGTGCATGTATGTGTGTACAAATATAGAGTCTGGAAGTTGAACTCTGGTGTCATTCTCAGAGACATCATCAACTTTCTTTCAGACAAGGTCTCTCATTGGACTGAAGCTCATTAACTGGACATCAAGCCCCTGAGATGCTCCTGTAGCCACCTCCCTCCCTGCTGCTGAATTAACAAGTTCACACTGCCATGCATGGCATTTTTATGTAGGTGCTGGGATTGAACTTGGGTCCTTCAGTTTGCAAGGCAACCTCCTGAGTTGGATTCCCAGTCCTTACCAAAACACTTCTTATATTGTAGTAGTGAATTCTGATGAGAACATGCTATGGAGATAGCCTCTTCGGTATTTTATCCTTTCAAAACGTTGAAAAACCATTATCTCGGGAATGAATTAGTAATGTCTATGTGTAGTTAGGATGGCAGTATAGTTTTGTATTTATTTTTGTTCACACTGACTCAACTATTTAGTTTATTTGCAAGGTCCTCAATATAGAGAGTTGACAAACGTATGACTATTAATGCCCTTACACATCTTTCAAAGATAATATGTCCCAAGTGTTTCCTGTCCACTTCCTTTCTGATGTTTTGTTGACTGGTTTGTTTATTTGTGATATTATTAGCCCCAGAGCCTTTCATATGCTAGGCAAACATTCCATCTCCGGGAACTTCCAGAAGCTCTCTAATTGTTTTAAGGTTTCAAAGTCATTATGTCCCATACATAAATTATCACCTTCCCAGAAACTGACTACCATCCAATGCTAGAACGTCTCTTCGGAGTATTATTTTGCCAACTGGTGGTCATATTACCATAATCTATAGCCACAATAGAGGCTGTGCTGGCCGGTCTCACGTCTTGACACACAAGCTAGAGTCATCTAGAGAAGGGAACCTCAGTTAAGAAAAATACTCCCATAAGATGCAGTTGGAAGGTGTTTTCTTAATTAGTGATTGATAGGGGAGGGCCCAACCCATTGTGGGTGGTACGGTTTTCTGGGCTGGTAGTTCTTGGCTCTATAAGAAAGGAGGCTGTGTAGCCCACCTAGATGGTTCAGTGGTTAAGAGCACCGACTACTCTTCCAGAGGTCCTCAGTTCAATTCCCCGCAACCACATGGCTGCTTACAACCATCTGTAATGGGGTCTGATGCCCTCTTCTGGTGTGTCTGAAGAGAGCAATGGTGAATACATAAAATAAAATAAAAGTAGGCTGCTGCGTAAGTAATGGGTAAATACATAAAATAAAATAAGATAAAAGTAGGCTGCTGCGTAAGTAATGATGAGCAAGCCAGGAAGGAGAACTCCTCCACGGCCTCTGCATCAACTCCTGCCTCGAATTTCTTCAATGATGAAGAACAACATTGAACTGTAAGCCAAATAAGTCATTTCCTTCCCAGCTTGATTTTTGGTCATAGTGTTTTGTCCCAAGAGAAACCCTGACTAAGGCAGAGAGAGGACTGAAGAGATGGCTCAGTGGTTAAGAGCACAGACTGTTCTTCAGAAGACCTGAGTTTTCTTTCCAGAGCTTACATGGGATGGGTCACGAGTCCAACTTCCAAGGATCCTACGCCTTACACTGACATGAACACTCACCCTACCACCACCGCATGTGGATATACATAATTAAAATTGAAAACAAATCTTAAAAACTAAACCAAATAAACAAACAAAAACAACATAATACGGACTAGAAAGATGGCTCAGCAGTTAAGAGTACTGGTTACTCTTCCAGATGACCCAAGGCTCAATTACCAGAACCCACATGGTGGCTCACAATTGTCTGGAACTCCAGACCCAGGGGACCCAGTGCTCTATTTTGGCCTCTGAGGGCACCAGGCACAGATCTACACATGCAGACAAAACACTCATACCCATAATATAAAAATAAAGGGAAAATTAAAATAAAACATAACAGAAGGACTAACAACCTGTTTTTAAAAAAAAACAAATATATATAGCACACTTTAGGTTACAGCACATTAGATCTATTTTAGTTTAATATATTATACATATGACACAAAATATATCTACATATGTGTGATACTCCATTAAATGAATATTAGTGTACCCAAATACATACATACATTAATTTCCTATGACAAATATAAAACCTTTAGAGAAATCTACCGATTGCCTTTTATTTCAGTTCCACAAATAACAAGACAGCTATATAGCTATATCTGAAAACATTTGTTTTGTGTAAACACATGACCACATTTCTTCTATCAATGTTTAACATCCCCTGCTAACTCAATTCTGTCACTTTTTGTGTGCTAGACTGTAATTTCATAGCATGTCTATATAAGAAAACAGCTTACAGAGTCATAAATTTGTTTCAGCAATAAAAACTAGTTACTTGCTGGGCAGTGGTGGCACACACCTTTAATTCCAGCACTTGGGAGGCAGAGGCAGGTGGATTTCTGAGTTCAAGACTAGCCTGGTCTAAAGAATGAGTTCCAGGACAGCCAGGGCTACACAGAGAAACCCTGTCTCGAAAAAAACCAAAAGAACAAACAAAAAAAACCCCAAAACTATTTACTTATTTTTATTTTATGGGTACAGGTAAAGTTTTACCTGCCTGTTTATAAGTGTAGCACACATGTGTAATGCCCATGGAGGCCAGAAGAGGGTGCCAGAGCCTCGGAAACTGGGGTTACAGGTAGTTGTGAACCCCCTTGTGGATATTGAAAAGCAAGCCCAGGTTTAAAAACCACAACCCATTAACACAATCCACGGCTCTCAACTGCTAAGCCGTATCTCCAACCATATATTTCTAAACAATTATTATAGAAACGATATATTATTCTTACCCATGCGATTCTCCACTGCGGCAGCACCAACAAGTATACAATTCAGTTAAGAATGGGTCTCAGGAGCCACACCAGGGCTATCCTGGGACATTGTTAGAACAGCATTGTCACCCTCGAGTCAAAATAAGAGACCATGTGAAGGTGCCCTGCGCCAGAACATCCTGCCTTGCCACACATTACATGGGTATGCACAGGGTCATCTCCATTCTCCTGATGGAGGATCAGCTAAGAAGACACTGTCCAGTAGTTTTTCAGCAGAAGGAAGACCTCACGGTGAGAAGCATGTCCCCTTTATTTCTGATAAAAGCCTTACTATCATCCATCCCATGGACTGTGAGATCATCCAGAAGCAACTTAGACCCGTGGAGGGTCCCCCGCCCCCCTCAGGGGAAATAGACGATATTAAACCATCGGTCATTGTGTTCAATCTCAGGAACTAGGATACCTACAACAGTCAGCTTCATTCCGGTCTGAATCATGGAACCTGTCAGTACTGCTTGCCCAAGTTCAAGTAGAGAAAGTCCTACAGGTCAGAGGTATGGACCCTCTGACAGCTAAGCTGTCCTATGACAAGTCACATGACCAAGGGCGGTTACTGAGTTGGAGAACGGGTTAAAGTCTCCAGGTGTGTTGAACACACGGAACGGGAGGGATATTGTCCCTATTAAGTAAAGATTTTGCTGTTATCTCCCTCCACCCAAAGGTAGCTCGTCTGAAATGGTTGCCTGGTCTGAGTGGTCGGAGAGAGCCCATCATTTAGCCACCGTTTGCTTACAAGCATCTGTTCTGAAATGGGTTCTGCTGGGGTCCATATTGCGAGACACGGCAATGCTCAGGGGCCCGCCCCTACTGAACATCTTCAAAAGACATAGCCTTCTGAGCAGCTCTCAGAGTGGGGCCAACGTAGCCCCATGGTACATTTCATACTTCATAGTTATTAAATCTAGAGACCAGTAAATGTGACTCTTCTGCAGCTGAGCCAATATATCCCAGAGTATTGTGGCTTCAAATTGGGCTGTACCGTTCCCACCCTGTTATAACTGAGATAGAGTACATAAGGTTTATCAGAGGCATCTTGAATCATTTCAGTTTAATTTGATTCTTTTCATTTATTCAACGAAATATTTGCTTTGTACCTACTGCATACTTAGGCACCCTGTACTAGATGCTAAAGAGGTAGCAAGAAGGCAGACAGACACAATTCTAATGATAGAGAGAGGAAATAAATAACATTAAAACTATAGGAGCTGAAGAAATGTTCCAGCAGGCAAGAGGGCATACTGTTCTTGCAGAGTATCAGAGTATGACCTGTTAACATCCACATCTGGAATTTTATAAGCATCTTTATGTCTAGAGGATCTCATGCCCCCTTTTGGCCTCTCTGGGTACTGCATCCATGTATTCACACACCCATGCCCAATAATAATAATAATAATAATAATAATAATAATAATAATAATAATAATAATAATTTTTAAATCAGACTTTAAATAGGGGCTGGATAAGAGATGGCCCAATAGTTAAAAAGTATTTTCTGCCTGGTTCCCAGCAACTACATTGTATAATTCACAACTACCTGTAACCCTAGTTCCAGGGGATCTGAAGCCTTCTTATGGCTTCGCTCACACCCACACACATGAGCACACACACACACACACACACACACACACACACACACACACACATACACTCACATAAAATAAAACTTCAAAGCCAAAACCACATTTCTGTGTTTTAAAAATGAAGTAGATACTTGGAAGGTAAGCCAACCAGCTTACAGAATTTTGATATTAAAGCACAAACAGATTAAGACTGTGTAATATCAGCCAAAGCCCATTTTGCATTTTTTTTACTGGGTGCTGTTTTAATGATAGATGACAGGATATGGTTTGAACCTAGCCAGGTGTTACTTCTTCAGACAACCAGGTGTGTGTGTTGTCTGTCTGTCAAGAAAAACCCCCAAGAACTCGTCAAGGACAGTTTAAAAGAAGCTTTTCAAGAATGAACATGCGCAGAAGATCTTCCCACACACTTTCTTTTTCCCCAGTGCAAGATCTACCTGGAAAGACAATCACCAAATGTTGGAAAAGTCTGTGCCCTTGTTAGCACAAAGGATTATTTCAAGCCAAGCACACATTATCCCAAAGACTGGCACACACTGTTCCAAACGCAGATTGCAACACTGTTTTCCCTGTTGATCAGGTGTGCCCTAGCCTTTGGGTCATTTCGGAAAGCTATGGCTCCTGGGTCTTTGGGCTGATATCAAGTGAAGAGTTAAACGACCTTCCTCCAGTACTCTAGTTGACTTGTCAGTGACTATAATCGAAGAAGAAATGCCTTCCCCCAATCAGATTGGGTATTTCTCAAATTGAACAAGGGGCTTTAATGGGATAAGTTTGAATAACAGAGCTACTTTGACTGTTTGACCCAGGGTCCTTCATGTATTCTCTTCATTATATTCGTAATATAAAACTGAATAAGCACCTAGGGTGAGTCTCTAGGACTTTCCAACATCTTAAAATATTTTCATGTTGCCTGATGCCCTGTATTTCAGTTTAGCAACTTAACTGAGAAAAAAAAAAATAATGACTTTCCTCTAACACAAATTTGTTACACAGGAGTCAGATCAAACCATGATGTCATTTTTTGTTTGTTTGTTTGTTTGTTTGTTTGTTTGAGACAGGGTTTCACTATGTAGACTTAGGGGGCTTGGAATTCACTATGTTAGCCAAGCTGGCTTTGAACTCAGGGAGACCTGCTTGCCTCTGTTGTGTGAGTGCTGGTGTTAAAGGCTTGTGCCCCTGGGCCTGGCCCATGATTGAACTTTTAATTGAAGTTTTGTGGCACTCTGTTGGACTAAATGCCAGGCACACCCTTAATTATACAAAACCAGCTTTCACATCTATAATTGAACTTCCTTGATAATGTATCTTTAAGGCAGAGGAATATTTTGACTTAATTTAAAAAGAGAATGTCAGTTGATGAGTGTGTCTTCACAGAAAATGTCTCCTTGCATATATATTAAATCAAACCATTAGTTCAGTACAAACTTACAGTTGGAGAAACATATTCATAGTGTAAAATGATTATAATTGTATAATTAAGTAATGAGAACTCATGATATTTTGTGTGGTGGGAAAAAACAGGCTTCTGGCACCAACACAGTCTCTAATTTTGCTTGGGGATGCTACCTAACTGGTGTTTGCTTCTTACTAATACTTAAGGAGAAATTCCTAATTTACTTTGCTAATCTCTCATGTGTGCTAATAGCCAGCTTTCTGGATTTGGGGCAATCTTCTTCACCTTGGACTCTTATGTATAAAATGTGAGCTTCGGTTTGTAATGTCTGTCACATTGCAATAGTCTATGGTTATTTGCTTTATTTAAAGATCAGCTTTGGGAAAGCACAAAACCCCCAATTCAACCTTTAGCACAGACAGATATATAAACAGGAGCTGGCAAGGAGGTTCAGTGAATAAAGGTGTTTGCCACCAAGCCTGACAACCCGAGTTGAATTCCTAGGATCCAATGATCAAAGAAAAGAACGAACTCCCACAATAGGTCCTCTGACTCCCACATACATGGCATGTCATGCATGTTCCATGTCACACATGTGTCATGCCATACACATTTCATGTCATACATGTGTTGTGCCATATATGTGCCATGTCATACATGTGCCATGCCACACATGTGAAATGTCATACATGTGTCATGTCATACACATGTTATTCTCAAATAAATTTATGATGCCAAAATAGAGAGAATTTATAGACACGGAAGGCCACCAAACAAATGCTTTATTTAGAAGAAAAAGAGATTTTTGTTTGTTTTGGTTTTTTTAAAAGATATGTTTATTTATTTTATGTATATAAGTACACTGTAGCTGTACTGATGGTTATGAGCCATCATGTGGTTGCTAGGAATTTTGATTTCAGGACCTCTGCTCGCTCTGGTCGGCCCTGCTCACTTTGGCTTAAAGATTTACTTATCATTATGTCTAAGTACACTGTAGCTGTCACCCCACACACACCAGACACATACCAGAAGAGGGCATCAGATCCCATTACGGATGGTTGTGAGCCACCATGTAGTTGCTGGGATTTGAACTCAGGACCTTCGGAAGAGCAGTCAGTGCTCTTAACCGCTGAGCCATCTCTCCAGCCCCCTTGTTTTTAAAGCATGCATGGCATAAAGCAGTGCAGGGACCTCATAGTGAGGACCACACTATGGATACTCGGGGTCTTGCTTCTCCTCACGGGTGGCGAGAAGGGAGTATTTAGTGGGATTAGCTTGACCAGGTCCACCTTTGTGATCATAAAGTTCTAAATATTCATCCTTTACGCTGGTGACACTGTGGGTCATAGTACAGTGAGGTCAGTTTCCCCTTCAGTGTCCTGTAACTGGCTAAGCATCATCAGTGGAAGGTTATACATTCCTCATCTTGAGGAGGATTTAGGAATTGCCAGTATGTTGGTTTTGTGAGACAGGGTTTCTCTGTATAGCCCTGGCTGTCCTGGAACTCACACTGTAGACCAGACTCAGAAATCCTCCCGCCTCTGCCTCCCAAGTGCTGGGATTAAAATCATGTGCCACCACTGCCCGGCCTGTTAGCAATGATTTTTAAAGCTCCAACAGTGCATCTGGGCAGCTGACTTCCTTTTCTTTAGGATGAGAGGACATTATGTTTGTTGCACAGTATGGAAATTAAGAAGGGGGATAGTGAAATGAAAGAACTGGCGATTGGCTCCGACCGAGAGTTTCCTGCCTAGCAACCTTGTCTCAACGAGTCAAGAAGGAAAGAAACTAGACAGGTACCAGGGGATACTTAGCTCAAGGTTGTAGAGTCTACATTCAACAGGTTAAAGTGGACAAATTGAACCCCTCTGGTCATATCAGGTTCTGTTAGAAATCTGACAGATGGGGCTATTTCTGATTATCATCAATTTCCCCAAAAGGTTATTAGTGAAATCAAAACAAAGGGTACTTTGAATATATATTAACCTTTGCCCCTTGCTGCTAATATTACCTTTCTGTGCCTGTATTCGTAAATTTACTTCCAGCTGTACAGAAGTGGTTCATACATTTTTCCTCTGAACTAATTACATGTTTCTGTAACAACGTACATGTTTCCTAATTAACTAATGCATTTGTAAGAACTTGGACATGTGCTTACTTTATGCTTATAGAAGAGTCATCATTTCCGTCTTTTAAACCTATCTCTGAGCTGGAGCTGAGGCTCAGTGGTAGAACCCTTGCTTAGCCTGGGGTTCAACCCTCAGCAGTGAAAATAAAGGTTTTTAATTTGCCTAAATCACAGAGCTACTTTGAGGATAAGATAAGACGGTGTATATTAAGCACTTGGCACAGTGTCGAAGGCACAGTTAGGATAATTGTCAATGGTAAGATGCGTTTTGATGTTCGACCGAGTAGTCCTGCGATCCAGGAGAGCCATGGCGTCATTTTGGCTTCCGCCAAAAGTGCCTAGGATTCAAAGGTTCCAGGAAACCGTCTATCAAACAGGCCCTGACGTTCGTAGCATACTTTGGCCACTTACCGAAGTCACCTGCTTACTGAAGATTAATTCATACTAATGGTTTTTGCATCGTGGCAGAAGTTACTAGGAGAAAATGCAACTGAAAGAAAAAACAGAATGAGGGAGTCAGGGACTGACCATGTAGCTCAGTGCTCAGCAAGCAGAGGGCCCTGGCTTTTATTCCCAGCACAGAAAACACCTTTACTTAAAAAAATAAATAAAAATCAGCTTAAAGATGATGGAACTTCCCTTTTCACGACGGGTTTTTTACATAGGGCTGGCTCAACGCCATCTGCAGCGGAAGACGACCTTGAATTACTCTTCCTCCTGCTCTTGCCCCCAGAGTACAGGGTCACAGGGTGACCCCACACCTGGCTACTGCAGTGCCAGAGAGGGACCCCAGGCCTCTGTGGTAGCAAAGAAAGCACTCTACCACCAAGCTACATCCCCAGCCTTATTAATTCCCAAGAGCCTTAATTTTTCTCCCCTCCTAGCTTAAATCACCATCAGAACAATGCAGAGAAATTAAGAATATATATTACATATTCTTATATTATTAATGTATGTGTTTCTCTGTGTGTGTGTGTGTGCCGTACACACACATGCATATAATTCATCAAAACAATGCAGAAAATTAAGAATATGTGTTCCTCTATATATAAATGGATGTGTTTCTCTCTTACATATTTATATATACTTATATATGTGAATATAAATGTGTGTGTGTTTCTATACTTCCCCATTGAACAAAGCACTCTAAGCTGGCTAAGGTTAGCGATGTAGTTTGAGAGAATAGGTTCCTGATTACAATCTCATCATACGCTTGGACCAGTTTTCTCGGTACACGACTGCTTTCTTCAGAATCTCTGGCGTGGGTTCTAGAGGAGACTGAGAAGGACAGAGCTGGCAGCAGTAAAGCCCACGAAGGATTTCTGTCCTCCTTATCATGCTGAGCAAGAAAAGCAAACAAACAAATTCAACTCACATTAAGTACCACCTGCCAGGTGTTGCATGATGGACAGAAAAACAAAACAAAACAAAAAAACGCTCAGCTCTCATGAGATTTGCTGAGCACGAGTAGAGCAGAGGAGGTGGTGGAAGGGTGGGGCTCCAGGTAGAAGATCGTGAGGCAGGTGAGCAGCCGCACTTAAAGTCTAACAAGGACAATCCAGCTGAAACCTGCTTTTCTTTCTTTGGGACGGCCAGCTGTCCCTCAAGCTTCTGAGTTCTTTTGTAGGGCCCCAGTTAAGGAGATCTTCCTTCTGGTCTTCTAATGCCTGCATTTTGGGAGTCAGGAAACCAGAAAGTCACCCAAGGCTGGGGGTTGGAGGGAGCGGGTTGAAGGGAGAAGGCGGGGCGAGAGTACAACACGCGTGATATGTGATATGAAAGTGGGGAGGCAGGTATTCGTGGAGTGAGGGCGGGGCAGGCAGGGAGATGGGCAGGGATGGGAGGGGAGGTGGTCAACCCAAACCAAACTTGTATGATTAATTATATTAATAATAATTATATCATTATATAAAGAAGATCCCGCCTGTAAAGTCTTAGGTAATTCCTGTGCATATTGAAGTCTGAGCATCTACACGTACGGAGGCGAAGACGCCGCAAAGATTGTTACATTGTCTTCGCTATGCCGTTCCGTTTGTAAGGCCACATGCTCGAGCATGGAATGATTTAAAGAGTAGCAATCACAAGCCCTGCTGAGTGCTGGACAAGAAAATTCAGATGTCTCAAAAAAGAAAAGAATTTAGGAACAGAGAAAGAAGAAGTGAAAGCGAGGGGGGCGGGGGGGGTATTGACTTTGAATCTATCGGAACAGAGAGCCACACAGCCGTGAAGACTTTCGTGAGAGAGGGGACGCGAAGGTGACAGACAGGCTAACATTAAAAGCCCTCTAGCTCACCAGGGAAAAATGGGAAGAAGAGCCTTCCAATCTTTCACAGAAGGTATTCCTTGGGTACCAAGACTGAAGTACAATGTATTTTAGGACAAAATTGCCTATCCAGCATAAACTTATCTATCTGCAGCACCACACTCAAGCTAAATGAGAAGCAACAAACCGAACAAAGTAGCAGAAGGATCCTGTTTTTGTACCTGCCTTTTTATTGCTGTTGTTGTTGTTAACCTTACAGACATATTTCAGGAAACGAGGTCTTCTGTGGTGAAGAAACGTGTGAAGTTCACCAATTTCTTCAATTTCATTTCCTTTTTTTTGTCTTATACAGAACCCAAGAAAACTTAATATTTGAATTACAGCAGCATTTATAATTATTTGTAAAGGTGCATCTTATCTTTCTTGTTGTCAGTCCAGCACACGGTCCTTTATCTGAACATATTTTAAAAAATGCCAACATTTTTGTTATGCATGAGTGGTACCTGCCCTGGTGTTTAAGGTTGAGATCATAAGCATTTAAATGTTCACATTTTTTATATATCAACCCCTGGCTTAATTACTTCAAATGAATGTATATAATTGAAGGGAAATCATAGTGAACATAAGAAATCCCATGACAGAGGGAAGGTGGGAGTAAAGTTGCCCACCTCTATCTGAGGACCAAGTGCAACAGATAGCTTCTGAGAGAAGGAGAGTCAGTTTTCTTTAAGGGGCCGACCCCTGGTAGGTCAGACAGGCATACTCCGGGGTTGTATAAGATAAGGGAGTTTGGGAGAGTGTCTGGGAGGAGTAAGGAAGGGTGTGTGAATATGACCAAAACATCGCATTACGTTATCAAAAAAATAATTAGAATATTATTTTAAAAAATAAAAATGGAAAACCAGGCATTTTCAAAATTGGAAAACAACTCATTCGATTTAGACGAGTTTTTGATCAAACATTTTTCTTTAGCCCCAAAATATTCTCTTTCATATATCGTCTTCCAGGCATTTTTTCCAACTTCACTGATTTTTTTTCGGAGTTGCAAGAAACCAAGATTAGCATCGAGAAATAAGTGATAAACGTGTATAGTTAAGGGATTCAGCTACAAGAAATCCAATTGCTTTGCATTTTTATATAAAGTGGGATCCTTCACACCCTGGGAGTTTTCGAAGGATTTTCAGCTACTTCTTGCAATTCGGGAACTGCTGATAGCAGTCTTCCAGTTCTTCTGTTCTTGCAAAAGCTCACTCAGCAGTTAGATACCACGCCTGCTGTGCACCTGCCCACCGCAGCATGCAGCGCTCAGACTGTTACCAACCGATTTATTTCTTTCAATGAGTTTAGAATGAAATTACGAATTGCCCAGACAGATGTCTCTGAATAACCAAAATTCCTCCTATACGAGTTGCCATCCAAATATCGATATGTTTGGTGGAAAGGGATTTCTTCAGTTTGGATTCACGTATCTTCGTGATGAAGTCTTGCAGCTAAGTAGCACACAGGCAGAAATGCACAGTTGTGTTAAGAATGAGGAGCTGGAGAGATGGCTCAGTGATCAACACCACTGGCTGTTCTTGCAGAGGCTCCAGGTTTGAGGCCCAGCACCCACACAGGAGCTCAGACACTGTTAACTTCCATTTCAGGGGCTCCAGCGTCCTTTTCTTGGATCCGAGGGCATTGCACATACATGCTGCACAGACATACATGCAGGTAAACATTCACACACTTAAAAGAAAACCCATTGGTTGGCTTTGGAAAGAGCTAGCTTTAGACCTTGAGTCTTCCATGTGCAACAATCTGTCCAGATTTTTCTTTCCTTTCGTTTTTTGTTTTTCTTTTCTTTTTTTGAGAGAGGGTATTTCTACAAACCCCTGGCTGTCCTAGAACTCATTGTCTAGATCAGGCTGGCTTGGAACTCACAGAAATCTGCTGATCTCTGGTGCTGGGATTAAATGTGTGCATCACCATGCCAGGCTCATTTTTTCTTTAGTGGAGAAAATACAGAATGTATTTTACAGGATTGTGAATAGGTCATAAGACTAGCACAATGCTTAATTCTTAGGCTTCCAGTTACAGAATTATTCAATTAAATAGTAATTTTAATAATCAACCTAATACTGGACCATTCGTTTGTTGGATAAATAGAAATAGTCATATAGAGAAACAATCCTTTATCATATATTCTGGCCATTTGAATCTTGGTTATAACAATCATTCTTGTCTACTTGATTGGGATATCCTCCTTTCAAAATACTTGAATGGGGTGGGAGAGATGGCTCACTAAGGGGTTAAAAGCACTTATAGAACCCATGTTTAGTTCTTAGCACTTACACATTAAATTCACAACCATCTGAAGCTCCAGTTCCAAGACACTCAAAATTCTCTTCTGATCTCCCAGATTACAAGGACCACATGTGGTGCATACGCATACATGCAGGAAAAATATCAAAATATCTGCATACATATTAACAAATCTAAAATACTTAAAAGTAGTTGAGTGGACACATCCGCCCCATGTTACACCATTCTATTCAGAGGGAAGGACTCGGAAGAATGGCAAGGGGTAAGACTGGGCAGGAAGCTAGGATTTGAGTCACCTACTTTTATCATGTGATAAAACGTGCTTCCATCCTGTAAACGGGGGTGTGCTGCATACAGAGACACTGGAACAAGGCTTGACATCACCGCTTAGTCTACAATTGCACAGCAGAAGCTCTTCGGGGAACAAACAGATTGGAGATGTGTAGCATCCCTCCCTACCTCTCCTCCCTCAGCACAGTGCCCTCAGGAGAACTTCACGGCTTTACATTTTTTTCTCTATATACCGTATATCTCTTTCTACTGTATGTATGTATTATGTATGTATGTATTGCGTGCGTGTGTGTGTGTGTGTGTGTGTGTGTGTGTGTGTTGATTAGACCACAGCATTGATTAGACCAGGTACCATATTGCACTCACTTCTGTTCTGCCCAGCCTGTCTAGAACAAGGTGAATGAATACACAGGAGTTGGAGATGGTTCTGTGTTAAAAGCATGTACTGCTCATGTGCAGGATCCATGTTCTGGTCCCATCACTCACATCAGGTGGTTCACAACTGCCTGTTAACTCCAGCTCCAGGGAATCCCATACCCACCATGTCTTACCTCCAGTGGTATGTGTGTCTGTGGCATACATACGAAGATGTACGCCTGTACAGATAATTGTTTAAACTTCTTTAAAACACACCACACGCACACACACACACACACACCAGGGAGGGTGTGGGTATGCCTTTAGACTGAACAGTCAAAGAAAAGTCTCACTGTAACAGAACACAGGTTTGAATATCGAAGAAGTAAGCGGTATGGCTATCTGGGTAAAGGAGAGGTTCTAAACAGAAGAAATTGATAGGAGACCTTCACAGATCAGTGCACATGGATTTCGAGGCATGTCAAGGTGACTGGCATGGGTGAAACACTGAGGCCTGTGGGTTGCTTTGGGGTCACTGAGAAGACTTTAGTTTTTCCTCTCAGTAGGCTATCAGTGGGAGGTGTGATGGTTATGCTGATTGTCAACCTGATGAGCAAAGATTCACCTGGGATCCAAGTCTCTGGCTATATCACTGAGGGGATGTGTAAGTCAGGTAACTGATGTAGAAAGACCTGCCTGCTGTGGGTGGCGCCAGTCAATCACGTCCTGGACAGAGAAAAACAAAAAACATTCGCATCCGTCACTCTGATTTCTGTAGATCTGTAGTGTAGTAGTCCGTGGTATTTATATGTGTCTCGGTGACTTTTCTATTGTTGCCACAAAACACCACGACCCAAACAACTTGTAGAAAGAAAACGTTTAGTTTGAAGGATTACAATTCCAGATGGTTAGAGTCTACAATCATCATGGGAGAAAGCAGCCAGGCAGGGTGCTTCAGCAGTAGCTGAGAGTTTACATCTGGATTCAGCGTGAAGCAGAGAGAGGGAACTGGGAATGGCTGGGGTGTTTGAAACCTCAAAGCCAACATCCAGTGGCATATATGCTCCAACAAGGCCACACCTCCTAAGCCCTCCCAAGCAGCTCCACTAACTGCGACCAAGTTTAGAAATATATATAAGCCTGGGGTTGAGGAAATGGTTCAGTGGTTAGAGCACACATTGTTCTTGCAGAAGACCTGAGTATGATTCCCAAGCCAGCATTAGGTAGGTCACAACTGCCTGTACCTTCAGGTTCGGGGAGCCAACATCACTCTGACCTGTTTGGACACATACAGAGACACACACACAGACACACACACACACATACACACAGACACACACACACACACACACGGAGGAATAATAAATATTTAGAATAGTTAAGAAGAAATATATGGGGGTCACTTTCCTTCAAACCTCCACAATACACATATTGTTGTAAGTTGTTATGGATCTCTGTAAAGTTTTCTTCTTGTAAAACTGCAGCACTAGACCAGTTGAACAGTAAGTCCCCCCTCCCTTATTAGCCCTAGTTCATGGAAACCATTTTATTTCTAGTTCTATTTCACCATGGTAGCAACAACATGGAAAGTAAATACCAAAGTATTTTTGTAACCAGTTTATTCCGCATAGCAAAACGCTCTCAAGATTTCTACACATGGTAGCTTACATCAGAATTTTATTCTTTTAAAAGGCTAAATAATATTTTATTATACACAGACACCCTCTTTTCTCTATCCATTCTCTTACAGATTAATATTTAGGTCCCCCCCTGAGTCATTGTGAATATGATATAATACAGATAATGCAAATATTCTTCAAGCTCTTGCTTTCAGTTAAGTATCAACTTAGACTGGATCTATAACTTAGCCCTATCAACTTAGAACGACATTTTTGTTTTTTTCCAGTTTTTTGGTTTTTTTTTTAAAGATGTATTTATTTATTATATGTAAGTACACTGTAGCTGTTTTCAGACACATCAGAAGAGGGCATCAGATCTCATTACAGATGGTTGTAAGCCACCATGTGGCTGCTGGGATTTGAACTCAGTATCTTCGGAAGAGCAGTCAGTGCTCTTAACCACTGAGCCATCTCTCCAGCCCCCCTGTTTTCTTTATTTTGGCTTTGCTTATCTTTGCTAATGGCTACCTGAAAGAGTATGAGTGTATGTTTCATTGTGCCTTTATTTTTATTAGCTTTTTTAAAATTTTAGTTTTTATTTTATGATGTATGTATGTATGTATGTATATAGTATTCTGTCTGCATGTATGCCTGCAGGCCAGAAGAGGTCACCAGATCTCATTACATGTGGTTGTGAGCCACCATGTGGTTGCTGGGAATTGAACTTAGGACCTCTAGAAGAGCAGCCAGTGCTCTTAACTGCTGAGCCATCTCTCCAGCCCCAATTTTTTTTTAATCTATTTTTTTCTTTGACCAAAGGCTGCAGCATTGGTGATAATAGGTTCTTAGATTGCCAATGCATGTCTTCCTCCCTCCTTTCTCTCTTCCATTCTTTGCTTCTCTCTCTTTTTCTTTTTCTTTTTCTTTTCTTCTTTCCCCCCTTCAGTGATGAGGATTAACTGAACTATACTCCAAAGCCCCGAAATACATCTTCAGGAAAAAACAATTGCTGTGACTACCAGCTATGGATAGCTATCTAAAATTGATTTTACAATCAAAGGTCTTTCTATCAACAACACAAAAAAAGCACACCACTTCAGAAGAAAGAGGTCACCAGAGGAGATAGGAAAGTCCACTCTCATCCTTAGTCTGATCTTCCTTGCAAAACAGACCAAATGAATGAATGAGTGAATGGATGAATGAGTGAATGAATGAATGAATGAATCAGTGAATGAAAGAACAAATGAAAACAGCATTTAAATTAGTGGAGTAACTCAAGAGTCTACCTGCGGCATCTCTGTGACTGGATTTTCCCTCTCCGTCTGTAGGGCCAATCTGTGAAGTTATACTGGGACTTTATTTCAGCTGACCTCAAAGCATGCTTGCAGTTTCACTTTAGGCCCTTGCACTTTATCTCCTTCTTCTCACTCCACCCCACCCTGGCCCCCAACCAAAGAGTCCATCCGGTCACAGAATGCGATGACTCCCGTGTCTGAATATACCTGAATGGGCATGTTGGTCTCTAAGCAGCTAGAATCCAACTATCAGTTAATAAAGCAGATTATTAAAAACTTTAAACCAGCCGTAATTTTCTGCACTCAGGGCTAAAACAAGGCTTATAAACTCCTACCCCTTTTTCCGTCTCAGTCATCTTCTGTGATCTTATAGTGTGGTCAGTAAAACAGGGGAAGGTTCTTTACACTCTGAGAGAGTGCCCCAATGCTCTCTTTTGGGTAGAAATGAAATCAAGGCTTAGTTTGAATTTTTTCTTTTTGTAGCTGTTGTTCGTTTACTTGGAGACAAGAGTCTTTCTGTGCAGCCTAGGCTACCCTCAAACTCAGGATCCTTCTGCCTCAGCCATCTGGCTGCTGGCACTGTGGCTATGTGTCACCACACCTGGCTTCAAAACTGAGTTTTGCAGTTCCCCTCTTCCTCCTAGCTTGTACACAGGCACACCAGAGCATTTATGGCGGTTACGTAACAAGGTCCCGGGCAAGGGCATGGTGTTCCCACATGCAGAACTCTGCCCTGGGTGTGGAATGTGACAGAAGCAAGTTTAGGCAGGACTGCGCCCCCAACCGTGGAGGAACTTCAGGGGAAGTTTGTGCTGCAGACAAAACAACCAGTCTCCGAGCTCACAAAAAGGAAGGAAGCAAGGCAGTGTAGGAGTTGCGCTCCTTGTGATAAGTGGATTTGCACATCTGATTATTCAGGCGGCTAGGAACGCTTTAAACATGAACACTGACCGCTCTATGTCGAGGGACTCAGTTCTCCTGCAAGACACCATTGGTGCAATTAAAACCCGGCGTCACTGTGTAAACATTCCCGGAGAAAGGCAGAGGGAGCCAAGGCTCAGGGTTACTCTGAACTTTGGAATCTCCTACATTACTACTGTGGGTTTGGACAGCACGCTGAGAGACTGCGTGGAGTCACGTGACGGGTCCAAATGGAAGGCAGGTTCTACTCAAAGCTCTAAGCATCTCTTCTTAGTAAAACAACACAAGCAAATGGCTGCCCGGTGCCAAAGGGATTAATGTTATTGTCCTTAAGCGACCTTTTCACTTCCATTTGAAGAAAACAGGTGGTTGGTTGCAGTCGCACACAGATTCGTGCTCTGATCCCCAAACCTAGACTAAGGAAGATAAAGAGACCAATAGCACACTTGCTTTCAGAAGAAGAACCGAGATACCCACGTTCTGAGCTGAGGCCCACATCCTCTCAGCCCGCCACGCTCCGCAACGCTCACTGTTACTCGCTGTTATTTATTGCTGACGATGCTGCACAGGAACTGTTAACAGCCAGTCTGTGAATCCCCAAATAAAATCAATACACACAGTGGGCTCACTTCCTGAGGCTCATCCTGGGGAAACTCTGTAAACCTGACACACTTCTTTATGTAAATGTTACAATAACAGGGAAACGATTTTTTTCTCCCTCTCTCTGTATTTGTAAAACTCAAGGGTGCTCATAACCTTCAGGGAAATTGGTCTTTGTTCTGGGAGTATTTCAAGTGCATCGCCTAAATTGTCCGTTACAATGAATACAGAAATAGAACCAAGAGTGTGTTCACACAGCGACTTGAAAGATGATTTTGTATTAGGTGTCATCCTGCGTGCAAGGCAGTATATAAAATGGATAGAAAAGGAGACTGGAATACCACCCACTGAGGGGTATGACTCTCCAGGTCTTCATTTCTTCTATGAAATTTTAATTTTAATTTTAACTTTATTTAACTAGGTGTATGTGCAAGATACCTATGGAAGCCAAAAGAAGGTGTCTGATCCCCCAGAGCAGACGTCACAGGCGCCGTAGTGAGGTCCCAGACATTGGTTGTGGGAAGCAAACTTCAGTCCTCTGGAAGAGCGGCTCTAACCACTGAACCGCCTCACCAACACTCCTGTGACTTTTTTTTTAGGTACTGTTTTCCAGAGACAAGGCTTCAGCTCACTTTTTAAAGGGGTGTTGGTGGATGTTTAACCCTTCAGGAACTTTTGTCTCTGATGAAATTGCAGGCATCCTAAAAGACAAAATCTTAATTGTTTTTCACTCGCTATCTTTTCAAAACCATTAGTTCCTAAAATTAAGTGGTTATATATATGTATATTTTCCCCTGAAGTAAGAAACTTAGCTTTAGAAGTCATAGTAACCAGAGGAAATAGTAATGACATTTCAGAAAAAAAGTGGCAGCATGTATGTTGTATTTAGCATAGGTTAGACTTTAAAAAAATATTTTTGAACATGTAAAAATTTTCAGTATAATACTTTCTAAGCTTTTGGGCTTTGCAGATTTGTACAGAAGGTTGTTTATGACTTGAGGGAAGGCCGTTCAATTTCCATATAGAAGCCGGGCAGTGGTGGTGCACGCCTTTAATCCCAGCACTTGGGAGGCAGAGGCAGGAGGATTTCTGAGTTCGAGGCCAGCCTGGTCTACAAAGTGAGTTTCAGGACAGCCAGGGCTACACAGAGAAACCCTGTCTCGAAAAACCAAAAAAAAAAAAAGAAAAAGAAAAAAAATTCCCATATAGAGACAGGCAGGCTATTGGTATGTAGCCCAGGCTAGCCTCATACTTAAAACTTTGTGGTCTCAGCCTGGTGATAGGTGCCACCACATCCAACTTCCACAAATGTTCCTAAAACTCATTGAGATGGGCAAAGTCTTTAGCTAAAAGGAAAATTGTCTGAGTTCCCCCCTCTGCTTTCTTATTCTTCTCCTGCCCCTGTTTAATTCCAAACACGCTATGTGGATCACTTTGGACAGACATTAAACAATTGCCTTAAATACAGACTCCATTGATCACTAATGAAAGGTTTCACCTTTCGATTAATAGTGAAACATCACTCTATAAGTAAGAAACTGGGGAAAACCCATCCTGAAGATCTTAAAATATACTTAATGGTTTTTTGGTTTTTTGTGGTTTTTTTTGGTTTATTTTATTTTTGTTTTTATTTTTTTATTCCTTCTTTTTATTTAATCTTCTTTTTTTTTTTTTTACACTCCAGATTTTATTCCCCTCCTGGTGGTTCACCCTCTGACTGTTCCACATCACATACCTCCTCCCCCCAGCCCTCGTCCCCTGCCCTTGTCTCCACTAGGAATTCCCCACCCCTACCCCATCAGATCTCTAAACTCCCTGGGGCCTCCAGTCTCTTGAGGGTTAGGTGCATCTTCTCTGACTGAACCCAGACCCAGCAGTCCTCTGTTGTATGTGTGTTGGGGGCCTCACATCAGCTGGTGTATGCTGCCTGGTTGGTGGTTCAGTGTTTGAGAGATCTCCAGGGTCCAGGTTGATTGAGACTGCTGGTCCTCCTACAAGGTCGCCATCTTCCTCAGCTACTTTCTTCCATTCCCTAATTCAACCCCAGGGGTCAGCAGCTTCTGTCCATTGGTTGGGTGCAAATATCTGCATCTGACTCTTTCAGCTGCTTGTTGGGTCTTTTGGAAGGCAGTCGTGATAGGTCCCTTTTTTGTGAGCACTCCATAGCCTCAGTAATAGTGTCAGGCCTTGGAACCTCCCCTTCAGCTGAATCCCACGTTGGGCCTATTGCTGAACCTTCTTTTCCTCAGGCTCCTCTCCCTTTCCATCCCAGCAATTCTTTCAGACAGGAACAATTATGGGTCAGAGTTTTGACTATGGGATGGCAACCTGATCCCTCATTTGATGCCTTGTCTTTCTGCTGGAGGTGGGCTCTAAAAGTTCCCTCTCCCCTCTGTAGAGCATTTAATCTAAGGTCCCTCTCTTTGAGTCCTGAGAGTCTCTCACCTCCCAGGTCTCTAGTACATTCTCGGAGGGTCCCCAACAAACCTCCTACCTCCCCAGGTTGCCTGTTTCCGTTCTTTCTGCTGGCCCTCAGGACTTCAGTCCTTTTCCCATACCCAATACCAGGTCATGTTCCCATCTTCCCAACCCCTTCCCCTTTCCCTCCCAGGTCCCTCCTTTCCCTCTTGACTGCTTTCTTTTCCCTCCCAAGTGGGACTGGAGTGTCCTCACTTGAGCCCTTCAGTTTGTTGACCTTTTTGAGTTCTGTGGACTGTGTCTTGGCTATTCTGTAGTTTTTGGGAGGGGGGGCATGCTAATATCCACTGTCTTAGTCAGGGTTTCTATTCCTGCACAAAACATCATGACCAAGAAGCAAGTTGGGGAGGAAAGGGTTTATTCATCTTACATTTCTACATTGCTGTTCATTACCAAAGGAAGTCAGGACTGGAACTCAAGCAGGTCAGGAAGCAGGAGCTGATGCAGAGGCCATGGAGGGATGTTACTTACTGGCTTGCTTCCTCTGGCTTGCTCAGCTTGCTTTCTTATAGAACCCAAGACTGCCAGCCCAGGATGGCACCACCCACAATGGGCCCTCCCTTCTTGATCACTAATTGAGAAAATGCCCTACAGCTGGATCTCATGGCGGCACTTCCCCTACTGAAGCTCCTTTCTCTGTGATAAGTCCAGCCTGTGTCAAGTTGACACACAAAACCAGCCAGTACAGACACTTATTAGTGAGTACATACCATGCATGTCCTTTTGGGTCTGAGTTACCTCACTCAGGATGATATTTTCTAGTTCTATCCATTTGCCTGCAAAACTCTGGATGTCTTCATTCTTAATAGTTGAGTAGTATTCCATTGTGTAAATGAACCACATTTTCTGTATCCATTCTTCTGTTGTGTGACATCTGGGTTGCTTCCAGCTTCTGGCTATCACACACAAGGCTGCTATGAACACAGTGCCCCTGTGGCATGGTGGGGCATCTTTCATGTATATTCCCAAGAGTAGTATAGCTTGGTCTTCAGGTAGATCTATTTCCAATTCTGAGGAACCTCCAGAATGATTTCCAGAGTGGCTGTTCCAGTTTGCAATCCCACCAGCAATGGAGGAATGTTCCTCTTTTTCCATATCCTCACCAACATGAGTGGTCACTTGAGGTTTTGATCTTAGCCATTCTGAATAGTGTAAGGTGGAATCTCAGGGTCATTTTGATTTGCATTTCTCTGATCACTAAGAACTTTGAACATTTCTTTAGGTGCTTCTCAGGCATTCGAAATTCCTCTGTTTTAAATTTAAAAAAAAATGTGCTTAATGTAAGTTTTTATGCTGTGCTAGTTAATTGACAAGTTAAATATCAAAAAGGAACCCGTCACCAGTAGTGGCTACAAGGAAGGACATAAGCAAATGTGACAGCCATAAGAGGTACATAGACAGGCCCGCCCTGCTGAAATGTTGGCTACTAAAAGATTTGGGGAGAGGGAGGAATCACTGTTTTCAGCTGTTTGCTTTCTGTGTACCTACCAAGCTCCAGGGTATAGTTCTGAACCCCTGCTTATAATAGAGGGCCATGGTTCAGCTCAATAGATCACAAAACGAAACAAAAAAGACATGAATACGGGCAAGGGGTTTGGGGCAGGGGATTGACAGGATAGGAGGGAGCACCGACTAGAATCACGCTTATACATGAAAGAAAATGTCAGAGAGTTAATTTGATAAGAAGAAAGAAAGAAAGATATAGAGGACAGGGTCGATCTGCTGGAAGCTCATAGAGATAAGGTCCTAAGATTCTCAGGTGATCAAAAGGAACCGAAATAAATATTCTGTTGTTCCTTTAGTAAAAACTACAATCTTAAATCCTACTGATGGGCTCTGGGCATCTTTTTCCACCCCTCATTAACCACCACCAAGGCCCAGCTGTTTGCTTTGTTCAACTCTGATCCCCTATGGCCCAAGGCCTATGTGATTCATTAACCCTAGCTAGTCCCTGTTTTTTAAAATCCATTCCACCCCATGGAGTGAAATTTTCTCCAGATGGCCTCCATTTCCTCTAACCAAGCATCCAACAGTGTTTTGATTTGCTGCAGTAATATACATATATATACATATCCTTTTTCTTCTCATTTGTCTGAGAGCTTCTATTCATATTTCCCCATGTTGGTAGTTACATTCCAATTTCAGAGTTTTCTTTCCTATGGCTTTAAAAATAGAGGATTTTCCTCCTTCTTTTTACTTGATAGGACACAGATATGTACATTCTATATCAAATGCAATGTCTTCATTCTCCAGAAAGGAACCTGGGCTTCTAAACAACACCACAACAGCCGGAGTTAAAACCCTCACTGGCAGAGCTGGAGAGCGTGGCTCTGTCGCAGAAGGCCTGTGTCTTGATTCTCAGCACCTACATGGTAGTTTATGACTACCTGTAATTCCAGTTCCAGGGAGCCCTCCTCAGGCCTCTGAAGGCACACACGGAATGCACAGACATACAGACAGACAAAGCACGCACTCAAGACAAACAAAACAAAGAGGGAAAAAAAAACCTCTCAATAGGATTTATGGGACACGGAAGTACCAGGGACCTTTCTTAGTGCTTTGAATGTACAGATGGAAGTACTCTTCTCACCCGGGAGGTAGGTCCTATCGCTAATGTCTTTTCAAAGGTGATGTAAATCAAAGCATAGAAAGGGGATTTGCTGAGCCCAAAGCCATAGCAACCATAAGTTAAGAGATGAAAACCCAGCACAGGCTTCTTATGCCTTATTTGTTAAATTCCCTTCTGTGACGGTTTGTATATGCTTGGCCCAGGGAATGGCACTATTAGAAGGTGTGGCCTTGTTGGAGTAAGTGTGGCCCTGTTGGAGTAGGTGTGGCCCTGTTAGAGTAGGTGTGGCCTTGTTGGAATAGGTGTGGCCCTGTTGGAGTAGGTGTGGCCCTGTTAGAGTAGGTGTGGCCTTGTTGGAATAGGTGTGGCCCTGTTGGAGTAGGTGTGGCCCTGTTGGAGTAGGTGTGGCCCTGTTGGAGTAGGTATGGCCCTGTTGGAGTAGGTGTGGCCTTGTTGGGGTAGGTGTGGCCCTGTTAGAGTAGGTGTGGCCCTGTTGGAGTAGGTGTGGCCCTGTTGGAGTAGGTGTGGCCCTGTTGGAATAGGTGTGGCCCTGTTGGAGTAGGTGGGTCACTGAGGGCATGGGCTTTAATACCCTAGTCCTAGCTAACTGGAAGTCAGTATTCTGCTAGCAGCCTTCAGATGAAGATGTAGAACTCTCTGCTCTTCCTGTACCATGCCTGCCTGGATGCTGCCACGTTCCCGCCTTGATGATACTGGACTGAATCTCTGAACCTGCAAGCCAGTCCCAACTAAATGTTGTTTTTATAAAAGTTGCCTTGGTCATGATGTCTCTTCACAGCAGTAAAACCCTAACTAAGACACCTTCCCATTTAAAATTGAATATCTGAGGAAAGAAAAAAAATAACCAGAACACATCAGAATAATTTTTCGTGCAACACTAGTTAACACCTTATTTTTAAAATAGACTTGACGCAAGCACACACAAACACACACACACAGACATAAACAATGTTAAAAACAAAATAAATCTACAAATACAAACGTCTATGTCTATTGTTAATATGAATGCTTGAACCTGAAACAACTAAGCGAGGTCCAAGTCTGGACTGGGAAGTATATTAATATTTTGAGATCATCTAGTTTGATATTATTTTCATCCTATTTTCAAAGCCTTTGTTTTTCTGAAAACACTTAAATAGAAAAGAGACTAGTCAATAATGATTTGCCATTTTACCTTGTTATTGGCTCCAGGTAATCTTCATATAAAGGTCATTTAAAATTGTGGCATGAGGGATTAGGGAGAGGTCCTGAGTTCAATTCCCAGCAACCACATGGTGGCCTTCTTCTAGTGTGTCTGAAGACAGCTACAATGTACTCGTATAAATAAAAGAAGTAATTTAAAACATTTTTTTAAATTGTTAAAATTGATAAGGCAAAGCAAACAAAAAACATCAAAAACAAACAAACAAAACCCCAAGGTTTTCTTGTTAAACCTTACAAAGTACCTGTCGCTCACTACTGGGCCATGGGGCCATGGGGCCAATCTCTGCGACTTCCAGGATAGTCAGGGATACACACACAGACAAACAGTGTCTCAAAAACTTAAAGTTAAAACAAAGCAAACTTGAACAGCACCTTCACTCTACCAAGCTAAAATCAGAATCAGTTCAACTCCCACAGTACTGACTAAACAGCAGACAACTAAAGATACAGGGATGAACAGAATAATGTACTTTACCTTTGTGGTTTGTATTGCTCCAAATGTTTTAGTAAGAGTACTGGAAAGAGGCTGCAGGATAGACTCCTCAGAAATGCTAAATGGAGTACAACCTGCAACTTTGCTCCTGATACTGCAGGCAGAACCATGATATACCTAGCTCATAGACCTTAGTTGACCTTATTATGTATGTATGTATGTATGTATGTATGCATGTATGATTGTATGTATGATTGTACGTATGTAAGTATTTATTTATTTGTTTTTATGTCTGTGAGTTCACTATTGCTGTCTTCAGACACATCAGAAGAGGGCATCAGATCCCATTACAGATGGTTGTGAGCCACCATGTGGTTGCTGGGATTTGAACTCAGGACCTCTGGAAGAGCAGTCAGTGCTCTTAATCACTGAGCCATTTCTCCAGCCCCTGAAATATATTACTTAAGATAAATCACATTCATTATTTTTTTTTATTTTGGTCTAGAAATAAAACCATTAATTGACATATCTTAAAGAAGTGTAGAGGGGCTGGAGAAAGATGGCTCAGAGGTTAAGAGAATTGGCTACCTTTCCAGAGGACCGTGGTTTGGTTTCCAGCACTGAGATCAGGCAACTCGTAACTGCCTGCAACCTCAGCCCCAGGGGGATATGATGCCTCTGGCCTCTGAGGGAATGTTCACTAAGGTACACATGCCCACATCTGTGGGCACCAGGCACACATGCGGTGCACATACATACACTCATAAACATAAAATAAATCTTTAAAAAAAAGGATAGTAAAATTAAAAAAAATCAGTAACATTTTTAGCTTTTCTGGCATAAACATACACTGTCCATTACAAAATATATCCTTTGGATATTAACCCAAAGGAAATGATTTTACAAAAAATTTGTTATGCTATTTCTGTACGACTGTACTACAAATAGCTTAACTTTCTGTGGACATTTATACCTTTTCTATATCTTTAATATGTCATCTACCTAAGAAATTTCCCAGAATACTTAATAGTTTTTTTTTTTTTTTTACAAAGTCCATCAGGTCAGCATGACCGGAATAGTTTGTGTCTATGAATGGAGCCCAGAACCATCTATTAATATCAACGTAAACAGACCAAGGAGGCTTGAAGGGCGTGACACTATGTCCTATATCAGAATTTCTGACTCATCCTCAAAAACTACAGTATTTACTGAGTTGTCATAGTGTCTTGTCCAAGGTACAGAGTGTAAAGAAGATAAACAGACCTTGTATGGACTTACTTGGTCATGAGATGAAGTTGTGTCACTAAACTATTATAAAATGACTCAATAGGCTACCATTTCCCTCTAGCTTAAAGAAAGTACATTTTAGAGCTCATATCAAACATTACCCAATGGGGCTGGAGTAATGGCTCAGTTGTTAAGAGTCCTGGATGTTCTTGTAAAAGACCCAGGTTCAGTTTCCTGTATCCACATGGTGGACCATAAGCATTTGTTTTTGGAAAGAGTAAAAGCAACCTCATGAAGGATGGTAAACTAGGGTTTGGGGGCAATTCATTTTAGTGTCTTTGGTACAGAAATGCTATGCACAGTACCTGGAAGACTTTAAGACATCCTCACCAAGGACCATGCTTCATTTACTTTCTTAACCCATACTCTATCTCTTGAAAGTATAGACCTTAATCAAAGTCTTATTATATTTTAAAAGGCAAGATATAATACATTGATTATACATTATAATACATTGATTGGTCCCTTAGATAAAAAGATGTCAGTTCTGGTGTGTGTGTGTGTGTGTGTGTGTGTGTGTGTGTGTGTGTGTGTGTCTGTGTGTCTGTGTGTCTGTGTTCCTGCTAATTTTGATAGACTGGCTAGTTAGCAAATCTCAGGGGTTGTTTTGTCTCTCCTTCTCCAGCACTGTGACTATAAGCATGTACTGCCATTCTTGACCTTTTAATGCCGACTCTGCTGGCAAAATACCTTCGATATCTGAAAAGGGAACCACAACAAATCTTCCTTCCTTTATAGTTAAAAGAAGATGAAGTACCAGCATGAGGCTGTGGAGGCATCATCCCTGAAAGAGTTACAGGGTGAGATATTTAGGGGTTTGGGTGAACAGTATGTGATTCCTTTCAATTGTCCCATATAGTACATATTAGTGACTAGTTAAGTGTTGAATCGACTTATGCTGCAAAGGAACACCAAATGTATGCATCATAGGAACCCCAGAATTAGATATTGCTATTTTTTTTAAAACAAAGCTGTGGGCTACTCACATTTTTCTGAAGTTAGAGCAGGGCTTAGATTCTGGTAGGAAATTAATAACTGTTTATTGTGTGATACTATTTCCTATGGAAAAGTAAACAAACATTGGACTCACTTACACAGGGAGCTGAGGACAGAACTATATAAGAACATCACCAAAGACCAAGTTGGTGAACCAATGAGTTTGATTCGAGTTATTCACAGGAGTATGGCTAAGGTGTTATTTTTAAGAGTAGAAATGACTCAAAGACAGCTGAACCACCAAAAGCCCGCCTCAATATGGATAGTGACTCATGGAAACTGGAAACCTGGAGCTTATTACACAAATTTTGGAAGCTTGACAGGTTGGACAGTGTTTCTTCCAGGCAGCTTGGCCAGTCTGAGTATCTCCCAGCTTTCCTTAACACTAATATTTGCTTGGGGAAGGAGGGTACTGGTGAGTTTGATCAGTTTCAGGGACTTCCTGGAACTTTTGTGTTGTTTGCTTTCTAAACTTAAGGAGCTTCCCTGAAGGTTGGAATGTTTCACTTCTCTTTAGAATATCCTAAGTCTTAATAAGGTTCTCTAAAAGACTGGGTGGTTCACATCCTCCCCTTCACTCCCACCCTTCTCCACCCTACTTGTAGAATATCTTGCATCTTCACAAGCTTCCCTCCAGGATGGAATGTTATATCTTGACGGAGACTGCTACCTACCAGTACTGTACCAGAGAGAAAATTTTGCAGATATATACATGAATATATATATTGTGGTGGTTTGAATATGTTTGGCCCATGGGAAGTGGCACTATTAGGAAGTATGGCCTTGTTGAAGGAAGTGTGTCACTGTGGGGGTAGGCTTTTAGGTCCTATGCTTAAGCTCTGTCTAGCTTGGAAAAAAGTCTTCCTCTGACTCCCTTCAGATCAAGGTGTAGAACTCTCTCTCTGCTCCTCCAGGACCACGTCTGCCTGCACGATGTCATGCTTCCCACCATGATAATAATGGATTAACCTTCTGAAACTATAAGCCAGCCCCAATTAAATGGGTCCTGTATAAGAGTTGCTTCAGTCATGGTGTCTCTTCACAGCAATGGAAACCTTAACTAAGACATACATGTGTCTAAGATATATGTACATGTGTGTAGCAGGAATGATAGGGCTGCCTCTATGTAAATGCTAGGGGCCGTGCAGCTGCAGAAGCATCCCTCCTGCAGGAGGACCTAATTGAGGACTGCCTGAGACAGCAGGGACTGCTGGTACAAATAATGCCAGCCAATCATGAACTGCTTTTTAGAATAGATACTTTCCTGGAACCAATGGGGGCGTGGGCGGAGGGTACAGCAGTGCTCAGATGAGCTTGGTGTGGCATTTCTCACCTGCTCCTGGGGTCTGTGTCGCTGCCTCTCCGCCAACTCATCCCCAACCCCCAAGAGCAGGTAGGGTCGGGTGGAGAGCTGTCCAGGGCACAGGCAAAACATGTGTGCAGTATTTCCATATGAAAAGAGAGATATATTGGGCATTAGGCAGAGGAAATGGAACAAACATATTGCAGATTTTTTTATCCCAATTTTTTTTTTCTGTTGAACAGAATTAGAAATCTCTGTGAGGCCTGTGTTAGCTTTTAATTAATTTGGGGTGTTTTCTATTTGCCGATACATTAACACTCCACACAAATGGTGCCTTGAAATATTTGTAGGTTTCATGGCAGAGTAGAATAGTTTCTACTTTTACCTTCCTAGAAATGATAACTGCTTGCTCATTAGCTCAGGATAACATTCCTATTCAGGAGGCTGGAGAGATGGCTCAGTGGTTAAGAGTACTGACTGCTCTTCCAGAGGTCCTGAGTTCAATTCCCAGTAACCACATGGTGGCTCACCACCATCTGTAAGGGGATCTGATGCCCTCTTCTGGTGTGTCTGAAGATAGCAACAGTGTACTCAGATACATAAAATAAATAGATCTTAAAAAAAAAAAATTCTTATCCTGGAGTAAAGGTTAAAATCATATTATATTGGAGCTTTTCATGACTTCTGAGTTGCTAGGGAACATCCAATATTCATATTACACACACACACACACACATTTCAGTTGAGAACGTGGTCAGATGAGGACTGAGTAGCCAGTCAGCATTTCTCAAGCATGCTCACTTACAGAAATTTGAAACTAGACTCATTATAGGAGTCTTAAAATATTTAAGTTAAATATCATAATTAATTTTCTTCTAACAAATCCTTATGCAAGCATTACTTTAACTTTTAACAAAGATGGCCAATTTAAGCTAATAGATAGTCATCTATTATCTAGGTAATAAACTCATGAGCACATCAGATGAACAAGTATAAGTTGAGTATATATTGTCTCCATGGCAACTTGTAAAGACTCAATGGACACGTGACCATTTGCATCTGAGTTTAGATTCAAAGGTTAAAGAGAGTCAAGCGAGGATGTCTTCCCAAAGGAGTGGGTTAGCAATGTGGGTTGCAGAGATGATTCAGTGTTTAAGAGCACTTAGTCTTGCAGAGGAAATGGCTTTACTTCCCAGCACCTACAATGGGTGGCATGATAGTTTGTAGCTTCAGCTCCAGAGGATCTAATGCCCTCTCCTGGCTTCTCTGCTTCTCTGCACACATATGGTGCACATAAACTCATGGAGAACACATATATAGACATATGTAAACAAAAAGTAAATCTTAAAAAAGGTAAAATTTGTATGCAAGTAAGATGACTGTGAGATATTAGTAAGTGTACCTCTCACCAGATAGATACCTCTTAACAGCTAAAATGGAGTTAGGACTAAATGGTGAGAATTCTTTTAAAATTGGGTAGAGGGATGACTTCTTCAAGGACATCCTTATAGGAGAGATCATTTCGGATGGAAGGCAGAACACAGAAAACTAACATCATAATGGAGACCAGGGTAAGCCGGAGCCATAGACTGAACTCTGCAGAGCTGGTGATATGTAAATTCATGTCCTAATAAAAATAGTATGGTTATTAGGCTGCGGAGCACGTGATAAGGCTAACCAGAAAAGCTGAGCCAAGTTTTCTGCCACCAACTATCATTCACTAGGATGTTTTAAGCAAAATGTATGCATAAATGTAGGTATGTGTATATGTATGTGTCTGATTTACATATTATATATGTATATGTGTATATCACACACACACACACACACACACATATATATATATATATATATATATATATATATATATTAATTACAAGGGGAAGAAGAGATAGCTCAGTGGTTAAGAAGGCTGCTCTTCTAAAAAACCCAAGTTCTGTTCTGGGTATCCACGTTGGTTGGCTCACAATGACTTGTAACTCCAGTTTCTGGGGATCAGACACCATCTTCTGGCCTTCACAGGTCTCCATATTCATGGATACATACCCACACATAGACAAACACATATGCACAAAAATTTTAAAAACCCTTAAAAAATTCTGTACAAAGTCAACTGAATATCCAAATGAGTTCCCCGTGGGCTTCTCCCTATCATGTTTCACATTTAATCCTTCTGGCCACAGCTTTAACATCACCACCTTCCAACCCCCTGCTAGATATCTAGCAGACACTTCTCCTAAGTTGATAATCTTCAGATCTGTGCCCGCTCCCTGGGAGGTCAGTTTGCACAATGCCATAGGATCATGTCTTGTCTCATCTCTTAAGATGTATTGTGAGGATGCTTATTCCTTGTCTTGCCAAACAAGCGATCAGGAGCCCTTCTAATTACCAAATAGAAAGACATTTAGCTAATTAAAGTAAAAAGTTCTTCCTAAAATCATTAGTGGCTTCGATAGATTCGAGCTGGGTTGGGAGTCATGAAATGCTGAAATCGGGAAGAGGCCCGAGGCTAACCCTCCATGTTTTACATCGGGACCCGAAGAATCACAGAAAGGTGAAAGGATCTGCTTCAGCAGACACAACTCAATGTCTATGGCCAGGAATAGAACCTAAATCTCTCATATCCAAATAATTTCATCTTATCAAAACTCATTGGTTTAAGTTAACTTACAGGAAGAAGTGAATTCACATGCTATGCAACAGCATTTCCCATACTCAACACTGGCATTTGAACCAGATAGTTCTCTGCATATTATGGCATGCTGATTGCATTCCTTAGTCCTCTCTAGTGGATGCCAGCATCTTCCCGTCCTCCATATTGCAATAAGGTAGGTATTGCTAAACCTCCCCAGGAGGCCAACTGATACACAGCTATTGATACTAAGTGATAGCAGGTGCCTTCCTTGACCTCTGGATTATTCCTGATACTCATGCTACCTTCTCCCCCACCAACCTGTAACTCCGTAATAACAGCTTCGGAAACCAGTATGACCTAACCTAAGGGCCTCCTTCCAAGAATTTCACACTTTCATCCTGACAGAATGGGTGTTTTTCCAGGTGTTCTGGGTTTCCCCGAGGTGTTAGCTCTGTTGTTAGAATCTAGATATTCCAGGCTAGCCAAGGTTACCGGTCTTTACCTCATCTACTCCTGTTTAGGACTGTAGCAGATCTTGAAGTGCAATATTTGCTAAACGCAGTGCTGGACTTTGAGAATTAGGGGCATTGGTCAAATCTCTGATCTCCAGTATTCTAGCCTCTTGAGGGGACACACAGATAAAGGGACGTTTGTCAGCTCTGAGATGAGTCTTGGGTAAGATTCACGTGTGAGGTATTACAGAATTAGAAGGTGCGCTCAATTCACAGGGAAGGTGCTGGTAGGGACACCCTCGATATGCAGAGCATATTGAGAGTGGTCAAGGACAAAATCATCAGCTAATGAAGGAGTCTTTCAGGTAGAGAGGCAAATACATTGAAAAGAGCCAGAAATCCTGCTTTCTCCTGGGTACTGTGGGTTGAGAAATGAAACAGGAAGTAGATAGGGCTCAGGCATCGAGCAGTTGATGGTGCTATACCAAGACGTTTGGGTACTGGTTCTGAATATAAGTAGAACTTGTCAGATTTGCATTTTAGAAGGATCTGAAGTCAGGAAAATCTCAAGATAAACCCTCGATGAACCTATGAAGAAACTACCGGGATTTTCTCTTGCTTTCGCACACTACTGTAATCTGATAGGACTAGGGGAGCAATTTCTTGGCCATGCAGGGAAGGGAGGAGGAAGACACTGTTTCACACCAAGAACCTCCTTTTCTTTTCCTTTTTGTTTTTCGAGACAGGGTTTCTCTGCTTAGCCCTGGCTGTCCTGGAACTCACTCTGTAGACCAGGCTGGCCTCATAAATCCTCCTGCCTCTGCCTCCCAAGTGCTGGGATTAAAGGTGTGTGCCACCACTGCCCGGCTTGGAAACCTCATTTGAAACCTCCTTTTAAACCTTTTCAAGGAGCTTGAATTTCCCCGTCTTTCCAGCAGCCCGCTCCGAATTCAGGATGTATAAGACAAACGGCCCACTCTGTCATTTCGAAGTCTCTAGTTCAGCTGGCTTATGGTGAAAGGGTGTTTTGTGTACATGTGTTTGCAGACGCCCAGCGCCTGTTGACCCTCACGTTGTCTCCGTGGAGAGTGGCAGATTGATTTGCAGAATGAGCTGCATTTACCAGCTGTAGCTTGTGTGCGTCTATTCAGACAAAGAAAATGCCAAATCACAGCAGCAGGATGCACCGCCCCAGCTGAGATTAGAACTCTTCCAGGGCTGCTGAGATGGCACAGTTGGTAAAGGCAATTAGCATCAAGTCTGATGACCCTGAGTGTGATTCCTTCGACCCACAGGGTGGAAGGAGAGAACTAATTCCTGCTATGTTGTCCCTCCCATGACCTTCACATGTGCTCCGTGTTAGGCATGTATACAAATGTCTTCATGCAGGTACGCATCTGCACACTGAATAATTGTATGCACACTAAATAACTGTAACAAAAGAATAGAACCCTCTTTATAAACAGGACCAGGCTCATTAAAGAGCAATGCAGTTGCTGACAATACAAATGGACAGCTCTAGGTGGTTGCTCAGGCTAAGCCAGTTTGCATGAAGCTATCTCAGGACCTGTAGGAAACAGGCGTTTTTGTCATTGTTTCAGAAGGAAGGTGGTGGTGTGTTGAAATGGATTGCCACACATGTATGTCCTGATTCAGTGAGACTTTAAAGAAAGGCTCATGAAAGAGGCTCTAAGCCTGCCTATATGCAGAGGGAAGGCTGGAAGGTATAATTGGAAGTTAGACCTGACAGACAGAGAATGTAAAAGAAAGTCCTTACAACTGTTCACATGGGACAGAAAGCTGTTCTCTCACAGGCAGATGCTGCCTGTGAAGTTGCCTTGATTGATTTTCCTGAACATCAGTAAAGGAAGCCAGGAACTGTGGGAAATGCCTGTAGTCCCCAGCACGTCAGGGGCACAGAGGCAGGAGAATTACTGCAAATTCTACACATTGAGTTCTAAGCCAGCCAAACAAGGCAAGATTTTAAGAATAAAACAAAACAAAACAAAAATGTCAGTAAAGGTCCTTGGAAGTAATGTCCTCCTCCCCCAATTAAATGCATTTTTATGTTAAGAGCTGATTTGCTAATTTGAGTTGGGTTGGGGCAGAGATTACAGATTCAGACCCTGTCTGTGTTACAGACTGGGTTCAAAGGCCAATCTGGGTAACTCAGCTAGATCCTGCCTCAAAAAAGAAAACAACAGGGCTGTGGCTTATTGGTAGAATGCATGCCTTGAATGCCTAAGGCCCTAGATTCAATCTCCAGTACTACAGGGACTGGGTGGGGGGTGGGGGGTGGGGTGGGGTGGGGTGGGGAGAGGAGCTGATTTGCAGCTGACACATGTGGTGGCCTTCTCTCTGATTCCGGCATTACTCAGATGGTCCTGGCTTCCTAGAATTCTTAATACAATTCCAGAAATTTTCATTCACAGCCATCACATAAGAATCTTCTCTCTAAGTGGCTCTTGTGGCTTTCCACAATTGACCTGACCCATCTCTAGACTCTCCCAGTTCCAACCCACCTAGATCACTGAGGGAAAATTTACATTCTTAAAGCAATGCTTTGATTAAGTTCCCTGTTTCAAAACCATTTACCTCCTCCTAGGGGTTTCTGAATGAAGTCCAAGCAGTTAAAGCCTGGTCTAATCCCTCACACTGGGTAAATTCTGACCATCACCGCTCTTGCTTATAAGACTACTTGGTACTCTCGATGTCTCAGGAATGAGCAGGTGGCCCTTATTCCCCAGCACTGGTTTGTCTGTAGATCAGATGCCTGGAACCATCATCCCCTCCCTATTCACCTTGAAAGAACATTCCTAAAGGTGTTCTACCAGGTGCAATAGAAGTCAAGCCAGCCGGAGTTCTTTGCCTCAAAATGAAGGGGTGGGGGTGAGGGTAAGGTATGTGTGTGTGTGTTGAGATTTCTACCCCTTTCAGGGAAGGCTTGCATCTCCAACTTCCTTGTGAAGGGGAGAGGCTCTTTTTCCCCATCAAGACACAGCCCAGCTCCAGCCTCGAGCTTTGCAGGAAAAAGGGAAAATCCAAAGCCCTGGGAATATGCCTGGCAAGCTGTGGGCTCCCAACAAACACCTCTTGATGGTATCAGCAAAAACATTCAAGATAGTCGACTTTATTCACTTAAGGTTACTGTTTCCCACCACCCACCCTTTCTTCTCAAGGCCAGGGACTTTTTTCCTTCATCCCTGCCTGCCTCAGGCGAGAAAAAAAAAATCAAACATCTTAATTTTGATTAAAAAATTGGCTTTGATACATATAAAACAAAATTTCCTGTCTAACCCTGTAAGAAATGAGAAACTTCCTAAATCTCTTTCCCTTAGCCCTATCCAGCGTTGAATTTCTGCTTTCTTGAAAAGAACTGACCCGGATCGCTTCTTAACTAAATAAAACTTTGTATCTTGTCCGAAGGGCCAGATCACTCCTAAAATCACCATTCAAGAAAAATGTTTGTTGTGAAATGGGGTGTCAGGGTGAAGGGTCTACAGGCAGAACAATTCACAGATACTGAGCCGTTAAAAAAAATTAACACATTGAACCCCCAATTAGACCATACTTAGTCTAGGGGTGCCAAAAACGCCGTAGCTACCCCGGTGTTCTCTAAGCTGTTGATTCAGGGGTTTTTCTAGAACGAAAAAGCCTCCTTTCATGGACCGCTCTGTTTGTCACCCTTCCCTTACTAAAGAGTGTACGTGCGATGTTTATCTGAGATCTCGGTTGCGCTTAGTCAGTCATCTCGGTCAGCCACCTACAGGAGCACGTTTCCTTATATCAGAGACGCGTGGACTCTACAGGAGAACTACATTACCCAGCAGGCCTCGCGCCTTTCGCAGGAAGGACGTCTGCGCACTAAGATACTCAGTTCCAAGTTTGGAGCTTTTAGCTGCCAGCCCTGGCCCATCATGTAGCTGCAGCACAGCCTTCCCTAACGTTGCAACTGGGGGAAAAATCACTTTCCAGACTGTTTTGCAAGGTGTGCAATTCCATCTTGACTCCCTGAAAGTCCATCTGCTGCATCGGTCAAGAGAAACTCCACTTGCATGAAGATTGCACGCCTGCAGCTTGCATCTTTGTTGCAAAACTAGCTACAGAAGAGAAGCAAGGCAAAGTCTTTTGTGCTCCCCTCCCCCATCAAAGGAAAGGGGAAAATGTCTCAGTCGAAAGGTAAGAGCCTGTTTGCATTAGTTGCAAAAAATGCAAAGGCTTATGCATGCATTCATGAATGCACGGATGCAATTTTCGCCCGGCGATTGCATTTTTAAGTTTGAGGTTTGCCACAGCTCAGTTGCATTTCCTGTTTAGTGTGTGTCTTTTTTTTTCTCTTTCTTTTCTTTTCTTTCTTTCTTTCTTTTTTTTTTTGCAGACACAGAGAGTTCCTGTAAGGCAGGGCTTGCAGTTCGGCTGTGCATTGACATTATTTGCATTCTTCTGCTAGGATTACCGAGCCTTTTTGCCTTTTGCACAGTCAGGAGAGATATAGCAGGTTGGTAGCGTCTAAATGTGCAATGCTTTATATAATAGTACATTTCTTTAGTATGCACGCATATTCAAAGTAATTTTGTGTGCAACAGGAATCCAAACTTTCGAAAAGTCTCGAGGTGAAGATGAAAAGGAAACCTTGCCTTAAACTAGTAGGAAATTTTTTGATCTTATATTCTTCGGGGGAAGGAACCTCTGCGGTGGCAGCATTCAGCTTACATTTTTATTGATTTCACTTTGGACATTAGGTAACTTTTGATTTTTAAGGGAAGTAAAGGTGACGTCTGGAGAGCAGTGTATTATTATTATTTTTTAAAAAGTCTCGCTCTTCCGAGATTTTACACTTTGTATCAGTTGCTTGCAGAGGTGAAGACCTAAATGTGTTTGGCCATTTGGAAGATGCTTTTGCGCCTGGGGGAGGATTTCAGGGGGTGAGCGTATTTGTGAGCATTATATCAAACCTGAGACGACTGCACTGTCTCACTGGCATACAGTGAAATCTTGTAAGTGTGTAACTGCATAGACTTGGTCAGAAGTTCTGTAATAGGTCAGAAGTTCAGGACTACGGTTGCCTTCTTTTTCAAATTTATTTAATTAAAAAAATGTTTTGTAAGGTTGTATTTTGTAAACTTACTGATGTTCTGTAGAGGGAACTAAAAAGAAAATAAAAAGTCCTGCATGATGAAACTGAAGAGATACTTAGGTGCCTGGGAGACCTTTAATGACTTGTTTCGAGAGCAATCTTCCTGAACATAGAGAAATCTGATGGTATCTGAGATATGCCCCAAAATAAAGAGGTGTACTAGGTTAACTGGGGCCACCACTAGAGCAAGATCTGGGGACATTAAAGCATCCAATAAGCTTTTGCCACACTGTGTTTGGAGTTGTGATACCATTTAATTCTACCTGATGAACATGATGTATCTGACCCCTTGAAGAAAGGGATTGTTCTTCAGAATTTAAAGTAAGATTGTTTATGGTTGCTATTTGCTTGTTTTGTGTCTAATGTTAGGGGAGGAGGAAATATTTTAACTGTTTCAGAAATGTGCAGATGAACCTAGAAACTGGATTTTTTTTTAAAGGTTTGAATATTCCTTAGCTAGGGAAAACTCAAAATCTTGAGCAGAGAAATCAGAGAATACAAGAGTCAGTCCATGATGCAGCATACTAAAGAGATAGCTTCTAGCCATTCATTCAACATTCACCTTAATATATGTGTGTATGATATACATGTTTATGTCTGTATACATGCATGCAGTTATATGTACATGCACATGTATATTTGCATGTATGTGTTATGTGCATAGAGTTTGGGGGTACACAAGAATATTTAAAATGAAGTCTTTTTCTTCAAGAATTACTGTCTGGCTTGAGAAAGTAAGAATGTGAGGACATTTTTGGGACACAGATAACAGCACAGCTCAGGCCAGTGAGAAGGTCCCTTGGGTAAAGGTGCCTGCTGCCAAACCTAACTATGCTAATTCCTTCCTCCAAAGCCAAATGGTGGAAAGAAACTCCAACAAGTTGTCCTTGGACCTCCACATGTGCACCATGCACATCCCCTTCATACAGAATAAGTAAATGGAATTATAATATTTTTTAAAGCCCAGCTATTGAAGAGAAATAGTTTAGAGGCAATAATGAGTCTTTTATTTGGTGGGTTGTAAGGAAGCTGCAGGAGGGAGGTTAAATGTACTGCCATCCAGCCAACCTCACCATCACCCAATTTGGACCTTGGGCTCTAAATTAACTTCCTCTCTCCATAGTTTCTAGTCTTACTTGTGAGATAAATCACTTTCTCAGCAGGTCATTTTCTTTTTTTTTTACTTTGGCAGCCAACAATAGGGAGGTATCCACTCTTGATCATGGATCAGGGATGGGTGGTCCTTCAAGTCAGTTTCCATTTATGCAGATGAACTTTTTCAACCAGACCTTGCTTGCAAACTATATCTGGTATGAACATGAGGCTTTTTGTCCAAACGGAAAATTATTGGTGGAAAGACGTGGGCAATCAATTTAGAAATGGCCAAGGAGTCTTGGCCTGGACTTTTTATGTGGACTTCGCCTGGCTCAGCAAAGCTGTCTTCAAATAGCCAAATGCACTCATTTTTTTTTTCTTCTTCTTCTTCTTTTTTCTACTTAGTTCCAGACTTCTTTCTAATACTCTAGCCAGATGAAATGGGAGGAACAGTGAGAGGTGGGTACAGTCTCAGAGTATTGAAGAATTTAACAGCATGTTCAATTCACGAACCTTTATGAACTTTTCAGATCACTATAATTCAGTTTTACAGACCTCTAATTTAAGGCATAGCAGAAGCAAAGAATTACAGACTGCCCAGGACCTGGAAGAACTGGGCTCCTTTTCTCTAGCCTTTTACCAACAGTGAGATTCCGAGAAAGAATTTTCTTAAAAAGAGATTCTGTTTTCCACAGTTGTAAGTTTAGGTGGTGTATTTCTCAGCTTGTTTGTGCTAGCTGTCTGGGGTTGAGCTGACATTTTTTTCCCCCCAAATATTAAAGTAGTAGTGTGCCTTTTGAGGAAATCTGAAAAGTAAGTTAACAGGAAGGGTCCAAAAGAGTGCCGGAATTCCTGCATATTACAGGAAGGCAAGCCACAGGAAAAATGTGTCATCTACACTACCCGGGAGAGAAAGCTATTGTGATCAGCCAGAATGGTCTTCCGAGGAGGAGAGAGAGGTTTAGCATCTCCTGGTTTACCTGAAAATATATGTTTGACCCTTTAAGAAGTCAGTCTTTCTTGCTTCTTTTTCTATTCACCTTGAAAAAAAAGAACTCCACAAAACAATATGAGCTTATTTTAGTTGAATGTAGTCATAAGTAAGTCATGTAAGAAATGCTCCCAAGGCGTACTTCAGAAGGGACTTAGAAAATGGCAGGGACCATCTCACCCCTCCTGAGTTAATCTCTGCTTCTATAACTCACTCCATCTAGAGCACCCAGATGTGTACATTTCTCCTTCATTGTACATGCCTTGGTTGGGTCCTGTCAGGCGGACTTGATATGCTTAGCCTGTAATCTGAGCCGGTGTGTTTTATAACTCTGTTGGTCTCAGGACACCCAGGCAGAATTGGCACCTTGGGCCTCCTGTTAGCTTTGTGTTGGTGTTGCTTTCTGTTCTTTCTAGTATGGTGTGTGTGTGTGTGTGTGTGAGTGTGTGTGTGTGTGTGTGTGTGCGCCTCTCTGTGTGTGAGTGTGTGTGTGTGTGTGTGCGCCTCTCTGTGTGTGTGTGTGTGTGTGTGTGTGTGCGCCTCTCTGTGTGTGAGTGTGTGTGTGTGTGTGTGCGCCTCTCTCTGTGTGTGTGTGTGTGTGTGTGTGCCTCTCTGTGTGTGAGTGTGTGTGTGTGTGAGAGTGTGTGTGTGTGTGTGTGTGTATGTGTGTGAGTGTGTGTGTGTGTGTGTGCGCCTCTCTGTGTGTGAGTGTGTGTGTGTGTGAGAGTGTGTGTGTGTGTGTGTGCGCCTCTCTGTGTGTGAGTGTGTGTGTGTGTGTGCCTCTCTGTGTGTGAGTGTGTGTGTGTGTGTGAGTGTGTGTGTGTGTGTGTGCGCCTCTGTGTGTGTGTGTGTGTGAGTGTGTGTGTGTGTGTGTGCGCCTCTGTGTGTGTGTGTGTGTGTGAGTGTGTGTGTGTGTGTGTGTGCGCCTCTCTGTGTGTGAGTGTGTGTGTGTGTGTGTGTGTGTGTGTGCCTCTCTGTGTGTGAGTGTGTGTGTGTGTGAGTGTGTGTGTGTGTGTGTGCCTCTCTGTGTGTGAGTGTGTGTGTGTGTGTGTGTGTGTGTGTGTGCCTCTCTGTGTGTGAGTGTGTGTGTGTGTGTGTGTGTGTGTGTGTGCCTCTCTGTGTGTGAGTGTGTGTGTGTGTGTGTGTGCCTCTCTGTGTGTGAGTGTGTGTGTGTGTGTGTGTGTGCGCCTCTGTGTGTGTGTGTGTTGGTGATGCAGTTTCTGGACACAGGGGTTGAGAGTCTCTTTCTTTCATTTTTCACAGATTAATACCATTTCTTTTTAACAACCCCCCCCATCTATTAAAACCTAAAAAAATCTACAAGGAGTAGTTTTAAACCTTTAAAATGTTTATAAAAATAATACTTGTTTATTATAGGAATATTCAATAGAAAAGGAAAACAAAAATGACTAATTGCTGCAGAATATGTTGTGACATATACTCTCTAGGCTTTTGGTTTGTGCATATGTGTTTAAGAAATGAAAGATATGTGGCCAACTAGTATCTATTAGACTACTTTTTAATTTCACCAGTGTACTATGAAGTGTGTCTGAATCCATGTATCTCTACATTTGCAATATCCAATTCCATTGCATTTACTTAAATAGAATTTCAATACCTGTTAACTTCAAGACTGCTTCACGCATATTGCCACATATTCCCGGGCAGACGATGGCAAGAGACTAAGTTCCAGGAAGTCAACTGCGGATTGTGAATGTCTACTTCTCCTTTATCCCCCAATATTTTCTCTCTCTTTCAAAACCAGGCTTTTATTATCATTATTATATAAGTGGTCCATATTCATTGAAAATTTTAAACCAAAGAGGAAATTCATGATAAGAATACACAACTTGAGCTAACTTTGATGGGGCATGCCTTTAATCTTGGAACTAGGTAGACAGAGGCAAGTGAATCTCTGTGAGTTCAAGAACATCCTAGTCAACATAGTGAGTTCTAGGCCAGCCAGGGCTGCATAGTGAATATCTCAAAAATTACACACACACACACACACACACACACACACACACACACACACACTTTACCTCAAACTTCTCAGGAATAATTACTGTTCACTTTTGATGGCTATCTTTGTATACACAGTCTTACATGTGTTATTTTACTGTTTGGGATATTTTCCTTAAACCCTCCCATGACACTTGGCTGTCTTCCAACATTAGTACACATACAGTAGCCTCATTCTTTGTTACAATTGCGTATTTTGACTTGTAAGAACAGAGCCATACACTCAGTCTTCCGTGGACTTTCACACAGCTGCCATTTTATTTGTAGGTATAAACAGCATTGCAAGGAATTCCTCGGAATTAGATTATTGCACAGTAGCCCATTCATTCATTCATTCATTCATTCATTCATTCATTCTTTTTTAGTTTGTATTAGAAACCTTCTCATATGATATCTTTTGATAGTATTCTTCCCCTCCCCTAGCTCCTCCCAGCTCCTCCCCACCTCCCTACCATCCAACTTCATGTTCTTTCTTTCTCTGAAAGCAAAAACAGAAACAAACCAAAGTCAGGATGGGCAAACTACAAAAATATCAATAAAACAAAAAAAATAACAAAAGAAAACCAAAAGTAGAACACACATACACACACACACACACACACACACACACACCTCACTCATGCAGCCCATGGTGTCTATTTTGTGCTGGACCAACTACTTTTGGCCAGTTGATTAATGGTATTTATATTTGATTCCTACTTACATTTTTTGAAGTAATAAGTTGAAAATGTTCATTTATCCTGACATTTCTGTTTCATGAAATTCAACCCCCTCTTAAAATATATCTTTAACATTTTCACATAAAGATAAAATTATTTTTATAGTTAGGCCATAAAACCCCAAGACTGTAGAGGTTAGATAATCATACGTTAGAACTCCGGTTCTATACAAGTAAACAATTTCATTCCTTGATAAGTTCTAATTTTATTTTTGACCAAAATGTCTTGTGTACATATCACATATTTTATACTGTAAACTCAGTATGTTTACATTGTCAATTGGTATCCAGACTCCCATGAAAATAAGGAAGAAATTATAATGATCCACTTTGGATTCCAGACTGAAAAATAATCTATTTCCGGGTGGTGTCTAGAGTTCTAATTACCTCTGCAGAGAAAAATAGCTTTTCTTTAGTTTTGTAAATAATTTTTAGGTAGCACCTGGTTGTTTTGTGGACCTTGATAGAAAATAATGAATTGTTTCAGTTTTAATTACAAGGCTAATTCCAAGGAACAGTTGATTTAAATTTACACCATTAAAACAATTAAGACTCCAGTTAATGTTGTTGACCTCCCAAGGTACCTGTGTCAGGCAGGTGTGATGCATTCTTTAGCTAACTCTCAGGAAGCCTGCCTGTTTATGCATTCAGGTACTACCTGATCAGATTTAAGAACAGGAAAGGAGACACCGGCACAGATTTGACATGCTGCAAATGAGCAGACCAAGTCCTTAGAATCAGTTCCCCATGCTTGCAGATACTACAGCCACAGGTAAAGGTGACTTGTGATTCTTTGTCCAAAGTTCTTTTCACTGCACAGCAACACCACTCATCCGCGTTTAAACTCCTCCCTGCTCCTTCAGAAGTCAGTGTATTTTCCATTTCCCATTTTGTTTAATTTGTGGGGAGCAGGCTGGCAAGGGGGATGGGGGACTGATGATACAATCATCTGAGCTTATTATTCTTCGCCCAAGAAATGGTGACCCATGAATCATGGTGGTAGGATTTCTTACCAGTTCTCTGCCAAAAGATGGTTTGCAAATGCTCCCATTCTGATTGCCAGTTGCTTACTGAGTTAGGCTCTGAGCTTTAAGCTCTGTAATTACTGTTTGCCTACCTCCTTTGAAAGATCTTGCTGTGTAGGTGAACTTCACATATGTCTGTGCTTCTGTAACTCTTTCAGTGTTCTGTGTTGTTGATCGATAACCGGGAGTCAGTGTGTATCGATAACTGGTATCCGGTGTTCAGCAAATATATTCTCAAGTTATTTTTTTTTTCATCAGTAAGGATGATAGTCATTTCCCCTCCCCCTCTAAAAGGTTTGGGGTAATTAAGCTGTAAACACAGTTGCCTTTACTCTTCCTTGTTTTTATTCAGAGTCTCATTATCTCTTTGCTTGATCATTTGGAAGTTGCAAAAAAATAGCAAAAAAGATAGTGACTGAAGACGGGTCCTTCCTAGATAGCCTTTTAAACAGGTTTAAAGGTTTGCGTGGTCCTTTACTAACTTTTTGCTTTAAGAACTTGAGGAGGCGTTGGGGACGATGGTTCAGTGGTTAAAAGAGTGCTTATTCTACAACCAGGAGGGTTTAATTTCAAACCTCTAGCACCCACATACAAAACTGGGCAGGATTATAAGTACTTGTGTCCATATAGCATCGCTGGGTAGAGGGAGACAGGTGAATTTCAGAGCTCCATGACTAGCAGGCCTAGCTGAAATGGCTGTTTTCTGGTCCAGTGAAAGAAAGATCTTGTCTCAAGGCAATAAGGTGAAGAGCAATGGATAGATAGTCCTACCTTCCTACGTTGAGTACGTGCCTGGGTATGTGCCTTCGCGCTTACGGACTTGTCACGCCTCTGCAGCTCACACACATACAACGCATGCATACACAAACAAAACAAAAGGGAAAAAATGACATGCTGAGGATGTTCAGTGGTAGAGGAGGTGCTTAGTAAGTGGCCCCAAGATGAACGGCCCAACGGAGTATGGTTGGTGGGACAGAAATGAATATCTCGATGTTCCTTGCTGCTTTCGGTTTCTACGTCTGTGGAGCTTTTGAAGGGTTATTAGAGGCAATTGAGAAAATGTTAGCAGTAGGCTTCCCTCCAATAAAACAGATCTGCGAGCACACCCAGTCAATCCTGTGATGCCTCGCTTCCGTCTTGACTGTCACCAAGGCCATTGGCCACCCCTGCCTGCCTGGATTGTGGTCCCTCAGAGATCTGTCCCCAAACTTGTCCATGCAGTTTGATGTTTAGACAACATGCCTGCCCTTTCTCCTTTGAAGAGGAGAGTCAGGGAAGTCAATCACAATCTCTTGTTACTCAGTTAGCTGTGCTACGAGTCAAGTATTAAATGGACATTTGTAAGATTCCCCCCTGTTGTGCGTCTTGCTTTCTAGGATGTACGTCTACTTCCATAAGCTCCCTGGGCTCAGTCTTAGAGGTGGATCCCTCCGTGCACAGCATTCCGAAACGCTGTCACTCCTTCCCACACATACACACACACATACACACACA